>JAXRKP010000150.1:30000-57500 GCA_037039925.1 Doris montereyensis | reverse complement strand
AGAGCATAACTTTTTAATGGTGTAATACTAGTGTCTGTTGTTAACTTTTTAATAGTGTAATACTAGTGTACAATATAACTTTTAATAGTGTAATACTAGTGTAGAGCATAACATTGTAATAGTGTAATACTAGTGTAGAACATAACTTTTTAATAGTGTAATACTAGTGTAGAGCATAACATTGTAATAGTGTAATACTAGTGTAGAGCATAACATTGTAATAGTGTAATACTAGTGTAGAGCATAACTTTTCTAATAGTGTAATACTAGTGTAGAGCATAACTTTCTAATAGTGTAATACTAGTGTAGAGCATAACTTTTTAATAGTGTAATACTAGTGTAGAGCATAACTTTTAATAGTGTAATACTAGTGTAGAGCATAACATTTTAATAGTGTAATACTAGTGTAGAGCATAACATTGTAATAGTGTAATACTAGTGTAGAGCATAACTTTTTCTAATAGTGTAATACTAGTGTAGAGCATACCATTTGTAATAGTGTAATACTAGTGTAGGCTCCTGTTGTTAGCATAACATTGTAATAGTGTAATACTAGTGTAGAGCATAACTTTTTAATAGTGTAATAATAGTGTAGAGCATAACCTTTTAATAGTGTAATACTAGTGTAGAACATAACTTTTTAATAGTGTTACACTAGTGTTAGAGCATAACTTTTTTAATAGTGTAATACTAGTTTGCAGAAACATAACTTTTTAATAGTGTAATACTAGTGCAGAACATTACTTTTTAATAGTGTAATACTAGTGCAGAACATAACTTTTTAATAGTGTAATACTAGTGTAGAACATAACATTGTAATAGTGTAATACTAGTGTAGAGCATAACATTGTAATAGTGTAATACTAGTGCAGAACATAACTTTTTAATAGTGTAATACTAGTATAGAACATAAAGTTTTAATAGTGTAGTACTAGTATAGACATAACGTTTTAATAGTGTAGTACTAGTATAGAACATAACGTTTTAATAGTGTAGTACTAGTATAGAACATAACGTTTTAATAGTGTAGTACTAGTATAGAACATAACGTTTTAATAGTGTAGTACTAGTATAGAACATAACGTTTTAATAGTGTAGTACTAGTATAGAACATAACGTTTTAATAGTGTAGTACTAGTATAGAACATAACGTTTTAATAGTGCAGTACTAGTGATATCATTGATGAAAGACTTTCTTATGCTACTATTATCCATCACATATCAACACAGCACACACACAACTCTCTCTTTTCTTTATCTGTCTCTTTCTTCTCTATCTCTCTGCTTTCGTCTCTGTCTCCTTCCATGTCTTTTGTGGTCTTTGTGTATGGCTCTGCCTGTCTGTTTTGTCCTACCTGTCTCTATGTCTTATTCCCTCTCAGTGCCTCCCCTCCCCCCCCTCTCTCTCTCTCTCTCTCTCTCTCTCTCTCTCTCTCTCTCTCTCTCTCTCTCTCTCTCTCTCTATCTCTATCTATCTATCTATCTATCTATCTCTCTCTCTCCCTGTCGCTCTGTCTGTCTGTCTGTCTGTCTGTCTGTCTGTCTGTCTGTCTGTCTGTCTGTCTCTCTCTCTCTCTCTCTCTCTCTCTCTCTCTCTCTCTCTCTCTCTCTCTCTCTCTCTCTCTCTCTCTCTCTCTCTCTACTTTATCTATTTCTGTCACTAATTCTCTCTCTTAAAGTCGCAAGACCTATTTTCTTCTCTCCATTCTACATCTGCTATTCTATCGACAACAACATGGTCCTCTACATCCATGAATATCCGTCCTTTAAACCCCGTGGATGTGAATTTGTATGTCTTTCACAACAACAACTACTACTAATACCACTGCGTTACTGGTGGCCAGTACCACATCTACTACGTCTCCTGCTGCTGCGATTACAACACTTAAGACTGTTGCTAGTGATGCATTGGTTGTTGGAAATATGTACCGTTGACGATAATATTGCAAATGCTTGCAGCTTCTTTTCTTGACGGTATTGCTCTTCTGCTGCTGTTGATATTGCTATGTTATTGTTTCTACTGCCACTGTGGCTGTCGTTGTTATTGTCTCTACTGTGGCTGCTGTTGTTATTGTTTGTACTGTCACTATGGCTGTCGTTGTTATTGCTTCTACTGTGGCTGTCGTTGTTATTGCTTCTACTGTCACTATGACTGTCGTTGTTATTGCTTCTACTGCCACTATGGCTGGTGCTGTTATTGCTTCTACTGCCAGTGTGGCTGTCGTTGTTATTGCTTCTACTGTCACTGTGGCTGTCGTTGTTATTGTTTCTACTGCCACTATGGTTGCTGTTGTTATTGCTTCTACTGCCACTATGGCTGGTGTTGTTATTGTTTCTACTATGGCTGTCGTTGTTATTGCTTCTACTGTCACTATGGCTGTCGTTGTTGTTGTTGTTTCTACTGTCACTATGGCTGTCGTTGTTATTGCTTCTACTGCCACTATGGCTGCTGTTGTTATTGCTTCTACTGTCACTATGGCTGTCGTTGTTATTGCTTCTACTGTCACTATGGCTGTCGTTGTTATTCCTTCTACTGCCACTATGGCTGTCGTTGTTCTTGGTTCTACTGTCACTATGGCTGTCGTTGTTATTCCTTCTACTGTCACTATGGCTGCTGTTGTTATTGCTTCTACTGTCACTATGGCTGTCGCTATTATTGTTTCTACTGCCACTATGGCTGTCGTTGTTATTGTTTATACTGCCACTGTGGTTGTCGTTGTTATTGTTTCTACTGTCACTATGGCTGTCGTTATTATTTCTTCTACTGTCACCATGGCTGCTGTTGTTATTGTTTCCACTGCCACTACGCTACTGTTGTTATGGTTCCTACTGTTACTTTAGGTTACCGTGGTTATTGTTTCTATTGCCACTATGGCTATTGTTGTTATTGTTTCTATTGCCATTATGGCTACTGTTGTTATTGTTTGTACTGGCATTATGGCTACTCTTGTTATTGTTTGTACTGCCATTATGGCTACTGTTGTTATTGTTTCTATTGACACTATGGTTACTGTGGTTATTGTTTCTATTGCCACTATAATTACTGTTGTTATTGCTTCTACTGCCACTTTGGCAATTGTTTGTATTGTTTCTATTGTCATTATGGCTCCTGTTGTTATTGTTTTACTGCATGGCAATCGTAGTTATTGTTTGTACTGTCACTATGGCAATCGTAGTTATGTTTGTACTGTAACTATGGCAATCGTTGTTATTATTTGTACTGTAACTATGGCAATCGTTGTTATTGTTTGTACTGTAACTATGACAATCGTTCTAATTGTTTTACTGCATGGCAATCGTAGTTATTGTTTGTACTGCCACTATGGCAATCGTTGTTATTGTTTGTACTGTAACTATGGCAATCGTAGTTATTGTTTGTACTGCCACTATGCAATCGTAGTTATTGTTTGTACTGTCACTATGGCAATCGTAGTTATTGTTTGTACTGCCACTATGGCAATCGTAGTTATTGTTTGTACTGCCACTATGGCAATCGTTGTTTTTGTTTGTACTGCCACTATGGCAATCGTAGTTATTGTTTGTATTGCCACTATGGGAATCGTTGTTATTGTTTGTACTGCCACTATGGCAATCGTTGTTATTGTTTGTACTGTAACTATGGCAATCGTTGTTATTGTTTGTACTGCCACTATGGCAATCGTTGTTATTGTTTTTACTGTAACTATGGCGATCGTTGTTATTGTTTGTACTGCCACTATGGCAATCGTCGTTGTTATTACCACTATGGCAATCGTTGTACCACTGCCACTATGGCAATCGTTGTTGTTATTGTTTTGTTACTGCCACTATGGCAATCGTTGTTATTGTTTTTACTGCTACTATGGCAATCGTTGTTATTGTTTTTATTGCCACTATGGCAGTGTTGTTATTATTTTTTATTGCCACTATAGCTATGGCTGGTGTTGTTATTCTTTTTATTGCCACTATGGCTAGTGTTGTTATTATTTTTATTGCCGCTATGGCTAGTGTTGTTATTCTTTTTATTGCCACTATGGCTACTATTATTTTTATTGCAAGCTAGTGTTGTTATTATTTTTATTGCCGCCATGGCTAGTGTTGTTATTCTTTTTATTGCCACTATGGCTAGTGTTGTTATTATTTTTATTGCCAGTATGGTTAGTGTTGTTATTCTTTTTATTGCTGCTATGGCTAGTGTTGTTATTATTTTATTGCCGTATGGTTAGTGTTGTTATTCTTTTTATTGCCACTATGGCTAGTGTTGTTATTATTTTTATTGCCGCTATGGCTAGTGTTGTTATTCTTTTTATTGCCACTATGGCTAGTGTTGTTATTATTTTTATTGCCGCTATGGCTAGTGTTGTTATTCTTTTTATTATCACTATGATTGAGTGTTGTTATTACATTTATTGCCAGCATGGTTAGTGTTGTTATTATTTTTATTGCCGCTATGGCCAGTGTTGTTATTCTTTTTATTGCTCTCTCTCTCTCTCTCTCTCTCTCTCTCTCTCTCTCTCTCTCTCTCACCCACCTACACTCTTTCTCTCTCTCTCTCTCTCTCTCTCTCTCTCTCTCTCTCTCTCTCTCTCTCTCTCTCTCTCTCTCTCTCTCTCTCTCCCTCTCTCTCTCTCTCTCTCTCTCTCTCTCTCTCTCTCTCTCTCTCTCTCTCTCTCTCTCTCTTTCTCTCTCTCTCTCTGCTTTCTCTCTCTCTCTCTCTCTCTCTCTCTCTCTCTCTCTCTCTCTCTCTCTCTCTCTCTCTCCCCCTCTCTCTCTCTCTCTCTCTCTCTCTCTCTCTCTCTCTCTCTCTTTCTCTCTCTCTCTCTCATTCTCTCTCTAATTCTTTGTATGATCTGTCCATCTGTCTGTCTGTCTGTCTCTGTCTCTCTGGTCTGTATGTCGTTCTAATATCTGTTTTAAATCTGTCTCTATGTCTCTCCTTCTGTCGATTTGTCTGTCTCAGATAGTCTGATCTGTTTTGTCTGTTTGTCTACTGACTGGTTTCTTGCTCTCTCTTATAATATCTATATATATATGTATATATTCTTTATTATTAATTTTTATATATATATTGAAAGGATCGATAGATATATGTATATATAAATATTAGATAGATAAATATATAGATATTAGATAAATGGACAGACAAAAAGATCTAAATATAGATAAATAGATATTGACTGATTGCTAGATAGATAGAAGATATGATAGATAGATAGATAATATAATTTATAGATATATTCTTTATTATTAATTTTTAGATAGGATTGATTGATAGAAGATGTTTATTCTTAGATAGATATATAAGCGATAGAATGTCTATAGATAGATAGCTATAGAAATAGATAGATAGATAGATAGATAGATAGATAGATAGATAGATAGATAGGTATAGAAATAGATAGATAATAGATAAATAGATACATAGACGGATAGAGAGGTTCATAAATAGATCTATAGATAGATAGATAGATAGATAGAAATAGATAGATAGTCAGATAGATAGATAAATAGAGATAGATAGATAAATAGATAGATAGACAGATGGATAGATAGATATATATATATATATATATAGATAGATAGATAGATAGATAGATAGATAGAAATATAGATAGATTGATAAATATGAATATCTAAATATATATATATAAATATATATATCTAGATATATATATATATAGATATATATATATATATATATATATATATATATAAATATATATATATATATTATTTCTATATTAATAGACATAATAAAAATTTATAAAAATATAAAAATATATATATATATATACATTTATACATGCGTGTGTATGTGTATATTGATAGATAAATAGACAGACAGACAAATAGACATATAGAAAAGATTGATAAACAAATAGATTGATAAATAGATATATATATCGATATTGATTGATTGACTGATAGATGAATACTTCAGAGATATTGATGCATGGATAGACAGAAATATATTTTATAAGTGTATAAATGAATATTCAAATAGAAAAAAAACTGATAGACAGTGTTTACAAAGATATCATCAAATCTCCTGAGAGAAAATCCATTGATTGATTGAAAGATGACCATTAAAAAGAAATACAAAAAATATTCAATTCTGTATAAAGGAAAACGTGACTGTAGAAACAGCTGCACAAATAATAGTCAAGTCAACAGATCCGTGTGGATGGGTCAAATGGCCGTAACTTATCATGAAGGTAAACAAACCTAGACATGAACACAACTTCCCTTTGAAAAAGTTATTTGTTTTCATTGCGTCGTTAACTACTATGTCTACATGACATTCCAATGCTATCACGTGACATCCCTCTGCTTCTTCCTCCACAACGAGGGCACTCGGTAGCACAGAGGCAAGGGGACATTTTCTAAACCAAAAGGTAGTGGGTTTGAACTCCGCCAACAGTTCAACATTTTTCTCGAGTTTCTTTCGAGTAGAATCTCTTCCCCCCCTCCCCCGATATTGCCGGGGTAGGTGTATGGACACCTCGTGCCATCGGAGACGGACGATGATAAGGACGATGATAAGGACGATGATAAGGACGATGATAAGGACGATGATAAGGACGATGATAAGGACGATGATAAGGACGATGACAAGGACGAGGATAAGGACGATGACAAGGACGAGGATAAGGACGAGGATAAGGACGAGGATAAGGACGATGATAAGGACGATGATAAGGACGATGATAAGGACGATGATAAGGACGATGATAAGGACGATGATAAGGACGATGATAAGGACGATGATAAGGACGATGACAAGGACGATGATAAGGACGATAAGGACGATGACAAGGATGATAAGGACGATGACAAGGACGAGGATAAGGACGATGATAAGGACGAGGATAAGGACGATGATAAGGATGACAAGACGATAAGGACGATGATAAGGACGATGACAAGGACGATGATAAGGACGAGGATAAGGACGATGACAAGGACGATGACAAGGACGATGATAAGGACGATGATAAGGACGATGACAAGGACGATGACAAGGACGATGACAAGGACGATGACAAGCGATGACAAGGACGATGATAAGGATGATGACAAGGACGATGACAAGGGCGATGACAAGGACGATGACAAGGACGATGATAAAGGACGATGACAAGGACGATGACAAGGACGATGACAAGGACGATGACAAGGACAATGATAAGGACGATGACAAGGACGATGACAAGGACAATGGCAAGGACGATGACAAGGACGATGACAAGGACGATGATAAGGACGATGACAATGACGATGATAAGGACGATGACAAGGACGATGACAAGGACGATGACAAGGACGATGACAAGGACGATGATAAGGGCGATGACAAGGACGATGACAACAGGACGATGACAAGGACGATGACAAGGACGATGACAAGGACGATGATAAGGACGATGACAAGGACGATGATAAGGACGATGACAAGGACAATGACAAGGACAATGACAAGGACGATGACAAGGACGATGACAAGGACGATGATAAGGACGATGATAAGGACGATGATAAGGACGATGACAAGGACGATGATAAGGACAATGACAAGGACGATGATAAGGACGATGACAAGGACGATGACAAGGACAGATCACAATGTGCACAAAGATCCCCTGATTGTTTACAGAGCCTTCCGACAAAATGAACAATTCTTTTACGAAATGACAAGGACGGGAAAATGAAATCACATAAAAAAACGATCGTCCTTCCTAGAAATACGACCTCTCTTCGACTCCCCTCTCCCTCTCCCCATTTTTCCACATCCATGACAAGGTGATCGTGGTGTTTTATAACTTTTTGTAGGTCCGGGACTGATAACAACTATAGGATTCATAACGGACAGAGCATTGACATTTGATTTGATTTGATTTACCCATATCCCTAGTTAAGGTGAACTCGAAATAATTATTTTGGTTTTTCAAATTTCAAGGGCTTAGACAATGGTTTACAGATGATAAAAACAATGAAAAGGCACCTTTGATCTATATGGCAGCCTGTAGATGTATTGGCAACACTCCTGTGGATCATGTGGCAGTGTAGATGTGATTTGCATGGCTTTTGATCTATATGGCAGCCTGTAGATGTATTTGCACCTTATATATGGCAGATGTATTGGACACAATTTATTTGAAAAAAATGAGATCACCTGTAGATGTGGGAAAATGAAATCACATAAAAAAAAACGCTCCACATGGCAGCCTGAAATAGATGTATTCCCTCCCCCTTCCCTCCCCATTATATGGCCAGCCTGTAGATGATTGGTAGATTTATATGGCAGACTGTAGATGTATTGGTAATTGTGATTTATATGTGCACAGAGCATTGATAATTTATTGGTACTATCCCTGATTTATATGGCAGCCTGTAGATGTATTGGCACCTTGATTTATATGGCAGCCTGTAGATGTATTGAGCAGCCTTTTCTCTTATATGGCAAAAAAAGATGTATTGGTAATTGTGATTTATATGGCAGCCTGTAGATGTATTGGTACTTGTGATTTATATGGCAGCCTGTAGATGTATTGGTACCATTGATTTATATGGCAGCCTGTAGATGTATTGGCACCTTGTGATTTATATGGCAGCCTGTAGATGTATTGGCAGTTGTGATTTATATGGCAGCCTGAGATGTTTTGTATTGTGATTTGATATGGTAGCCTGTAGATGATTGTATCTGGCACCTTTATATGGTAGCCTGTAGATGTATTGGTATCTGGAATTTATATGGCAGCTTGTAGATGTATTGGTACTTTGATTTATATGGCAGCCTGTAGATGTATTGGTACTTGAGATTTATATGGGGATGTATTGTACTTGTTTTATATGGCAGCCTGTAGATGTATTGGTGATTTATATGGTCTGTTGTATTAGCATGCTGATTTATATGGCAGCCTGTAGATGTATTGGCACTTTTGATTTATATGGCAGCCTGTAGATGTATTGGTACTTTGATTATATATGTATTGCAGCTTTGATTTATATGGCAGCCTGTAGATGTGATACTTTTGATTTATATGGCACTGTAGATGTATTGGCATTTGATCTATATGCAGCCTGTAGATGTATTGGTACTTGTGATTTATATGGTAGCCTGTAGATGTATTGGTACTTGTGATTTATATGGCAGCCTGTAGATGTATTTATATTGTAGATTTATTGGCACCTTTGATTATATGGCAGCCTGTAGATGTATTGGTACTTTGATTTATATGGCAGCCTGTAGATATATTGGTATTTGTGATTGATATGGCAGCCTGTAGATGTATTGGTACTTGTGATTTATATGGCAGCCTGTAGATGTATTGGTACTTGTGATTTATATGGCAGCCTGTAGATGTATTGGTATCTGTGATTTATATGGCAGCCTGTTGATGTATTGGTATTTGTGATTTATATGGCAGCCTGTAGATGTATTGGTACTTGTGATTTATATGGCAGCCTGTAGATGTATTATATGGCAGTTGTGATTTATATGGCAGTCTGTAAATTATTGGTAATTGTGATGTATATGGCAGCCTGTAGATGTATTGGCAGTTGTGATTTATATGGCAGCCTTTAGATGTATTGGTACTGTGATTTATATGGCAGTCTGTAGATGTATCGGTACTTGTGATGTATATGGCAGTCCGTAGACTTATTGGTACTTGTGATTTATATGGCAGCCTGTAGATGTATTGGTAGTTGTGATTGATATGGCAGCCTGTAGATGTATTGGTACTTGTGATGTATATGGCAGTCTGTAGATGTATTGGTACTTGTGATGTATATCTGTAGACTTATTGGTATCTGCAATTTATATGGCAGCTTATAGATGTATTGGATGTATTGGTACTTGTGATGTATATGGCAGTCTGTAGATGTATTGGTATCTACAATTGATATGGCAGCCTGTAGATGTATTGGTACTTGTGATTTATTGGTGTCTGCAATTTATATGGCAGTCTGTAGACTTATTGGCAGTCTGTATCTGTATTGGTAATTTATATGGCAGTCTCTGTAGAGATTTATTGTGATTTATATGGCAGCCTGTATTATTGGTATATGGCAGTCTAGATGTATTGGTACTTATTGGTATCTGGCAGATTTATTATATGGCAGTCTGTAGATGTGTTGGTACTTGTGATGTATATGGCAGTAGATGTATGTAGATGTATTGGCAGCCTATAGATGTTTGTGATTTATATGGCAGCCTGTAGATGTATTGGTACTTGTGATTTATATGGCAGTCTGTAGATGTATTGGTACTTGTGATTTATATGGTAGATCTTCAGACTTATTGGTACTTGTGATTTATATGGCAGCCTGTAGATGTATTGGTATTTATTGCAGCCTGATTTATATGGCAGCCTAGAAACTTATTGGTACTTGTGATTTATATGGCAGCCTGTAGATTTATATGACAGTATTGTATTGGCCTGTGATTTATATGGCAGCCTGTAGATGTATTGGCAGTTGTGATTTATATGGCTTGTGATTGGTATATGGCAGCAGCTTGTAGATGTATTGGCAGTTGTGATTTATATATGGCAGTCCGTAGGCAACCTGTAGATGTATTGGTACTTGTGATGTATATGGCAGTCTGTAGATGTATTTTTACTTGTGATGTATATGGCAGTCTGTAGACTTATTGGTACTTGTGATTTATATGGCAGCCTGTAGATGTATTAGTACTTGTGAGGGATATGGAAGCCTGTAGATTTATTGCCCCGTGTGATTGTTGCAAACTTGAATAAATATAGATTCAATATCAGGGAAAAATATGTAAAAAAAGTAGACAAGAAACCCTGGACAGAGTAAGATGTTTACAGGGTAGTACCTTAGCAACACTAATATTCTGATTCAGACCACACAAAGAACAGGAGTACCTTAGCAACACGAATATTCTGATTCAGACCACACAAAGACAGGGAGTACCTTAGCAACACTAATATTCTGATTCAGACCACACAAAGAACAGGAGTACCTTAGCAACACTAATATTCTGATTCAGACCACACAAAGACTGTGAGTACCTTTAGCAACACTAATATTCTGACTCAGACCACACAAAGACTGCGAGTACCTTAGCAACACTAATATTCTGATTCAGACCACACAAAGAACAAGAGTACCTTAGCAACACTAATATTCTGATTCATACCACACAAAGACTGCGAGTACCTTAGCAACACTAATATTCTGATTCAGACCACACAAAGACTGCGAGTACCTTAGCAACACGAATATTCTGATGCAGACCACACACAGACTGAGAGTACCTTTAGCGCCACTAATATTCCTATTGTGACCACACAAAGACTGAGAGTACCTTAGCGCCACTAATATTCCTATTCAGACCACACAAAGACTGAGAGTACCTTAGCGCCACTAATATTCCTATTCAGACTACACAAAGAACAGGAGTACCTTAGCAACACTAATATTGCTATTCAGACTACACAAAAGAACAAGAGTACCTTAGCAACACTAATATTCCTATTCAGACCACACAAAGAACAGGAGTACCTTAAAAACACTAATATTCCTATTCAGACCACACAAAGAACAGGAGTACCTTAGCAACACAAGTATTCCTATTCAGACCACACAAAGAACAGGAGTACCTTAGCAACACTAATATTCCTATTCAGACCACACAAAGAACAGGAGTACCTTTACACCACACACAACAAATAGACTTTATGTCCGTGTATGTACCGACGTGTGTTGCGTGTAGAATTCACATTTTGTTCAGGAAAGGAATGATATAAATGATCACCATGCTCACGTTCAATGACACGAGAGTCCCTTATGTTGACCCATATAATGCTCACGTTCAATGACACGAGAGTCCCTTATGTTGACCCATATAAAGCTCACGTTCAATGACACGAGAGTCCCTTATGTTGACCCATATAAAGCTCACGTTCAATGACACGAGAGTCCTTATGTTGACCCATTGAAAGATCACGTTCAATGACACGAGAGTCCCTTATGTTGACCCATTGAAAGATCACGTTCAATGACACGAGAGTCCCTTATGTTGACCCATATAAACTTCACGTTCAATGACACGAGTGTCTTCTATGAAAGATTACGTTCAATGACCCATTGAAAGATTACGTTCAATGACACGAGAGTCTTCTATGTTGACCCATTGAAAGATTACGTTCAATGACACGAGAGTCTTCTATGTTGACCCATTGAAAGCTCACGTTCAATGACACGAGAGTCTTCTATGTTGACCCATTGAAAGATTACGTTCAATGACACGAGAGTCCCTTATGTTGACCCATATAAACCTCACGTTCAATGACACGAGAGTCTTCTATGTTGACCCATTGAAAGATTACGTTCAATGACACGTCTTCAATAAACCTCACGTTCAATGACAAGAGAGTCTTCTATGTTGACCCATTGAAAGCTCCAATGACACGAGAGTCTTCTATGTTGACCCATTGAAAGCTTACGTTCAATGACACGAGAGTCCCTTATGTTGACCCATTGAAAGATTACGTTCAATGACACGAGCGTCTTCTATGTTGACCCATTGAAAGATTACGTTCAATGACACGAGAGTCTTCTATGTTGACGCATTGAAAGATAACGTTCAATGACACGAGAGTCTTCTATGTTGACCCATATAAAGCTCACGTTCAATGACACGAGAATCTTCTATGTTGACCCATTGAAAGATTACGTTCAATGACACGAGAGTCTTCTATGTTGACCCATTGAAAGATTACGTTCAATGACACGAGAGTTTTCTATGTTGACCCATTGAAAGCTCACGTTCAATGACACGAGAGTCTTCTATGTTGACCCATTGAAAGCTCAATGACACGTTCAATGACACGGAGTTGAAAGCTCATTCAATGTTACTCATGTGACCCATTGAAAGATTACGTTCAATGACACGAGTTATTCATGTTGACCCATATAAAGATTACGTTCAATGACACGGGAGTTACTCATGTTGACCCATATAAAGATTACGTTCAATGACACGGGAGTTACTGATGTTGACCCATATAAAGATTACGTTCAATGACACGGAGTTACTCATGTTGACCCAATGAACGCTTACGTTCAATGACACGGGAGTTACTCATGTTGACCCATATAAAGCTTACGTTCAATGACACGGAGTTACTCATGTTGACCCATTGAACGCTTACGTTCAATGACACAGGAGTTACTCATGTTGACCCATTGAAAGCTTACGTTCAATGACACGGAGTTACTCATGTTGACCCATTGAAAGTTTACGTTCAATGACACGGGAGTTACTCATCATGTTGACCCATTGAAAGTTTACGTTCAATGACACGGGAGTTACTCATGTTGACCCATATAAAGATTACGTTCAATGACACGGGAGTTACTCATGTTGACCCATTGAACGCTTACGTTGAATGACACAGGAGTTACTCATGTTGACCCATTTAAAGCTTACGTTCAATGACACGGGAGTTACTCATGTTGACCCATTGAAAGTTTACGTTCAATGACACGGAGTTACTCATCATGTTGACCCATTGAATGTTTACGTTCAATGACACGGGAGTTACTCATGTTGACCCATTGAAAGATTACGTTCAATGACACGGGAGTTACTCATGTTGACCCATTGAAAGATTACGTTCAATGACACGGGAGTTACTCATGTTGACCCATTGAAAGTTTACGTTCAATGACACGGAGTTACTCATCATGTTGACCCATTGAAAGTTTACGTTCAATGACACGGGAGTTACTCATGTTGACCCATTGAAAGATTACGTTCAATGACACGGAAGTTACTCATGTTGACCCATTGAAAGATTACGTTCAATGACACGGGAGTTACTCATGTTGACCTATTGAAAGTTTACGTTCAATAACACGGAGTTACTCATCATGTTGACCCATTGAAAGTTTACGTTCAATGACACGGGAGTCTTTCATATTGACCCATTGAAAGATTACGTTCAATGACACGGGAGTTACTCATGTTGACCCATTGAAAGTTTACGTTCAATGACACGGGAGTTAATTGAAAGATTGAAAGATTACGTTCAATGACACGGAGTCTTTCATATTGATACACTGAAAGCTTTCGTTCAATGACACGGGAGTCTTTCATATTGATACATTGAAAGATTTCGTTCAATGACACGGGAGTCTTTCATATTGATACATTGAAAGCTTTCGTTCAATGACACGGGAGTCTTTCATATTGATACATTGAAAGATTTCGTTCAATGACACGAGTCTTTCATATTGATACATTGAAAGCTTTTGTTCAATGACACGGAGTCTTTCATATTGATACAAAAGATTACGTTCAAAGACACGGAGTCTTTCATATTGATACAATGAAAGCTTTGTTCAATGACACGAAGTCTGTCATGTTGATACACTGAAAGCTTTTGTTCAAAGACACGAGTCTTTCATATTGATACACTGAAAGCTTTTGTTCAATGACACGGGAGTCTGCCATGTTGATACACTGAAAGCTTACATTGAATGACACTAGTCTTTCATGTTGATACACTGAAAGCTTACGCTCAATGACACGGGAGTCTGTCATGTTGATACACTGAAAGCTTACATTCAATGACACCAGTCTTTCATGTTGATACACTGAAAGCTTACGCTCAATGACACGGGAGTCTGCCATGTTGATACACTGAAAGCTTACATTCAATGAAAGCAGGTTCAATGACACGGAGTCTTTCATGTTGATACATTGAAAGCTTACATTCAATAACACGAGTCTTTCATGTTGATACATTGAAAGCTTAGGCTCAATGACACGGAGTCACACATGGTGATACAATGAAAGCTTAGGTTCAATGACACGGGAGTCACACATGGTGATACAATGATACATTGAAAGCTGCATTCAATGACACGGGAGTCACACATGTTGATACATTGAAAGCTTACATCAATGACACGGGAGTCACACATGTTGATACAATGAAAGCTTACGCTCAATGACACGGAGTCACACATGGTGATACAATGAAAGCTTAGGTTCAATGACACGGAGTCACACATGGTGATACAATGAAAGCTTACGCTCAATGACACACATGTTGAGTCATTCATGGGGAGTACAATGAAAGCTTAGGTTCAATGACACGGGAGTCACATGGTGACACAATGAAAGCTTAGGTTCAATGACACATAGTCATGGTGATGAAAGCTTAGGTTCAATGACACGGGAGTCTGTCATGGTGATACATTGAAAGCTTAGGTTCAATGACATGGAGTCTGTCATGGTGATACATTGAAAGCTTAGGTTCAATGACATGGAGTCTGTCATGGTGATACATTGAAAGCTTACATTCAATGACATGGGAATCACACATGTTGATACATTGAAAGCTTACGCTCAATGACACGGGAGTCATTGACACATGGTGATACAAATGAAAGCTTACGTTCAATGACACGGGAGTCTGTCATGGTGATACAATGAAAGCTTAGGTTCAATGACACGGGAGTCTGTCATGGTGATACATTGAAATCTTAGGTTCAATGACACGGGAGTCACACATGGTGATACAATGAAAGCTTAGGTTCAATGACACGGGAGTCACACATGGTGATACAATGAAAGCTTAGGTTCAATGACACGGGAGTCACACATGGCGATAATCATTGAAAGCTTACATTCAATGACATGGGAATCACACATGGTGATACAATGAAAGCTTACGCTCAATGACACATGGGAGTCACACATGGTGATACAATGAAAGCTTACGCTCAATGACACGGGAGTCACACATGGCGATACATTGAAAGCTTACATTCAATGACATGGGAATCACCCATGTTGACCTATTGAGCAATTAGGGTATGTTTTCTTGCTCGGGAAAGAAACTAAATGCCTGAAGTGAGGCTCGTACCCATTGCCTCTGGGTCACAGTGCAATGCCTTATAACACAGGTCCATCTCGTCTAAACCTTCTTTTGATGGTCTGTCTCGGATTCGACCATGAGTCGATCCCTATTGTCACGGGGTTAGTACAAAGCGCCTAACAGGCTACTGTACTACATGGTTCTCATTGAGTTGAGAAGGGAATAGTTGATGTACATTTTCGTCTAAAAAAACTGAAAACCATTATCATTATTTGTATAGCAAATTGTTTTTATAGATCTCAATCTTCTTTTTCTCGTGTTTGCGATTGTACAACACCTTGCGATTTCAGTACAAGGTGCTATATAATTAAACTTTATTATCATTATTGTTATCATTATTATTACTATTATTATTATTATTATTATCATTATTATTATTATCTACGCGGAGCAGAAGGTGGATTTTACTCGAAATGAACTGGAGTAAACTCTTCAACCTGTACGACAAAAGCCAACGGGTGTATGATGAGATGCTGACACTTTGCCTCTCAACCATTAGTTGAGCGGGAGGGGAGGGGGGGAGGGAGGTGGTACTTTAAAAAATGCTTTGCATGCAGTCTAGTTTCTAAAACATTAACAATTGGAACTTTAGGAGGGGGGTGCCTGAGGGTACGGCGGGCGGGCGGGGGTGTGGATGTGAGAGGAGTTGAAGGGGGGGAAAAGATGTTTATAGTCCTTTCAGACGTGAGATTGGTAACATTGTCAGGGACGGTGTTTGTTGATCGTGCATGAGTTCGTATAATGGAATATTTGTACACTGTATGTATGTGGTACGTGTCGAGGTCAGGTCTGAGATTTCACCTAGTCAAAACAGGTGTACTATCGTATTTGGATGGGTCCAATTGTATTGCGTGTAGGAAAACAATCATTTCATTAAATGACACAAGTAAAAAAACGATGCATTTGATTTTAAAGTGAATGATAACTATTATGAACAGATCCTATATCTCTATATTACGCTTCACGAGCTGTAAATAAAGTTTATTCTAGGTCGCTAAGGCCAATACAACCGACACCAAAAGCTTAAAATGTTATTGGAAATGACGTCACAATTTTTGTTTCTTAGAGGGAAGGTGAAGGTGAAAAAATAAATCTTTAACAGTAGGGAGATTCCATAAATTCATCCAAAGCTAAACACTTTCCCATTTAGTGCACTAAACCTACTAGCATAGAACGTCTACAGGCTTCTAAATAACTCACATGTGCCCATAAGCTACAAGCTTCCATATACATCACATGTGCCAATAAGTCTACAAGTTTCCATATACATCACATGTGCCAATAAGTCTACATGCTTCCATATACATCACATGTGCCAATAAGTCTAGAAGTTCCCATATACATCACATGTGCCAATAAGTCTACAAGCTTCCATATACATCACAGGTGCCAATAAGTCTACAAGCTTCCATATACATCACATGTGCCAATAAGTCTACAAGTTCCCATACATCACATGTGCCCAATAAGTCTACAAGCTTTCATTTACATCACAGGTGCCAATAAGTCTACAAGTTCCCATATACATCACATGTGCCAATAAGTCTACAAGCTTCCATATACATCACAGGTGTCAATAAGTCTACAAACTTCCATATACATCACATGTGCCAATAAGTCTACAAGTTCCCATATACATCACATGTGCCAATAAGTCTACAAGCTTCCATATACATCACAGGTGCCAATAAGTCTACATACTTCCATATACATCACATGTGCCAATAAGTCTACAAGTTCCCATATACATCACATGTGCCAATAAGTCTACATACTTCCATATACATCACATGTGCCAATAAGTCTACATACTTCCATATACATCACATGTGCCAATAAGTCTACAAGTTTCCATATACATCACATATGCCAATAAGTCTAAAAGCTTCCATATACATCATGTGCCAATAAGTCTACAAGCTTCCATATACATCACAGTAGCCAATACGTCTAAATCAAGCTTCCATATACATCACATGTGAAGCTTCAATAAATCTACAAGCTTCCATATACATCACATGTGACAATAAGTCTAGAAGCTTCCATATACATCACATGTGCCAATAAGTCTACATACATCACATGTGCCATATCTACATCACATATACATCAATAAGTCTCTAGAAGCTTCCATATAAATCACAGGTGACAATAAGTCTAGAAGCTTCCATATACATCACATGTGCCAATAAGTCTCTACATACTTCCAATAAGTCTAGAAGCTTCCACATCACATATGCCAATAAGTCTACAAGCTTCCATATACATCACATGTGCCAATAAGTCTACAAGCTTCCATATACATCACATGTGCCAATAAGTCTACAAGTTTCCATATATACATCACATGTGCCAATAAGTCTAGAAGCTTCCATATACATCACATGTGCCAATAAGTCTACAAGCTTCCATATACATCACAGGTGCCAATAAGTCTGTGCTTCAATAATCACATGTCCAATAATAAGTTCCATATACATCACATATGCCAATAAGTCTACAAGCTTCCATATACATCACAGGTGCCAATAAGTCTACAAGTTTCCATATACATCACATGTGCCAATAAGTCTACAAGCTTCCATATACATCACAGGTGCCAATAAGTCTACAAGTTCCCCTATACATCACATGTGCCAATAAGTCTACAAGTTCCCATATACATCACATGTGCCAATAAGCTACACAAGCTTCCATATACATCACATGTGCCAATAAGTCTTTCCATATACATCACATGTGCCAATAAGTCTACAAGCCTCCATATACATCACATGTGCCAATAAGTCTACAACTTCCATATACATCACATGTGCCAATAAGTCTAGAAGCTTTCCATATACATCACATGTGCCAATAAGTCTACAAGCTTCCATATACATCACATGTGCCAATAAGTCTAGAAGCTTCCATATACATCACATGTGCCAATAAGTCTACAAGTTTCCATATACATCACATGTGCCAATAAGTCAACAAGCTTCCATATACTTCCAGGTAAATAAGTCATCACATCACAGTGTAATAAGTCTACAAGCTTCCATATACATCACATGTGCCAATAAGTCTACAAGCATCCATATACATACAATAATAAGTCTACATGCAAGCTTCCATATACATCATACATCCACATGTAAGTCTAGCTTCCATATACATCACATGTCTCTACAGGCTTCCATATACATCACAGGTGTCAATAAGTCTACATGCTTCATATACATCACATGTGCCAATAAGTCTACAAGCTTCCATATACATCACATGTGCCAATAAGTCTACAAGCTTCCATATACATCACATGTGGCAATAAGTCTACAAACTTCCATATACATCACAGGTGACAATAAGTCTACAAGCTTCCATATACATCACATGTGCCAATAAGTCTACAAGCTTCCATATACATCACATGTGCCAATAAGTCTACAAGCTTCCATATACATCACATGTGTCAATAAGTCTACAAGCTTCCATATACATCACATGTGACAATAAGTCTACAAGCTTCCATATACATCACATGTGACAATAAGTCTACAAGCTTCCATATACATCACATGTGTCAATAAGTCTACAAGCTTCCATATACATCACATGTGCCAATAAGTCTACAAGCTTCCATATACATCACAGGTCTAAGTCTAGAAGCTTCCATATACATCACATGTGCCAATAAGTCTACAAGCTTCCATATACATCACATGTGCCAATAAGTCTACAAGCTTCCATATACATCACATGTGCCAATAAGTCTACATACTTCCATATACATCACATGTGCCAATAAGTCTACAAGCTTCCATATACATCACATGTGACAATAAGTCTACAAGCTTCCATATACATCACAGGTGCCAATAAGTCTACAAGCTTCCATATACATCACATGTGCCAATAAGTCTACAAGCTTCCATATACATCACAGGTGCCAATAAATCTACAAGCTTCCATATACATCACATGTGCCAATAAGTCTACAAGCTTCCATATACATCACAGATGCCAATAAGTCTACAAGCTTCCATATACATCACATGTGCCAATAAGTCTACAAGCTTCCATGGTGCCAATAAGTCTACAAGTTCCCATATACATCACATGTGACAATAAGTCTACAAGCTTCCATATACATCACAGGTGACAATAAGTCTACAAGCTTCCATATACATCACAGGTGACAATAAGTCTACAAGCTTCCATATACATCACATGTGACAATAAGTCTAGAAGTTTCCATATACATCACATGTGCCAATAAGTCTACAAACTTCCATATACATCACATGTGCCAATAAGTCTACAAACTTCCATATACATCACATGTGACAATAAGTCTACAAGCTTCCATATACATCACAGGTGACAATAAGTCTACAAGCTTCCATATACATCACAGGTGACAATAAGTCTGAAGCTTCCATATACATCACAGGTGACAATAAGTCTAGAAGTTCCCATATACATCACATGTGCCAATAAGTCTACAAGCTTCCATATACATCACATGTGCCAATACAGTCTACAAGCTTCCATATACATCACATGTGCCACAAGTCTACTAGCCCATATACATCACATGTGACAATAAGTCTACAGGCTTCCATATACATCACAGGTGCCAATAAGTCTTCCATAAGCTTCCATATACATCACAAGTGACAATAAGTCTACAAGCTTCCATATACATCACATGTGACAATAAGTCTACAAGCTTCCATATACATCACAGGTGACAATAAGTCTACAGGTTCCATATACATCACAGGTGACAATAAGTCTACAAGCTTCCATATACATCACAGTAGCCAATAAGTCTAGAAACTTCCATATATATCATGAATGACAATAAGTCTAAGCTTCCATATACATCACAGGTGACAATAAGTCTAGAAGCTTCCATATAAGTCTACTCACAGGTGACAATAAGTCTGGAAGCTTCCATATACATCACAGATAGCCAATAAGTCTAAAAACTTTCCATATACATCACAGGTGACAATAAGTCTACAGGCTTCCATATACATCACAGGTGACAAGACTCCATAAATATGTCTATAAGTCAGGCTTCAATATATATCACATGTGTCAATAAATCTACAGCTTCCAATACAAATGATGCCGTGTATACATGTACATGCCCAATAAGTCTAAATAGTCCAAAATATATCACAAGTGTCAATAAATCTGCAGACTTCCAAACATGCCAATATGACTACAGGCTTCCAAATATATCACAGTCGCCAATACATCAACAAGCTTCAAAATAAATCACAAGTGCAAATAAGTCTACAGGGTTCAAAAGGCATCACAAGTGTCAATAAGTATACAGGCTTCCAAAAAAACATCAAGTAAATCACAGGTGACATTACATCTACAGGGTTCAATTACATGTCTGCAGGTGTCCAAATAGCCCACAGGAACCAATAAGTCTAGATGTTTTAATAATTTTCCAAATAACTGAAGAAGTGTAAAGCTTTCCAACAAACTCAAAGATGCCAATAAGTTACAGGTTTCCAACTAACTCAAAGATACCAATAAGTCTAAACTAAAATTTCCAACTAACTCAAAGATACCAATAAGTCTAAAGGTTTCCAACCAACTCAAAGATGCCAATAAGTCTAAAGGGTTCCCAACTAACTCAAAGACAGGAACCAATAAGTTTACATGTTTCAAATTTTCCTAAAAGATGCCAATCATTTTACAAGCATTCCCAACCAACTCAAAGATGCCAATAAGTGAACGGGTTCCCAACCAACTCAAAGATGCCAATAAGTCTAAAGTTCCCAACCAACTCAAAGATGCCAATAAGTCTAAAGGTTCCCAACCAACTCAAAGATGCCAACCAACTAAGATCCAATAAGTCTACGGTTCCCAACCAACTCAAAGATGCCAATAAGTCTACGGGTTCCCAACCAACTCAAAGATGCCAATAAGTCTACAGGTTTCCAACCAACTCAAAGATGCCAATAAGTCTATAGGTTTCCAACCAACTCAAAGATGCCAATAAGTCTACGGGTTCCCAACCAACTCAAAGATGCCAATAAGTCTACGGGTTCCCAACCAACTCAAAGATGCCAATAAGTCTACGGGTTCCCAACCAACTCAAAGAGGCCAATAAGTCTATTTAAAGATGCAAAAGGTTTCCAACCAACTCAAAGATGCCAATAAGTCTACGGGTTCCCAACCAACTCAAAGATGCCAATAAGTCTACATGTTCCAATTAACTCAAAGATGCCAATAAGTCTACAATTCCCAACCAACTTAAAGATGTCCAATAGAGTCTACGGATTCCCAACCAACTCAAAGATGTTAATAAGTCTACATATTTCCAACCAACTCAAAGATGCCAATAAGTCTACGGGTTCCCAACCAACTCAAAAGATGCCAATAAGTCTACGGGTTCCCAACCAACTCAAAGATGCCAATAAGTCTACAGGTTTCCAATCAACTCAAAGATGTCAATAAGTCTACAGGTTTCCAATTAATTTAAAGATGTCAATAAGTCTACAGATTTCCACATGATTTAAAGATGCCAATAAGTCTACAGATTTCCACATGATTTAAAGATGTCAATAAGTCTACAGATTTCCAACCAATTTAAAGATGCCAATAAGTCTACAGGTTTCAAATCAACTCAAAGATGCCGATAAGTCTACAGGTTTCAAATCAACTCAAAGATGCCAATAAGTCTACAGGTTTCAAATCAACTCAAAGATAATATGTACAGGTTTCCAAATATCTCAAAGATGCCAATAAGTCTACAGGTTTCCAAATATCTCAAAGATGCCAATAAGTCTACAAAATATCTCAAAGTACCAATAAGTGTTTTCGATATAACTCACAGAAGCCAGTAAGTCTACAGGTTTCGATATAACTCAAAGTTACTATATAAGAGTACAGGTTTCGATATAACTCACAGAAGCCAGTAAGAGTACAGGTTTCGATATAACTCACAGAAGCCAGTAAGAGTACAGGTTTCGATATAACTCACAGAAGCCAGTAAGAGTACAGGTTTCGATATAACTCACAGAAGCCAGTAAGAGTACAGGTTTCGATATAACTCACAGAAGCCAGTAAGAGTACAGGTTTCGATATAACTCACAGAAGCCAGTAAGAGTACAGGTTTCGATATAACTCACAGAAGCCAGTAAGAGTACAGGTTTCGATATAACTCACAGAAGCCAGTAAGAGTACAGGTTTCGATATAACTCACAGAAGCCAGTAAGAGTACAGGTTTCGATATAACTCACAGAAGCCAGTAAGAGTACAGGTTTCGATAAGAGTAACTCCCAGAGGCCAGTAAGAGTACATGCTTCGATATAACTCAGAAAGCCAATGTCTACATATGCTTCCAAAGAAACTCACAAGGACAGGTAGTTCTACATACATCAAAATATTTCACAACGACCACTGAGTCCACATGCCTTAAGATGAGTTGTCAAGAACTATCAGTTTACAGACTGTGTGATGATTTACTGGGAATCTACCGACCTGGAGATCATTCACGATGACCTGTGAATATACAGGGCTAGACATGATTCAGAGACAAGTGAGTCTACAGACTTTCATTATAATTCAGAGACCATATAATTAACAAACCTAAAACAGGATTCTCAGGACCAGTTAATCTACCGATTTGGACATGATTCATGGAATAGTGAATGTACAGACTTGAACATGATTCATAAGGATTAATGAATCTACAGACGTTGACATCATACACAGCTAACAGTGAATTTACAGACATGGATATGATTCACAGGGACCAGTGATGCTATAGGCTTTTAAAATGTCCACGTGGACCAGTGACTCATGTAGACTGACTTTATTCATAGAGAACCGTAAGTCTATAGACTTTGACTTTATTCATAGAGAACAGTAAGTCTATAGACTTTGACTTTATTCATAGAGAACAGTAAGTCTACAGACTTTGACTTTATCCATAGAGAAAAGTAAGTCTATAGACTTGGATTTGATTCATAGAGAACATTAAGTCTATAGACTTTGATTTTATTCATAGAGAACAGTAAGTCTATAGACTTGGATTTGATTCATGGAGAACAGTAAGTCTATAGACTTTTGACTTTATTCATAGAGAACCGTAAATTTATAGACTTTGACTTATTCATAGAGAACAGGTCTATAGACTTTGACTTATTCATAGAGAAAAGTAAGTCTATAGACTTTGACTTTATTCATAGAGAAAAGTAAGTCTATAGACTTGACTTTATTCATAGAGACCAGTAAGTCTATAGACTTTGATTTTATTGATAGAGACCAATAAGTCTATAGACTTTAACTTTATTCATAGAGACCAATAAGTCTCATATACTTTGACTTTATTCATAGAGAACAGTAAGTCTATAGACTTTGACTTTATTCATAGAGAACAGTAAGTCTATAGACTTTTGACTTTATTCATAAAGACCAGTAAGTCTATAGACTTTGATTTTATTGATAGAGACCAATAAGTCTATAGACTTTGACTTTATTCATAGAGACCAATAAGTCTATAGACTTTGACTTTATTCATAGAGAACCGTAAGTCTATAGACTTTTGACTTTATTCATAGAGAACAGTAAGTCTATAGACTTTGACTTTATTCATAGAGAAAAGTCTAAGACTTGGATTTGATTCATAGAGAACATTAAGTCCTAGACTTTATTCATAGAGAACAGTAAGTCTATAGACTTGGATTTGATTCATAGAGAACAGTAAGTCTATAGACTTTTGACTTTATTCATAGAGAACCGTAAATTTATAGACTTTGACTTATTCATAGAGAACAGTAAGTCTATAGACTTTGACTTATTCATAGAGAAAGTAAGTCTATAGACTTTGACTTTATTCATAGAGAAAAGTAAGTCTATAGACGTTGACTTTATTCATAGAGACCAGTAAGTCTATAGACTTTGATTTTATTGATAGAGACCAATAAGTCCTATAGACTTTGACTTTATTCATAGAGACCAATAAGTCTATAGACTTTGACTTTATTCATAGAGAACAGTAAGTCTATAGACTTGACTTTATTCATAGAGAACAGTAAGTCTATAGACTTTGACTTTATTCATAAGGACCAATAAGTCTATAGACTTTGACTTTCATAGAGACCAACAGTCTATAGAGACTTTATTCATAGAGAACAGTAAGTCTATAGACTTTGACTTTATTCATAGAGAACAGTAAGTCTATAGACTTGACTTTATTCATAGAGAATTTATTTGTACTTTATAGAGACCAGTAAGTCTATAGACTTTGACTTTATTCATAGAGACCAATAAGTCTATAGACTTGTATAGGATCCACAGATACAAGGTATTTGTACAGACTAGGATAAGATTGACGGAAACAAGTTTATCTACAGACTTGATAGGATTGACGGAAACAAGTTTATCTACAGACTTGGATAGGATTCACAGATACAAATTTATCTATAGACTTGGATAGGATTCACAGATACAAGTTTATCTATAGACTTGGATAGGATTCACAAATACAAGTTTATCTATAGACTTGGATAGGATTCACAGATACAAGTTTATCTATAGACTTGGATAGGATTCATAGACACAAGTTTATAGTTTATCTATAGACTTGGATAGATTCACAGATACAAGTTTATCTATAGACTTGGATATGATTCACAGAGACAAGTTTATCTACACACTTGGATATAATTCACAGATACAAGTTTATCTATAGACTTGGATAGGATTCACAGATACAAGTTTATCTACAAACTTGGATAGAATTCACAAGGACCAATTAATCTACCGACTTGGAAATGATTCACATGGAGCAATGAAATCTACATATATGAACATGATTCACCGGAACCAGGGAACATATAGATTTGGATATGAGTGACAGGAATCAGAGAGTCTACACATTTGACATGATTAACAAGGATGCGTTATTATACAGACTTGAACCTGTATTACAGGGACCAGTTTGTTTACTAACATAAGACCGTTTATATGAGTCTGGAAATCTATAACCATGGATATGATTCATATAAACCAGCGCGTTTACAGAAATGAACTCGATTCAGAGAGATCAGGGAATCTACCGATCTGGACATGGTTAGTAGGGACCAGTAAATGTACAGACGTGGACATGAGTAACAGAGACCAGTAAATCTACAGACGTGGACATGAGTAACAGAGACCAGTTAATCTACAGACGTGGACATGAGTAACAGTGACCAGTAAATCTACAGACGTGGACATGAGTAACAGAGACCAGTAAATCTACAGACATAGACATGAGTAACAGAGACCAGTAAATCTACAGACATAGACATGAGTAACAGAGACCAGTAAATGTACAGATGTGGACATGAGTAACAGAGACCAGTAAATGTACAGATGTGGACATGAGTAACAGTGACCACTGAATGTACAGATGTGGACATGAGTAACAGAGACCAGTAAATGTACAGATGTGGACATGAGTAACAGTGACCAGTAAATGTACAGATGTGGACATGAGTAACAGTGACCAGTAAATCTACAGACGTGGACATGAGTAACAGAGACCAGTAAATCTACAGACGTGGACATGAGTAACAGAGACCAGTAAATCTACAGAAGTGGACATGAGTAACAGAGACTAATAAAATGTACAGACGTGGACATGAGTAACAGTGACCAGTAAATGTACAGACGTGGACATGAGTAACAGAGACCAGTAAATCTACAGATGTGGACATGAGTAACAGAGACCAGTAAATGAATGTACAGACGTGGACATGGAGTAACAGTGACCAGTGAATGTACAGACGTGGACATGAGTAACAGTGACCAGTGAATGTACAGAAGTGGACATGAGTAACAGTGACCAGTGAATGTACAGACGTGGACATGAGTAACAGTGACCAGTGAATGTACAGACGTGGACATGAGTAACAGTGACCAGTGAATGTACAGATGTGGACATGAGTAACAGTGACCAGTGAATGTACAGACGTGGACATAAGTAACAGTGACCAGTGAATGTACAGACGTGGACATGAGTAACAGTGACCAGTGAATGTACAGACGTGGACATGAGTAACAGTGACCACTGAATGTACAGACGTGGACATGAGTAACAGTGACCAGTGAATGTACAGACGTGGACATGAGTAACAGAGACCAGTAAATCTACAGACATGGACATGAGTAACAGAGACCAGTAAATGTACAGATGTGGACATAGGACATGAGTAACAGAGACCAGTAAATGTGTACAGATGTGGACATGAGTAACAGAGACCAGTAAATGTACAGATGTGGACATGAGTAACAGTGACCAGTAAATGTACAGATGTGTACATGAGTAACAGTGACCAGTAAATGTACAGATGTGGACATGAGTAACAGTGACCAGTGAATGTACAGACGTGGACATGGTTAGTAGGGACCAGGAAATGAATACAGACGTGGACATGAGTAACAGAGACCAGTAAATCTACAGATGTGGACATGAGTAACAGTGACCAGTCAATGTACAGATGTGGACATAAGTAACTGTGACCACTAAATGAAATGTACAGACGTGGACATAAGTAACAGTGACCAGTAAATGTACAGATGATGTGGACATGAGTAACT
>JAXRKP010000150.1:0-22500 GCA_037039925.1 Doris montereyensis | reverse complement strand
CTCCAGGTTGTGTTTGGCCTACCACCTCTCATTGTCTACTGTTCGTCTCCACGTTGTCTTTGGCCTACCACCTCTCATTGTCTACTGTTCGTCTCTAGGTTGTGTTTGGCCTACCACCTCTCATTGTCTACTGTTCGTCTCCAGGTTGTCTATGGCCTACCACCTCTCATTGTCTACTGTTCGTCTCCATGTTGTCTTTGGCCTACCACCTCTCATTGTCTACTGTTTGCCTCCATGTTGTCTTTGGCCTACCACCTCTCATTGTCTACTGTTTGCCTCCATGTTGTCTTTGGCCTACCACCTCTCATTGTCTACTGTTTGTCTCCATGTTGTCTTTGGCCTACCACCTCTCATTGTCTACTGTTTGTCTCCATGTTGTCTTTGGCCTACCACCTCTCATTGTCTACTGTTCGTCTCCAGGTTGTCCTTTGGCCTACCACCTCTCATTGTCTACTGTTTGTCTCTAGGTTGTCCTTGGCCTACCACCTCTCATTGTCTACTGTTCGTCTCTAGGTTGTCCTTGGCCTACCACCTCTCATTGTCTACTGTTCGCCTCTAGGTTGTCCTTGGCCTACCACCTCTCATTGTCTACTGTTTGTCTCCAGGTTGTCTTTGGCCTACCACCTCTCATTGTCTACTGTTCGTCTCTAGGTTGTGTTTGGCCTACCACCTCTCATTGTCTACTGTTTGTCTCCATGTTGTCTTTGGCCTACCACCTCTCATTGTCTACTGTTCGTCTCCTCGGTTGTGTTTGGACTACCACCTCTCATTGTCTACTGTTCGTCTCTAGGTTGTGTTTGGCCTACCACCTCTCATTGTCTACTGTTCCACGTTGTGTTTGACTACCACCTCTCATTGTCTACTGTTCGTCTCTAGGTTGTGTTTGGCCTACCACCTCTCTTTGTCTACTGTTCGTCTCCACGTTGTCTTTGGACTACCACCTCTCTGTTTCCGTTCTAAAGTAGGCCCAATGTAGGGCAGCCGTTATGATGTTTTTTCCACTTTCCCCTTAAAGTAGTATGTCCTATCCACTTTCATCTTCTCTTAAAAATGATGTCCTATCCACTTTCATCTTCCCTTAAAAATGATGTCCTATCCACTTTCATCTTCTTTGATGTCCTATCTTCTCTTCTTCTCTTAAAAATGATGTCCTATCCACTTTCATCTTCTCTTAAAAATGATGTCCTATCCACTTTCATCTTCTCTTAAAAATGATGTCCTATCCACTTTCATCTTCTCTTAAAAATGATGTCCCACTATCCACTTTCATCTTCTCTTAAAAATGATGTCCTATCCACTTTCATCTTCATCTTCTCTTAAAAATGATGTCCTATCCACTTTCATCTTCTCTTAAAAATGATGTCCTATCCACTTTCATCTTCTCTTCCCTTAAAAATGATGTCCTATCCACTTTCATCTTCTCTTAAAAATGATGTCCTATCCACTTTCATCTTCTCTTAAAAATGATGTCCTATCCACTTTGATCTTCTCTTAAAAATCCTATCCACTTTCATCTTCTCTTAAAAAGGATGTCCTATCCACTTTCATCTTCTCTTTAAAATGATGTCCTATCCACTTCATCTTCCCTTAAAAATGATGTCCTATCAACTTCATCTTCTCTTAAAATGATGTCCTATCTTCTCTTAAAAAGGAAGTCTTCCACTCTTCTTCTCTTAAAAGGATGTCCTATCCACTTTCATCTTCTCTTTAAAATGATGTCCTATCTTTCATCTTCCTTAAAAGGATGTCCTATCAACTTCATCTTCTCTTAAAAATGATGTCCTATCAACTTCATCTTCTCTCTATCCCCTTCATCTTTTCTTAAAAAGGATGTCCTATCAACTTCATCTTCTCTCTTCTCTCAAAAGGATGTCCTATCAACTTCATCTTCTCTTAAAAGGATGTCCTATCAACTTCATCTTCTCTTAAAAAGGATGTCCTATCTTCTCTTACCCCTTCATCTTCTCTTAAAAAGGATGTCCTATTCACCTTCATCTTCTCTTAAAAAGGATGTCCTATTCACCTTCATCTTCTCTTAAAAAGGATGTCCTATTCACCTTCATCTTCTCTTATCTTCACCTTCATAATATCTTAAAAGGATGTTCTATTCTTCATCTTCTGTTAAAAAGGATATCCTATACCCCTTCATCTTGTCTTAAAAAGGATGTCCTATTCACCTTCATCTTCTCTTAAAAAGTATGTCCTATCCCCCTTTATCTTCTCTTAAAAAGTATGTCCTAGCCCCTTTATCTTCTCTTAAAAAGGATATCCTATACCCCTTCATCTTCTCTTAAAAAGAATGTCCTATTCACCTTCATCTTCTCTTAAAGTATGTCCTAGCCCCTTTATCTTCTCTTAAAAAGTATGTCCTAGCCCCCTTTATCTTCTCTTAAAAAAAGTATGTCCTAGCCCCCTTCATCTTCTCTTAAAAAGTATGTCCTAGCCCCCTTTATCTTCTCTTAAAAGAAGGTCCTAGCCCCCCTTCATCTTCTCTTAAAAAGTATGTCCTAGCCCCCTTTATCTTCTCTTAAAAAGGATGTCCTATCCCCCTTTATTTTCTCTTAAAAGGATGTCCTATCAACTTCATCTTCTCTTAAAAAGGATGTCATGCATATGGTCTATTTGACATTTTTGGAGAAGTGTCTCGTTATAGATTTTATTTTGTCATAATATATTTTAAAATGTTCGCAGGCATTTGACTTGGAATGAGAATAACTTGTTCATGTCTCTGCCTGCCGTCTTTCAGCATTCAGGTCTATACAACAAAGTTGGTGAGACTGCATTCTGTTGTTTTACTTTTCCATACATTGTGAAGTAGTTTGAAGGATTTCTCTGCTTCGTTGGGGCATACGTTAATGTCTTTGTCAGCTCCTCCACTGCTTTGTTTGGGCATATGTTAATGTCTTTGTCAGCTCCTCCACTGCTTTGTTTGGGCATATGTTAATGTCTTTGTCAGCTCCTCCACTGCTTCGTTTGGGCATATGTTAATGTCTTTGTCAGCTCCTCCACTGCTTTGTTTGGGCATATGTTAATGTCTTTGTCAGCTCCTCTACTGCTTTGTTTGGGCATATGTTAATGTCTTTGTCAGCTCCTCCACTGCTTTGTTTGGGCATATGTTAATGTCTTTGTCAGCTCCTCTACTGCTTTGTTTGGGCATATGTTAATGTCTTTGTCAGCTCCTCCACTGCTTCGTTTGGGCATATGTTAATGTCTTTGTCAAATCCTCTACTGCTTTGTTTGGGCATATGTTAATGTCTTTGTCAGCTCCTCTACTGCTTTGTTTGGGCATATGTTAATGTCTTTGTCAAATCCTCTACTGTTTGTTTGGGCTTTGACAGCTCCTCCACTGCTTTGTTTGGGCATATTTTAATGTCTTTGACAGCTCCTCCACTGCTTTGTTTGGGCATATTTTAATGTCTTTGACAGCTCCTTCACTGCTTTGTTTGGGCATATTTTAATGTCTTTGACAGCTCCTCCACTGCTTTGTTTGGGCATATTTTAATGTCTTTGACAGCTCCTCCACTGCTCCTTTGACAGCTCCTCCACTGCTTGTAGCAACGCTTCCTAAGTATATAGTTTTCTTGGTTATTTGTATGCTATTGTTGTTAATGAAGTAACAAGCCCATTTGTTCTGTTTCTGTCAAATTTGCATTTTAAGAGAGTCACTCTCTACTAAGGTAAAATGAATGCGGATGACAATCAATGTTTGAAGGTGGGACCATGCAATATGGTTGACAGCCTAAACATGTAACTGTTGGTCATGTATAGCTTCTAAGAGAATATCCTTTTAGTGTTTATCTCTATGTTCTTCTAAAAGTGTCCATTCTACATGAGGTACGCTGGTTTTCATAGTTCCTTCTGTCTTTCACCAGCGTTGTAGCTGAACCGTAGAGTTGTGAACTGGTAATCACAACGACACTGTTTTGAGCTCCACGGCTGGCCCAGGTGGGGGTTTTTTACAACGTTGTACTCTTAAACTCAGGTGTGAACGAGTACCCAGCTATACGTAGAGAAAGATCTTGTCTGAGTGTTAGTGCGAAAAGCCTATCAAGCTTGTGTATTGTATGCCCCCCGCCCCCCCCCACGCGGAAAATGAGGACATAGATGATGTAAAGTCGGTGAGCCTGTACTTGTGCGGGGATACAGATTAATAAATCAATCTTTATCTTTATAATACAACAGGGGAAGTGAAAATACTGGTTATTTTCTCTATATTTCGTCACATATTTTCCCCAAATGTAAGATGTTTACACACACACACACACACATACACATGTACGCTTTCATACATACAGACACAAAGAGTAGCAGCGTGCCAATTAAGTGTTCATTTCTAATAATGATGTATTGTCTCCTAACAGGGGAGTTCATCCACGACATTTTCAATCTCTTTATATTATTATTATTATTATTATTATTATTATTATTATTATTATTATTATTATTATTATTATTATTATTATTATTATTATTATTATTATTATTATTATTATTATTATTATTATTATCATTATTATTATCATTATTATTATTATTTATTATTATTATCATTATTATTTTTTATTTTTTATTTTCTTCGCTCAACATTATGTTTTCCTGTTAACTTCAATATGTTTTTCATTTTTCTATATATTTGAATAAAATTTACCCAGGCAGTGGACAGGTAGGCATCAGTATGGGGAGTAGATGGTCTCCTACTGCCTTGCAGGCAGGTCTTGGCTGACCAAAGGCTAGGGAGTTAATCCTGAAAGAAAACAACCTGCTTTGCAGGCCGATCTTGACTGACCAAAGGCTAAGGGAGTTAACCATGACATAAAATTACAACCTGCTGCCCTGCAGGTTGGTCTTGAATGACTAAAAGCTAAGAGTTAACCCTGACAGAAAATAAGAAGTCCTGGTAGGGGGCCTCAAGGTGACAGCCCCACCATCTACCTAGAGTACAGTGGGATAATCCTCTGCTTATCCAAAACCAAACAGATTCAAAGAAAAAATAAGTATAACATTAGCGGCTTGATCTCTGGAAGACGAACTTGGAAACGAACACGGGCTGTGATTTTTGGAACATGGAACGTTAGGGCAATAAGTGGAAAAGAGTTAGAATTAGTTGAAGAAATAGAAAATTTCAAAAGTAGATATGATGGCCATTACAGGCAACGGAAATGAAATATCTAACGCGAGCAGTAGGGAAAACTAAAAAGAGACAAAATCAGAGACACAACAACAAGAGATCAAACAAAAGCAGATGGCATAAAAACTGAGATACAAAACAAATCAATTGAGATGATTTGGGCATGTAAACAGCACGAATGACAATACAATAGTTAAATCAGTATACAGTGCTAAAGCCCAAGGTAAAAGACCAAAAGGCAGACCTCTAACAAAGTGGAAAGAAGATATAAAAGAGGCATTGAAGCATAGAAATTTAACTTTTTGGGAATGAAACAAAAAATGCCAGGACAGGGCTTCCTGGATACAGATCAACTCGGGCATCTGAACCCATACACCAAAAGGTAGAATGGGAACTGATAAAGAAAGAAAGAAAGAAAGGTAGATATATATATATATATATATATATATATATATATATATATATATATATATATATATATATATATATATATATATATATATATATATAAATAAATAGATAGATAAGAAGATAGATAGATATAGAAATAGATAGATAGATAAAAAGATAGACATGTAAATAGATGGATAGATAGATAGACAGATAGACATTTTGATAGATAGATAAATAAATAAATATATATACATATAGATAAATAGATAGGTGGATAGATAGATAGATCGATAAATAAATGTATAGATAAATAGATGATATAGATATATAAATATATATAATAGATAGATAGATAGATAGATGAACATACAGACAACATAAGATAGATAGATAGATAAAGATAGATAGATAGATAGATAGATAGATAGATAGATAGATAGATAGATAGATAGATAGATAGATAGATTGATGGATAGATAGAAGATATATAGATAGATAGGTAGATAGATAGATAGATAACTGAATAGATAGATAGATAGATAGATAGATAGATAGATAACTGAATAGATAGATAGGTAGATATATATATATGATAGATAGATAACTGAATAGATAGATAGATAGATGGAGATAGATAGATAGATAAATAGATAGATAAATAAATAGATAGATAGATAGATAGATAGATAGATAGATAGATATATAGATAGATATATAGATAGATAGATAACTGATATAGATAGATAGATAGATAGATAGATAGATAGATAACTGAATAGATAGATAGATAGATAGATAGATAGATAGATAGATAGATATAAGGATAGATAGATAGATAATAAATAGATATATAAAAGATAGATAGATAGATGGATAGATAGATAACTGAATAGATAGATAGATATAATAGATAGATAGATAGATAGATAGATAGATAGATAGATAGATAGATATATAGATATATAGATATATAGATAGATATAGATAGATATATATATATATATAGATAGATATATAAATAGATAGATAAATATAGATAGATAGATAGATAGATAGATAGATAGATAAATAGATAGATAGATATATAGATAGATAGATAGATAGATAGATAGATAGATAGGAAGGATAGATAGATAGATAGATAAATATATAGATAGAAAAGATAGATAGATGGATAGATATATAATTAGATAGATAGATAGATAGATAATATATAGATAGATAGATAGATAGATAGATAGATAGATAGATAGATAGATAGATAGATAGATAGATAGATAGACAGATAGATAGATAGATAGATAGATAGATAGATAGATAGAGATCAATACATACATACATACATACATACATACATACATACATACATACATACATACACACATGCATACATACATACATACATATATGCATACATACATAATACATACCTAGATGAATAGATAGATAGATAGACGATATAGATATTTGAATGTTGAACATTGAATATCAATGCATGAATAGTTTGTCTTATATAATCCCAGATAGACAGATAAATAGACTTTGAAAGAAAAATAGATAGTAGATAGATAGATAAATAGATAGATAGATAAATAGAGATAGACTATTGATTGATTTCCATTTAGACATAGATAGATAGATTGATAGATAGAAATGTTGGATGAAAAGAGTTAGCAATTGGCACGAGCGCGTTAATGCATAGATAATAGACATATAGATAAATCACAATTAGATAGATAGATAGATAGACAGATAAATAGATAGATAGATAAATAGATAGATAGTTATTTGATAGATATATTGAAAGTTTGATATCTTTAGATATTTTGATTTGATAGATAGATAGATAGATAGATAGACAGATAGGGATAGATAACTAGATAGATTTAGATGGTTAGATAGATAGGAGTATTCATAATACATACATACATACATATTACACTTGTAAATAGTACATATAGCATATCATGAAACGTGCAGATGAATAGATAGATAGATAGACGATATAGATAGTTTGACCTCCATTGGATATCAATGCATGTTGTCATATTTTGTTTGTCTTATCCGGATGTCAATCCCAGCGAAGCGTTTTCTGGGGCAGAGGGTCTATAGATTGGTTTCATTTTTCACAAGACTTTTGAAAAAATCTGAACAGTCAAGTTTGATTCTATGGGCTTGAATTACTATTGATTGATTTCCCATTTAGACATACGATTGACCCCTCGAAATGTTGGATGAAAAGAGTTAACATTAGCCGTTAATGCAGAAAAGTAGTGTTGTTAGCCTCACAATTACTTTCAGTTGGTAGATAACACAACATGAACGGATGAGATTTTTGGTTATTTGATAAAAGAACAAATGAAAGTTTGATATCTTAACATTTTGATTTGATTTGATTTGATTTGATTTGATTTATCCACAACTCGGCAATTTCGTTTTGGTAGGAGTATTCTAAAGTATACGGATTACCTTGTAAATAGATATCAAACGTGCAGGGAGTGTTGTGATCTACACACGGGACCTCCTTTATCGTCAATTCACCTACCTGGACCAGGAAGGGGGGGGCAATCTTTGTATTCGAAAAAACTCGAGAAAACATTGAAACCATTAGCGGGGCTTGAATCTACTCAACATGCCAACACTACCTCTGACTGCCAAATCCCTTATCTTTAACATTAGCCTTGACAGAAGTAGTGCTTCTAGCCTAAGCAGTTTCAGTTGGTAATCTTCTCTACGACTTTCCACAATGATGTCAAATGCAATGTTGGCAATCTTCTCTACGACTTTCCACAATGATGTCAAATGCAATGTTGGCAATCTTCTCTACGACTTTCCATTATGATGTCAAATGCAATGTTGGCAATCTTCTCTACGACTTTCCACAATGATGTCAAATGCAATGTTGGCAATCTTCTCTTACGACTTTCCATTATGATATCAAATGCAATATTGGCAATCTTCTCTACGACTTTCCATTATGATATCAAATGCAATGTTGGCAATCTTCTCTACGACTTTCCATTATGATATCAAATGTAATGTTGGCAATCTTCTCTACGACTTTCCATTATGATATCAAATGCAATGTTGGCAATCTTCTCTACGACTTTCCATTATGATATCAAATGTAATGTTGGCAATCTTCTCTACGACTTTCCATTATGATATCAAATGCAATGTTGACAATCTTCTCTACGACTTTCCATTATGATATCAAATGCAATGTTGGCAATCTTCTCTACGACTTTCCACAATGATATCAAATGCAATGTTGACAATCTTTCTATGACTTTCCCCTATGATATCAAATGCACTGTTGACAATCTTCTCTACGACTTTCCATTATGATATCAAATGCAATGTTGGCAATCTTCTCTACGACTTTCCATTATGATATCAAATGCAATATTGGCAATCTTCTCTTACGACTTTCCACAATGATGTCAAATGCAATATGGATGTACGTACCCCAATACCATCATATTGGATCCAGAGTTTCCATTTAATATCAAATGCTGTTTCTTCTCTTGTTAATCTGATTTCCATTAAACGAATTGCAATATCTGGATTATTAGGCGTTTTTAAGCTGAGACATGAAATGTTGGCATATTCTCTATGTCACAATATATCAAATGCAATTTAATATAATCTTCCTCATCTTTCCAAGTTTGCAAGTGTCACGGTCACATGTTTGCGTGAAATGTAATGTTGGCAATCTTCTCTACGACTTTCCACAATGATATGATGCTGTTGGCAATGACGTCGCATTGAATTGTGATATCAAATGCAATGTTGGCAATCTTTGTACGACTTTCCACAATGATTGTGTTAGAATGTTGTTGTGAGGTTGTTGATTGATATCAAATGTTGTTGTGAGGTTGTTGTTCGTGTTAGAATGTTGTTGTGAGGTTGTTGATTGTGTTATAATTTTGTTGTCTTGTTGTTGATTGTGTTAAACGAATTGCAATGTTGGATTGTGAGGTTGTTTTTCGATGTTAGAATGTTGTTGTGGAGGTTGTTGTTTGTCACAATAACACCTTTTGTTGTGAGGTTGTTGATTGTGTTAGAATTTTATTGTCAGGTTGTTGATTGTGTTAGAATTTTTATTGTGAGCAGCTGTTGATTGTGTTAGAATGTTGTCGCATTGAATTATTGTTTGTGTTAGAATGTTGTTGTGAGGTTGTTGATTGTGTTAGAATGTTGTTGTGAGGTTGTTGTTCGTGTTAGAATTTTGTTGTGAGGTTGTTGATTGTGTTAGAATGTTGTTGTGAGGTTGTTGTTTGTGTTAGAATGTTGTTGTGAGGTTGTTGTTTGTGTTAGAATTTTGTTGTGAGGTTGTTGTTTGTGTTCGAATTTTATTGTGAGGTTGTTGTTTGTGTTCGAATTTTATTGTGAGGTTGTTGTTTGTGTTAGAATTTTATTGTGAGGTTGTTGATTGTGTTAGAATTTTGTTATGAGGTTGTTGATTGTGTTAGAATTTTATTGTGAGGTTGTTGTTTGTGTTAGAATTTTATTGTGAGGTTGTTGATTGTGTTAGAATTTTGTTGTGAGGTTGTTGATTGTGTTAGAATTTTGTTGTGAGGTTGTTGATTGTGTTAGAATGTTGTTGTGAGGTTGTTGATTGTGTTAGAATGTTGTTGTGAGGTTGTTGTTTGTGTTAGAATTTTGTTGTGAGATTGTTGATTGTGTTAGAATTTTGTTGTGAGGTTGTTGATTGTGTTAGAATGTTGTTGTGAGGTTGTTGATTGTGTTAGAATGTTGTTGTGAGGTTGTTGTTCGTGTTAGAATTTTTGTTGTGAGGTTGTTGATTGCGTTAGAATTTTATTGTGAGGTTGTTGATTGTTGATTGCACATTTACTCAACGTCAGAGCAGCACAATTACGTGAACTAAATGGATTCGTTTGTATCGTTTGAGAATGTAAAATATCCTGGAGGCTTTGGAAGCAAAATCATCGCCCAATTCAGTGCCGGTTCGACACCATGATAATGTAAAGTTGTGTTATTACCCTTTTGCCACGGTCTCAATTAACTTGACTTGAGGGCATGGGTTTCACAAGGTAAGTGCTACTTAATCATTCATTTTAAGTTTTCTATTATTTTTTCTGTAATTTTCTTTCTTTTCTTTATCAGTTCCCATTCTACCTTTCAGTGTATGGGTTCAGATGCCCGAGATGATCTTTTTCCAGAATGCCCTGTCCTGGCATTTTCTGTTTCCTTCCAAAAAAGTTAAATCTCTATGCTTCAATGCCTCTTTTATATCTTCTTCCCGCTTTCTCCGAGGTCTGCCTTTTGGTCTTTTACCTTTGGGCTTTAGCACTGTATACTGATTTAGCTATTCTATTGTCATTCATTCTGTTTACATGCCCAAACCGTCTCAATTGATTTATTTATATCTTTAGTTTTTGTGCCATCTGCTTTGGTTTAATCTCTTATTGTTGTGTTTCTGATTTTGTCTCTTTTAGTTTTCCCTACTACTCTTCTTAGATATGTCATTTCTGCTGCATATACTCTACTGTATTCTCTACTGTCTAACGTCCAAGTTTCGCTGCCAGAAAGGAGAGTAGGAAAATAGACTGTATTGTATACTGCCATTTTGGTTTTTGTTGACAATTCTTGCTTACCTACAAATGCCTTTCCTATATGGTTATATATTGCACTTGCCTTTTGGATTCTCTGACTGATTTCTTCTCTTAGTTTTCCCTTTGAGTTAATCATTACTCCTATGTAATTGTAGCTTTGAACTTGTTCTAAATACTCCTGCCCAATTTAAGATTGTGTGTTTCAGCTTCCTAGTTACTAGCATTGTTTTAGTTTTCTTTGCATTTACTCTAATACCTCTTTTATTTAGTTCATTGTTCAGAATGCTGATATTCGACTGAAGGTCACTTTCTGATTTTCCAAACAGAACTAAATCATCGCAAATGAAAGCATTGATACATTTACTGGTTTGAGCTTCCACATACCTACATTTATTTTCTTATTTTTTATGACTGAATCCATGAATGTGATAAACAAAAGAGGACTTAAGCTACAACCCTGTCTTACTCCTATATCTACATCAAATTCTTTGATACATTTCCAGCCACTTTTACTGCACATGTTGTTTTATTGTAAAAACTTTTAATGGATTCTATTACATTTTGCTCTACGTTGTGTTCTTTTAAGGAATGCCATAGTTCGTCCCTCCTCACATTATCAAATGCCTTTTCTAAGTCAACAAAACACAGGTGCAAGTCAATGTTTCTTTAAATGAATTTTTCTATTATTTGTCTAATTGTAAATATGTGGTCTTGTACTCTTCTTCTTGGTCTAAATCCACTCTTCTCTTTTCCTTAGTCTCATTTCCAGTCTCCTGGCGAATACCTTTCCTGGAACGCTAAGTAGTGATATCCTCTATAGTTTGAGCATTCCATACTTGATCCTTTCTTATGTATTGGTACTACTGTTCCCGTTTTTCAGTCGTCTGGCACCTGATTCGACTTCCATGCTTGTTGGCATATTGCATGTAGTAGTTTGTCTGCCTATCTCTCTTGGTTTTTAATCATTTCTGGATAAACTTGATGTGCTCCTGGGGCTTTTCCTAATTTAACTTTTCTTATAGCTGTTTGGATTTCTTCCATTGATATATCTACATCTTCAGCTGTCTCATCTGGACTACTATCGTTCTGGAGGGGTTATGTAATTGGTGAAAATGATTTCTCCATGTTTCCATGAATTCGCTGTCTTCTTTCATTATTTCTCCTCTGACATTCTTAATTTGTCGTATTGGGCTTGCTTTAGTCTTTCTCATGGTCTTCATTGCCTCTTAGAACAGCTTTTGATTTCCTTGATAGCTTTCTTGGAGTCTTTGTCCAAACTCTTCCCATTGTTCCTGTTTGGCTTTCCTCACTTCCTCTTTGGCGATAGTTCTTTTATTTACGTAATCTATTCAATCCTCTGGTGTCTTGGTTTGCAAGTATTTCTTCCAGGCATCCTTCCTTTTTCTTTGATCTTAGTCTTGACATTTTCATTCCACCATGCTGTTCTTTTCCTATCTCCTTTAATTTGTTTCTTACCATAGACCTCTTCAGCACAACTGAGGAGTGTTTCTTTATACATCTGCCACATTTCTTCTATTGTGCTATCATTCAGATCTATCTGTCTTTCACTGATAAATATTTTTATCCTAGATTGGTATACCTGTTTTACCATTGGTTTATTTAGTTTCTCTATTTTGAGTTTAGTAGTTTTCTTCTCTTTCCTTTTCTATTTGTTTTTCTCAGTCAGTAATCTCATTTTGGCAATCACTACGTGATGATCACTAAATATTTCTGCTCCTCTTTTACTCTTGCATCCCATGTACTGTAGAAAAGGGAGCTGCTAACTATTATGTAGTCTATCATTGACTTTTCACACCTGTTTTCATTTACTCTTGTATATTTGTGGATATATTTATGAGGAAAAAGGTGTTGGCTATTTTCATGTTATTCTTTAAGCAAAAATGTATGAGTTTCTCTCCATTTGGAGAAGTTGTTGTCTCTCCTTCTTTACCTATTACTCCTTCTGACGTTTCTACATTGTTGCCTACTCTAGCGTTTAAATCTCATAATAGCCTTAGTTCCTGTTTGGATTTAAGATTCTCTGCAGCTATTTGTAAATCATTTTCGAAGATATCTTTTTCTTCTATTTGCCTCTTTTTTTTTGGTCCATAAGCTATTAATGATTTAATTTCTCGTCCTTTTGGTTTAATAGTTCTTTCTAATAGTCGTGGGCGTATAAATTTCCAACTTTCTAGTAGCTTTTCATGCCTTTTATGCACTAGGAGGCCTACTCCTGCTCTAGCTTTATCTTTGACATCTACTCCTGAGAAGATTAAAATATGATTCGGTCCTACATTTTCTATTCCTTGTCCTTTTTTCTTTGTTTCTGTAATGGCCAAAAATATCTACTTTGAATTTTTCCATTTCTTCAACTAATTCTAACTCTTTTCCATTTATTGCCCTAACGTTCCATGTTTCAAAATCAGATAGATGGTGGGGCTGCCACCTTGAGGCCCCTACCAGGCTTTGTTATTTTCTGTCAGGTTAACTCCCTTAGCCTTTAGTCATTCAAGACCACCTACAAGGCAGCAGGTTGTTTTATGTCAGGGTTAACTCCCTTAGCCTTTGGTCAACCAAGACCCGCCTGCAAGGCAGCAGGAGACTCGTGGAGGGCGGGATCATCTACTCCCCGTACAGGTGTTTACCTGTCCACTGCCCGGTTTCTGTAATTTATAAAGCATAATATGTCGTGTTCAGCGTGAAATTTTAAGAAAAAAAACGTTTTTGTGTTGATGTTTACATGTTGGAAAATAATGTTTTAAATCTATAAGGTTGTCATAACAAGTGAAATTATTTGGTCAAAATGAGGTCTAAATTTATTTTACCGGAAGTTCTCTTTGGGTCCCCCCCCAAAAAAAACCCGATTTTTTTCCCATTTTCGTGTGATTTTAATGTGTTCGACTGGCACGATGGGGTCCGGTGCGAGGCAGTGCTCGTCTTGCCCTGCACAGCATTGTTTAGACGTGTACGCAGCGACTATCGGTAGCCGTGGCTCATTGAAAACTCCTTACGTCTGATCTAAGAAGAACAACGAGCCTGCTTTCCTAAATTAGGCGAAATGTGAAGAATTTGGCCCAAAAGTTGAAAAGTTGTCCCACGCCCGTGGCATCCCTGGTCTGTGTGTCGTTCTCCGAAAGTAAACCTGCTGCATGGGTGAAGTGGCCAGTCACGACATTTTGTGTAGTATGTAGCCAGGGATTACGACATTTTGTGTAGTATGTAGCCAGGGATTACGACATTTTGTGTGGTATGTAGCCAGGGATTACGACATTTTGTGTAGTATGTAGCCAGGGATTACGACATTTTGTGTAGTATGTAGCCAGGGATTACGACATTTTGTGTAGTATGTAGCCAGGGATTACGACATTTTGTGTAGTATGTAGCCAGGGATTACGACATGGATATTGATTAACCAAATATTACACACTACAAATCAATCTACATTTAGAGTGATATATCTGTATTTTAATCTTAGCTCCAGATCTACGACAGACTTTAAATTTCTGTATCTGCTATAGCTAAAGACTTGTAAATCTAGGTCTACAATCTACGTCTTAAATATCCTACAAAGATTTGACTGTTTTAAGAACGTCTGTAAAAAGGATTTCACATAAGGCATCGATACAGTATTATGTTCACTTCTTCTTCTTCTTCTTCTTCTTCTTCTTCTTCTTCTTTTCTTCTTCTTCTTCTTCTTCTTCTTCTTCTTCTTCTTCTTCTTCTTCTTCTTCTTCTTCTTCTTCTTCTTCTTCTTCTTCTTCTTCTTCTTCTTCTTCTTCTTCTTCTTCTTCTTCTTCTTCTTCTTCTTCTTCTTCTTCTTCTTCTTCTTCTTCTTCTTCTTCTTCTTCTTCTTCTTCTTCTTCTTCTTCTTCTTCTTCTTCTTCTTCTTCTTCTTCTTCTTCTTCTTCTTCTTCTTCTTCTTCTTCTTCTTCTTCTTCTTCTTCTTCTTCTTCTTCTTCTTCTTCTTCTTCTTCTTCTTCTTCTTCTTCTTCTTCTTCTTCTTCTTCTTCTTCTTCTTCTTCTTCTTCTTCTTCTTCTTCTTCTTCTTCTTCTTCTTCTTCTTCTTCTTCTTCTTCTTCTTCTTCTTCTTCTTCTTCTTCTTCTTCTTCTTCTTCTTCTTCTTCTTCTTCTTCTTCTTCTTCTTCTTCTTCTTCTTCTTCTTCTTCTTCTTCTTCTTCTTCTTCTTCTTCTTCTTCTTCTTCTTCTTCTTCTTCTTCTTCTTCTTCTTCTTCTTCTTCTTCTTCTTCTTCTTCTTCTTCTTCTTCTTCTTCTTCTTCTTCTTCTTCTTCTTCTTCTTCTTCTTCTTCTTCTTCTTCTTCTTCTTCTTCTTCTTCTTCTTCTTCTTCTTCTTCTTCTTCTTCTTCTTCTTCTTCTTCTTCTTCTTCTTCTTCTTCTTCTTCTTCTTCTTCTTCTTCTTCTTCTTCTTCTTCTTCTTCTTCTTCTTCTTCTTCTTCTTCTTCTTCTTCTTCTTCTTCTTCTTCTTCTTCTTCTTCTTCTTCTTCTTCTTCTTCTTCTTCTTCTTCTTCTTCTTCTTCTTCTTCTTCTTCTTCTTCTTCTTCTTCTTCTTCTTCTTCTTCTTCTTACTTCTTCTTCTTCTTATTATTATTATTATTCTTATTCTTCTTATTCTTCTCCTTCTTCTTATTATTATTACTATTATTATTATTATTATTATTATTATTATTATTATTATTATTATTATTATTATTATTATTATTATTATTATTATTATTATTATTATTATTATTATTATTATTATTATTATTATTATTATTATTATTATTATTATTATTATTATTATTATTATTATTATTATTATTATTATTATTATTATTATTATTATTATTATTATTATTATTATTATTATTATTATTATTATTATTATTATTATTATTATTATTATTTTTATTATTATTATTATTATTATTATTATTATTATTATTATTATTATTATTATTATTATTATTATTATTATTATTATTATTATTATTATCGTTATTATCACTCAGGACAGATACTGTAGGCAGTTGGCACGTTGGTATCACGCTTTCCTTTCATGACGAGGCAATGACGCAGAGGTCACGAGTTTCATCGTCATGGTGGCTAGATTTGTTTTTTTCTTTTTCTGTCTATTGCTTCTATTCGTCTGATCTTTGTTCCTATGCATCTTTAATTCTTTCGTCAAGCCCATTGTCTCCCTTGTCAAAGGTGTCACAAGTGGTAGGTAAGCATTCTACGCATGCGGACTGACCAATGATAAGTGCATGAAACTTCTATATCAAATGATGATAAGTACATAAAACTTGTTTATATCAAAATGATGATAATACATGAAACTTGTCTATATCAATATGATGATCAGTACATAAAACTTGTCTATATCAAAATGATGATAAGTACATGAAACGTGTCTATATCAAAATGATGATAAGTACATGAAACTTGTATATATCAATATGATGATCAGTATAAAACTTGTCTATATCAAAATGATGATAAGTACATGAAACTTGTCTATATCAAAATGATGATTAGTACATGAAACTTGTCTATATCAAAATGATGATAAGTTCATGAAACTTGTCTATATCAAAATGATGATAAGTACATGAAACTTGTCTATATCAAAATGATGATAAGTACATGAAACTTGTCTATATCAAAATGATAATAAGTTCATGAAACTTGTCTATATCAAAATGATGATAAGGACATGAAACTTATCTATATCAAATGATGATAAGTACATCAAAATTTGTCTATGCTAAAATGAAGATAAGTACATGAAACATATCTATATCAAAATGATGATAAATACATGAAACTTGTCTATATCAAAATGATGATCAGTACATGAAACTTGTCTATATCAAAATAATGTAAGTACATGAAACTTGTCTATATCAAAATGATGATCAGTACATGAAACTTGTCTATACCAAAATGATGATAAGTAGATGAAATTTGTCTATATCAAAATGATGATAAGTACATGAAACTTGTCTATATCAAAATGAGGATAAGTACATGAAATTTGTCTAAATCAAAATAATGATAAGAACATGAAACTTATCTATATCAAATGATGATAAGTACATCAAAATTTGTCTATATTAAAATGAAGATAAGTACATGAAACATATCTATATCAAATGATGATAAGTACAGGAAACTTGATATCAAAATGATGATAAGTACATGAAACCTATCTATATCAAATGATGATAAGTACATGCAACTTGTCTATATCAAAATAATGATAAGTACATGAATCTTATCTATATCCAAATGATGATAAGTACATGCAACTTATCTATATCAAATGATGATAAGTACATGAAACTTGTCTATATCAAAATGAATGATCATAAGTACATGCAACTTATCTATATCAAAATGATGATAAGTACATGAAACTTCTCTATATCAAAAGGATGATAAGTACATGAAACTTGTTTATATCAAAATGATCATAAGTACATGAAACTTATCTATATCAAAATGATGATAAGTACATGAAACTTGTCTATATCAAAATGATGATAAGTACATGAAACTTGTCTATATCAAAATGATGATAAATACATTAAACTTGTCTATATCAAAATGGTGATAAATACATGAAACTTGTCTATATCAAAATGATGATAAGCACATGGAACTTGTCTTTATCAAAATGATGATAAGTACATGACACTTGTCTATATCAAAATGATGATCAGTACATGAAACTTGTCTATACCAAAATGATGATAAGTACATGAAACTTGTCTAAATCAAAATAATGATAAGAACATGAAATTGATCTATATCAAATGATGATAAGTACATGAAACTTGTCTATATCAAAATGATGATAAGTCCATGAAACTTGTCTATATCAAAATGATGATAAGTACATTAAACTTGTCTATATCAAAATTATGATAAGTACATGAAACGTGTCTATATCAAATTGATGATAAGTACATGAAACTTGTCTATATCAAAATGATGATAAGTACATGAAACTTGTCTATATCAAAGTGATGATAAGTACATGAAACGTGTCTATATCAAAATGATGATCAGTACATGAAACTTGTCTATATCAAAATGATGATAAGTACATGAAACGTGTCTATATCAAAATGATGATCAGTACATGAAACTTGTCTATACCAAAATGATGATAAGTACATGAAACTTGTCTATATCAAAATGATAATAAGTTCATGAAACTTGTCTATATCAAAATGATGATAAGGACATGAAACTTGTCTAAATCAAAATAATGATAAGAACATGAAACTTATCTATATCAAATGATGATAAGTACATCAAAATTTATCTATAGTAAATACATGAAACTTGTCTATGTTAAAATGAAGATAAGTACATGAAACATATCTATATCAAAATGATGATAAATACATGAAACTTGTCTATATCAAAATGATGGTCAGTACATGAAACTTGTCTATATCAAAATAATGATAAGTACATGAAACTTGTCTATATCAAAATGATGATCAGTACATGAAACTTGTCTATACCAAAATGATGATAAGTAGATGAAATTTGTCTATATCAAAATGATGATAAGTACATGAAACTTGTCTATATCAAAATGAGGATAAGTACATGAAATTTGTCTAAATCAAATAATGATCAGAACATGAAACTTATCTATATCAAATGATGATAAGTACATCAAAATTTGTCTATATTAAAATGAAGATAAGTACATGAAACATATCTATATCAAATGATGATAAGTACATGAAACTTGTCTATATCAAAATGATGATAAGTACATGAAACCTATCTATATCAAATGATGATAAGTACATGCAACTTGTCTATATCAAAATAATGATAAGTACATGAATCTTATCTATATCCAAATGATGATAAGTACATGCAACTTATCTATATCAAATGATGATAAGTACATGAAACTTGTCTATATCAAAATGATGATAAGTACATGATCTATATCAAAATGATGATAAGTACATTAAACTTCTCTATATCAAAAGGATGATAAGTACATGAAACTTGTTTATATCAAAATGATCATAAGCACATGAAACTTATCTATATCAAAATGATGATAAGTACATGAAACTTTTCTATATCAAAATGATGATAAGTACATGAAACTTGTCTATATCAAAATGATGATAAATACATTAAACTTGTCTATATCAAAATGGTGATAAGTACTTGAAACTTGTCTATATCAAAATGATGATAAGCACATGGAACTTGTCTTTATCAAAATGATGATAAGTACATGACACTTTTCTATATCAAAATGATGATCAGTACATGAAACTTGTCTATACCAAAATGATGATAAGTACATGAAACTTGTCTAAATCAAAATAATGATAAGAACATGAAATTGATCTATATCAAATGATGATAAGTACATGAAACTTGTCTATATCAAAATGATGATAAGTACATGAAACTTGTCTATATCAAAATGATGATAAGTATGAAACTTGTCTATATCAAAATGATGATAAGTACATGAAACTTGTCTATATCAAAATGATGATAAGTACATGAACCTTCTATTTTAAAATGATGATAAGTACATTACACTTGTCTATATCAAAATGATTAGATGTACATGAAACTTGTCTATCAAAATTGTGATAAGTACATGCCATCTATTTTATTTTAAGTTATTAATATTGGTTTATAGAATCTTTTGGGTTGTGTACGAATTTTGTTTTGTATTATTTCCTCTGCAAATGAAATTCCATAAACCTTTCCTATGACTTTCAATATCACCGAATTTCTATTTCCTCCATTGTTAATTTTTGTTTTTTGACGTGGTGTTGTCGGGTTGTTTGATGACCGAAGTGAGTTGAACTTGTGTACCGTCGGTGTCAGTACACTGGAGTCTTTCGCTGTCTACACACTTCATACTCACCAATCCACAATCCACAAGCCACAAGCCACAAGCCACAAGCCACAAGCCACAATCCACAATCTACAATCTACAAGCCACAAGCCACAAGCCACAAGCCACAAGCCACAAGCCACAAGCCACAATCCACAAGCCACACCACTTTCACCACTTTCCACAAGCCACAAGCCACTAAACACAAGCCAATCTGTCAATGAGCCAAGCCCAACGTGCAAGCCCAACGTTTGTGTCTGTGTGTGTGTGTGTGTGTGCGCGTGTGTGTGTGTGGCATTTTGGCAAATTCTTAGCAACTCACAGCACCGATGGGTTGACACACAGACCTGTATTTCTTAGGACCACTTTCCATCACCACTTTCCATCACCACTTCCCATCACCACTTTCCATCACCACTTCCCATCACCACTTTCCATCACCACTTCCCATCACCACTTTCCATCACCACTTTATATCATCAATTGCCATCACCACTTCCCATCACCAGTTTACATCATCAATTTCATCACCACTTTCATCACCATTTTCCATCATCACTTTCCATCATCACTTTCCATCACCACTTTACATCATCACTTTCCATCACCAGTTTACATCATCACTTTCCATCACCACTTTACATCACACTTTCCATCACCAGTTTACATCATCCCTTTCTCCATCACCACTTTACATCATCACTTTCCATCACCACTTCCCATCCTCACTTTCCATCACCCTTTACATCATCACTTTCCATCACCAGTTTACATCATCACTTTCCATCATCACTTTCCATCACCATTTTCCATCACCACTTTACATCATCACTTTACATCACCCAGTTTCCATCACCACTTTACATCATCAGTTTACATCACCACTTTACATCATCACTTTACATCACCATTTTACATCATCACTTTCCATCACCACTTTACATCATCACTTACATAACCACTTTACATCATCACTTTACATCACCATTTTCCATCATCACTTTCCATCACCACTTTCCATCACCATTTCCCATCATCAATAATCAATCATCAATCACAGTCAATGAGCACATGTGTGTATGTGTACGTGTGTGCCTGTATGTGTGTATGTGTGTGCGTGTGTGTGCGTGTGTGTGCATGTGCGTGTCTGTGTGTATGTGTGTGTGTGCGTGTGTGCATGTGTGTTTGTGTGTATGTGTGTATGTGTGTGTGTGTTTACACATCTTTCACATTCAAACCAATCCTCGCGACACCCTGAGCAAACCCATCAAGACAAACAGTCAGGCAAGAGGCATATCAAAAGGGGCATATCAAAAAGGCATATCAAAAGGGGCATATCAAAAGGTGCATATCAAAATGTGCATATCAAAAGGTGCATATCAAAAGGGGCATATCAAAAGGGGCATATCAAAAGGGGCATATCAAAAGGGGCATATCAAAAGGTACATATCAAAAGGTGCATATCAAAAGAGTGCATATCAAAAGGGGCATATCAAAAGAGGCATATCAAAGGGTGCATATCAAAAGGGGCATATCAAAAGGGGCATAAAAAGGTACATATCAAAAGGTGCATATCAAAAAGGGCATATCAAAAGGTGCATATCAAAAGAGGCATATCAAAAGGGCATATCAAAAAGGGCATATCAAAAGGGTATATCAAAAGGTGCATATCAAAAGGTGCACATCAAAAGGTACATATCAAAAGGTGTATATCAAAAGAGGGGGGCATATCAAAAGGGGCATATCAAAAGGTACATATCAAAAGGCATATCAAAAGGTACACATCAAAAGGGGCATATCAAAAGGTACATATCAAAAGGGCATATCAGCAAGTATATCAAAAGGTACATATCAAAAGGACATATCAAAGGGGGCATATCAAAAGGGGCATCATCAAAAAGGGCATATCAAAAAGGGGTATATCAAAAGGGGGTATATCAAAAGGGGCATATCAAAAGGGCATATCAAAAGGGGCATATGAAAAGGTACATATCAAAAGGTACATATCAAAAGGTACATATCAAAAGTGGGGCATATCAAAAGGTACATATCAAAAGGTACATATCAAAAGGGGCTTATCAAAAAGGTACATCATATGAGTATATCAAAAGGGCTTATCAAAAGGGGCATATCAAAAGGGGCATATCAAAAGGGGCATATGAAAAGGTGCATATCAAAAGGGGCATATCAAAAGGGGCATATCAAAAGGGCATATCAAAAGAGGCATATTAAAAGGTACATCAAAAGGGGCATATCAAAAGGTACATATCAAAAGGCATATCAAAAAGGTACATATCAAAAAGGGGCATATCAAAAGGCATATCAAAAGGCACATATCAAAAGGTGCATATCAAAGGGGGCATATCAAAAGGCGGCATCTATCAAAAGGGTACATATCAAAAAGGGGGCATATCAAAGGGTGCCTATCAAACAAAAGGGGCTATCATCAAAGAGGGGCATATCAAAAGGGGACATATTCAATAAGGTGCATTATCAAAGAG
>JAXRKP010000015.1:810000-825331 GCA_037039925.1 Doris montereyensis | reverse complement strand
AGTAGTAGTAGTAGTAGTAGTAGTAGTAGTAGCAGCAGTAGTAGTAGTAGTAGTAGTATTAGTAGTAGTAGTAGTAGAAGTAGTAGTAGTAGTAGTAGTAGTAATAGTAGTAGCAGCAGCAGCAGTAGTAGTAGTAGTAGTGCAATAGTAGTAGTAGTAGTAGTAGTAGTAGTAGTAGTAGTAGTAGTAGTAGTAGTAGTAGTAGTAGTAGTAGTAGTAGTAGTATTAGTAGTAGTACTAGTAGTAGTAGCAATAGTAATAGTAGTAGTAGTAGTAATAGTAATAGTAGTAGTAATAGTAATAGTAGTAGTAGTAGTAGTAGTAGTAGTAGCAGTAGTAGCAGTAGTAGTAGTAGTAGTAGTAGTAATAGTAGTAGTAGTACTAGTAGTAGTAGTAGTAGTGGCAGTAGCAGCAGCAGCATAGTAGTAGTACTAGTAGCAGTAGTAGTAGTAGTAGTAGTAGTGGTAGTAGTAGCAGTGTAGTAGTAGTAGTAGCAGTAGTAGACAGTAGTAGTAAGTAGTAGTAGTAGTAGTAGTGTAGTGGTGTGAAGTAGTAGCAGTAGTAGTAGTAGTAGTAGTAGTAGTAGTAGTAGTAGTAGTAGTGTGTGTGGGTGTGGTGTAGTAGTAGTAGAGTAGTAGTAGTAGTAGTAGGAAGGAGTTTCGAAGCATTCAATTTGATTCTTCTCAGTATTTCTTCACTTGCTTTTTTGTCTTTCTATGATATTCTCATTATTTTCCTGTAACACGTCACCTCAAAAGCTGTTATGCATTAACTGTCATCTTTATATGCTGCCCATGCTCCGCAACTATACATCGTAGTCAGAAATATGTTGGTTTTCAGAACTCTAATTTGTGTTTCATTACACAGCCAGAAATAAGATAAATAATACTTTATTTTTAATCTATAAATGGTCAATTGGTTATCACATTAGATCAGCTTCAAATTAATACAAGAACAACTGCAGCAAACTGTCAGACCTACCTGGTCATATCTTCAAATAATGATTATCGCCATTATTTTATTATAACAATATCCTATTATGCTCTTCTATGGCAGTGAAACCTGGACATTACACAGTAGAGATACAGTAGATAGTACAAGCATCTCAAATATAATATCTAAAAGTAGTAGGTAAAACTAGAAGAGAAAAAACAGAAACACAACAATACGAGAGGAAAGCAAAACAAATGGCATAAAAAACCAAGAGGGAAATATATCAACTCAGATGGTTTGGGCATGTAAAAACAGAATGAATGAAAAGAGAATATATAAATCAGTACACAGTGCTAAAGACCAAAGCAATAGAGAAAATGGGAAGAAGATATTAAAAAAAGGGGGAGTACTAAAGCAAAAAATTTAACCTTCACAGAAGACAACAGAAGATATCCAATCAGGACAGGGTAGCCTGGAGAAAAAGATCATTTCCGAAATCTAAACCCATACACCGGAAGATAGAATGAAAACAGGCAAAAAAACCCAAAAAAAAACAAAGAAAGACAATAACATGGTTGTGTAACAAACTGCCAACAGAACTTCAACTCAGCAATAGCACTGAGGACTTCAAGAACGATAGTAAATACAAGTACATCCTTTTAAATCAAACTTAGAACAAAAGTTTGGTATGAGTGTTTTCCTCTTCGTTTTCTTATCTACGTTCAGCACGTGAGCCTACATGTCTAGTACATTTTAACTCTTTAACGATGTTGTTGCAGTCATGTTTGTCACTTGCTCCAATGCTATAAGAAACGAAAAGTTATGAGCAGGATGATTATAAGTAGATATGAGAGATGAATGATAGATTGATAGATAGATAGATAGATATAGATAGATAGATATAAATAGACACACAGACAGACAGATAAACAGAGTTAGACAAGAGAACTAATTAGATAGATAGATAGATAGATATATAGATAGATAGATAGATAGATAGATAGATAGATAGATGGATAGATAGATAGATAGATAGATAGATAGATAGATAGATATAGATAGATAGATAGATAGATAAATAGATAGATAGATAGATAGATTAGATGGACTGATTGATTGATGATCGATTAATGGATTGATCAACAGACAGAGACAGACATAGATAGATAGATAGATAGATAGATACATAGATAGATAGATAGATAGATAGATAGATAGATAGATAGATAGATAGATAGATAGACAGAAGATAGATAGAGATATAGGTAGATAGACAGATAGATAGACAGACAGGCAGACAGGCGGAATGATAGAAAGATAAATAGATGAATGAATGAAAGATAGATTGATTTAATGATTGATCGATTGATTGATCAACGCACAGACAGAAACAGACAGATTGACAGTCTGACCGACAGACAGCGATATATAAAATTAGATAGAAAGCAAGCAAGAACAGAAAGAAAGATAGATAGATATACAGATAGATAGATAGATAGACAGATAGATAGATAGATAGATAGATAGATAGAATAGATAGATAGATAGATAGATAGATAGATAGATAGATAGATAGATAGATAGATAGATAGATAGATAGATAGATAGATGTCATAAGATAGATACATAGAATACAGTAGGTTGTCGTAAGGTGCTAAATCAAGAACCCATTCATTTTCATTTATCGTGTCACTTCCTCAGGCAAATTGGAACAACATGGTGTTCCGTCATCGTCGTTCGCGTTCGCCAAGACCGGAATCGTTTTCACCTCGGTCCCTGAATTTTGTCTTCTCTCTTACTGCTTGACCCGGAAAAGAGATTCCGGCAATGAGCTGAGGAACATGGCTGAGGGATTGGACAAAGAGGGACAGTATGGGCTACCACTCTGGTCAACACACACCATCCACGAACTCTACGTCCCAAACGCTACCAGTTCTTCAACAACGGGGATGTAATGTAATGGAATTTCCTAGACTTGGTCTTAGTTTAAAGGATCAAAGTCCATGAGATTAATAAAAACGTGTCTTATGTTACACACCTACACGGTTCCCCCACATTACAATGAGAAGTTCTCTCTACTACATCCCATTCCAAATTGTTCCTATAAAAAAAATTAACACATTTAAGAAATAACCCATACACCGTTGAGATTATATTATATATATAATATATATTATAATTATATTAATATTAGATATATATTCTATAGATATAGTTATATATATTATATATATATATATATACCACACCATATATATAGATATACATATATATATATATTATTATATTATTTACATATATATATACTATATATATATATATATATATATATATATATACTATATATATATATATATCTATAGTATATATTATCTATATATATCTATATATATATATATATATATATATATTAATTATACCGTTGATGAAACGCGGAAGTCCACAATTTTATGGGACTAATGAGAACTGTCCTTGAGAAATGATCAAAACGCATGCTTCTTTTCTATCTTTATAAAAGTTGGAGTTGTTAAAAACCTAGTAGAAAAACTCATTTTAGGGCATAATAATGATCTAAACACAAATGTCCGGTGTTCCTTCCAAAAAGCATGGCATTAGCATAGCGTTTGCCAGCTCTAGGTCGGGTGACATGACGTTTGGCTTCTCTTGATAAAAATTATGGGTCAGACGGACTGTGCATTTTTAGACAGTTTCACCAACGATAATGCGTATACATATAATATGAAGATACATACAATATCAAATGATAATAATAATGTTTGTGTTGCTTCGATGGTCTGAGATTATATGCAAGCTGTGCTTTCAAACGATATCAGATTCTATCAGCTTTTGAGCAACCAGCTTTAAGTCTTATATTGTAAGGACAAGACGTCTAAACAAAACTATTCTTAGCATATCCTTATAACTATTGTTATTTTCGCTTATTATTACTAATTATTATCTAGATTATACTATATTATTATATAATTAAGTGATTATTATTATTATATTATTATTATTATTATTATAATTATCATTATTATCATTGTTATTAGTATTCTTATCATTATTATCATCATCATCTCATTAATCATCATCCTTCATCTTCATCGTCGTCGCTCATCATTATCATCATTTTATTAATTCTATTATTATTATCATTACTATTATTATTATTTCTTTTCTTATTAATATCATTAGTGATTATTATATTTATTATCATTATTGTTGGGGGTTTTTTTATTATATCATTAGTATCTTTATTATTATATTATTATTATATTATTATCTATTAAAGTGATTAATTATTATTATTATTATTATATATTATTATTATTATTATTATTATTATTATTATTATTATTACTTATAATTATTACTTATTATTTATTTATTATTATTATTATTATTATTATTATTATTATTATTATTATTATTATTATTATTATTATTATTATTATTATTATTATTATTATTATTATTATTGCTAGCTATAAACATCCAACGTAGTCGGGTTGACCGGTTAAATTTGTTAATCAACTTTTTGTGTAATATTTTGTCTGCGCCCTCGGGTTAAACAACATTTCAAGCCCTGCGCGGTTATGAGAGATCAAAAGAATGATAGATCCCTAATAATAAAAGAATTGAATTAAAAAAAATTGAAAAAATGGCCAACACGTCGACTAGATTCGAACACTCGTCGGATTCATAATGCATCTCCCATGGCCGTGCTCACTAACCGTTGTGTAGAAACGTGTGGCTGAGATGACGGAAAATTCTTATGAAAAGATTAATTACATGCTTCTTAGAAAATAGTGAACCGGTATACTCTCAAAATTGTATCCATCTTTACTTGGATTTTTAGTTGAGTTTTTATTTTAGTTTTTTCCTATTTTGTTTTAAAAGTCTTCTATTCGTTCATCTTTCCAGCTTCGATGCTATATTTCTTTTATTTATTCATAATATTCTATGTTTTTATTTTGTATACTTTATTCATAGTATTTTATATTTCTAGTTAGCATTACTTCATTCAAAACATTGTGTAGTATAACGCTTAATATTTCTATTGTATGAATAACATATTAAATCTATTTTAGTTTTTTTTCAGTGTGTCTTTAACGCTTTCCATTGTATAAATAAAACTTACGCAGTAGGTGTGTCGTTGCGCTGGCTACAAATTCTTACCACGTTTTCACAATCCGCCACCGCCGTCACTTTTACTCCCATAAGCCGACACGTACTTCTTCTTTGTTTATGGATGAAGGGTAGATCTACGTCCCGTCATCCGACACTCTCTGATGGATGAAGGCTAGATCTACGTCCTGTCATCCGACACTTTCTCTGATGGATGAAGGGGTAGATCTACGTCCCGTCATCCGACACTCTCTGATGGATGAAGGGGTAGATCTACGTCCCGTCATCCGACACACTTTCTGATGGATGAAGGGTAGATCTACGTCCTGTCATCCGACACTTTCTCTGATGGATGAAGGTAGATCTACGTCCGTCATCCGACACTTTCTCTGATGGAGGAAGGGTAGATCTACGTCCTGTCATCCGACACTTTCTCTGATGGATGAAGGGTAGATCCTACGTCCTGTCATCCGACACTTTCTCTAATGGATGAAGGGTAGATCTACGTCCTGTCATCCGACACTTTCTCTGATGGATGAATGGTAGATCTACGTCCTGTCATCCGAACACTTTCTCCTGATGGATGAAGAGTAGATCTACGTCCTGTCGTCCGACACTTTCTCTAATGGATGAAGGGTAGATCCGACACTTTCTCTAATGGATGAAGGGTAGATCTACGTCCATCCGACACTTTCTCTAATGGATGAAGGGTAGATCTACGTCCTGTCATCCGACTCTCTCTGATGGATGAATGGTAGATCTACGTCCTGTCATCCGACACTTTCTCCTGATGGATGAAGGGTAGATCTACGTCCCGTCCTCCGACAATTTATCTGACCTACTATATAGTTCTGTTCAGATGTGCTTCTTGTTAAGAGGGTTGAGGGTTTTTCTTTACGGTTAGGGTCAGGATTCGGTTTACAATAAGGTTAAAGCTAAGTTTACGGTTACGGTTATTATTATTATTATTATTATTATTATTATTATTATTATTATTATTATTACCATTATTATTATTATTATTATTATTATTATTATTGTTATTATTCTTATCGACCTACAGCTGTGTTGGTATTATTTGTTTTTTATTTTATTTTATTATTTTATCTGGGTTTTTTGGTGGGTTTTTTTGCTTTATTTTTGATTTTTTTTTTTTTTCTTTTTTTCTTTTTTTCGATTCCTTCTTTTTTTCCATTGGAATTTACCCCAACCACGATATTCGGCGATATCAGGGTGGAGTATGAGAAATAGCATGACAACATACATTATGTAAGATAGTGAAATGAAAGTAGGACCATTTAACTACGCCTAGCAACAAATGCCCAATTAAATTGGCCTACTGCACGTTATTTCTTTGATAATAGAAATAAGCCTACAACATGGAAACATGGGGACTGTACATTGTACTAGAAGGAGACACGCAAAAGCAAATGACAGAGGCATTAACCTAATGCGTCGAATTTGCAAAACGTTTCTTGAATTTATTAGCCAAACAAGTTGCTAACCCAAACTACTTCATGCGTTGTCCTTAAGTGCAGTACTCTCGCTCCCTCCCTCCCTCTCCCTTTCCCCCATCTCTCCCCCTCTCTCTCTCTCTCTCTCTCTCTCTCTCTCTCTCTCTCTCTCTCTCTCTCTCTCTCCTCTCTCTCTCTCTCTCTCTCTCTCTCTCTCCTCTTCTTCTCTCTCTCTCTCTCTCTCTCTCTCTCTCTCTCTCTCTCTCTCTCTCTCTCTCTCTCTCTCTCCCTCCCTCTCCTCTCTCTCTCCCTCTCTCTATATATCTCTCTCTCCCTCTCTTTCTCTCTGTCTCTCTTCTCTGTCTGTCTGTCTGTCTGTCTGTCTGTCTGTCTGTCTGTTCACATTTGTCTGTCTCTCTGACCATGCCAGTATTTGCTCTCTTTCTGTCTCTGTCTCTGTCTCTCCTGTCTGTCTGTCTGTGTACTGTCTGTCTCTCTCTCTCTCTCTGGGTCTCTCTCTCTCTCTCGGCTCTTCTCTCTCTCTTACTCTCTCTCTCTGTCTCTCTCTCTCTCTCTCTCTCTTTGCACTATCTCCATTCCAAAATCTCTCTCTCTGCTCTCTCTCTAAACGTTCAATCTCGGCAAATTGTGGTCTTTCTCTCGAGAACAGATGTGTTGGAATATGATTTCTACTGTCATTCTCAACTCTTTCTCTCGTTTCTTCATAATTGATTTTCTCTGTGAGCTTCTCTTCCTCTGCATCAAAAAAAACTTTATGTTTAAGCCTTTCCAATTTGTTATTGACATTTCAATTCATATCAAGTATTTTGAACCTCTTCAGACTTTGTGAGCATTAAAGTTCCTTTTGAGATAAGCAATCCATTTTGTTATGTTATTTGTGAATGATAATATAATTATTCGTTATACTTTAATTTTTAATAGATGATTTCACGTCATGACTCGATTACAATTTGATTACTAAAGCATAATATCGTTTAGCACACACATACATATACATATACAAATACACACGACAAACATATAACATTTCAAATACCCATTCCCATCCGATTGGGCATTATTATAGAGCTATACATAATCAAACACACGCGCACACAGAAACAAACATAAACACAGACACAATGCACACATCTACACCACACAATGACACATACAATTAAACAAACATTCATAATAATACATGTAAAAAGTTCACTACTTCTATCGACTTTAACAAAATACATCCACCGAAAGCTCTCAATTCACTCTGAGTATAAAATCATGGCGAATCTGTCATTTTCATGCAACATACGTTTAAGGTGACTCTGTTCCTATCTAAGCTGAATGTATGTCTCTTCTTAAATAATGTTCCTATAGTTTTGTTTTTACCATGTCTCTCTGTCCATTCCTTAACGTAGTATTCGTAATTTGTTCTACTAGTTTGTAGAATTAGATTGTTGGTCCTCTTTATGAAAGAAAAATATGGGACAGACTAATAATTTTAAGTAAATTACCTCTCTGTGCTGCCCTTCATATAAACCCAATAAAAGAAAACCATTCATATTCAAGATCCCACTCTCAAGAATATAGACCGATGCATAAATTGTACACTCATTTTTGCCATCAACATTGAGACACTGAAACAACGTCCCCCAATGTCATTAGAGATTCAGAAGACTAAACAGAACAAAATAATGTGCAAAGCTGTCTCTTCTCTGTGCAGTTACAGCTTTAGAACTTTTAATAGAAGGAAGGAAGGAGAGGAGGAGGAGGAGGAGAAGAAGAAGAAGAAGAAGAAGTAGAAGTCTTTGAAAATGCTAGAAGAAGATCTTTTCAGAAAGTGTTTGGAAGAAGAAGAAGAAGAAGAAGAAGAAGAAGAAGAAGAAGAAGAAGAAGAAGAAATTTCACTCTCTCTCTCTCTCTATCTCTCTCTCTCTCAAGAAGAATGGATCATTAAGAATTGATTGATTAATATCTCTATCTTATAAGAAGAAGAAGAGATGGGAAGCTGAAGAAGAAGAAGAAGAAGAAGAAGTAATGTCTCTCTCTGTTTTCTTTCTCTCTCTAGCTCTCTGGTCTGCTCTCTCTCTCTCTTACTGTAATTTATTTGTACGAGAAGAAGAAGAAGAAGAAGAAGAAGAAGGACTACAAGTCTGAAGAAGAAGATGTCTCTCTCTAAAACTCTCTATCTCTCTCTCTTTCTGTACGATCTCTCTCTCCTAATTTAAGAAGAAGCTCTCTCACAATAACATGATGTTCTGAGGAAGAAGAAGTAATAATGTGGTGTCCATTTAGAGAAGTGATCTCAAACCACGCACATTCTCTCTCACTAAAAATATTTGTGTCACATATCAGTGTGTAGGTTTGATCGTCTTTTCTCTCTCTCTCTCTGCTCGTAGAAGAAGAAGAAGAAGAAGAAGAATTCGGTGTGTAAGCACAGACTAGAATGGAACGGAATAATTCTCTGAAGGAACATGTGTTACTGGATCTCTCTCTTCTTTTAATGGATCTGTCTGGTGGTGGTTTTCTCTCTCTCTGTCTTTTTCTGTTGTCTTCTGCTCTTTGTCCAGTCGAGTTGACTTTCCTTGATTCTAATCTAAGACTCCAAGAACATCTGATTCTCTGTTCTGATCTAGATTTCTGTATTTTCTCTCAGCAGAGATAAAGGCGAAAATAACCAGCCTGCTCTTGTGTGATAAAAATGTAAGATCCCAGTAATATAAGAACAATATAATATGACTTTTTTTGTGTCTATTCTTTCTCCATCTCTGTAGAGGAAGATGACCTTCTCTCTCTTTGTTCTTCTTTCTCTATTTATCAAAGTTTTCTCTCGTTTTATTTCTGTTTATCTTGTGCCCATATAATCTCTCCATTCATATAAAAGATTTTCTAGTTAAAATATTGTAAGGATGAAGTATCCCTATTGTGTATGTATTCTCTCTTACTATAATCAATGGATTTTTTCTGACATGCAAAATTCGTCACGTTTTGAAAAACCCAAGACACACACCCTCTAATCTCTTTCTCTGTACTGTCGTTTATCTCTATTTATATGTCTCTCACTTAACAATTGATTTACGTAACGTCATTATCAAGCAAAAGAATTTACATCTGTGTCTCTCTCTCTCTGTGTCATGTTCTCATTCAGAATAAAACAATGAAGTCTTGTTTTGCTCCAGATTTAGGGGGAAACGTAATGGTCAAACGATACTCTTTTGGATTTGTAATTATGGTACTCTTTTGAATTTGTAATCTATGTACTCTTTTGAATCTGTAATCACGGTACTCTCATTAGGAGTAATCAAGACTATTTTGAATTTGAATCACTACTCTTTCTGAAATAGAATCACCAAGAAGAAAAGAAGAAAAGATTGAAATCAAGAATTCTTTTGAATTTTAATCACTTTCTCTTGAAGAAAAGACCCATTAATCTAAGAAGAAGAAGAATTCTTTGAAGAAGAAGAAGAAAATTTGAAGAAGAAGAAGAAGAAGAATTTGTAATCCCTGGATATTCTTTAATAATTTGTAATCAAGAAAAAGAAGAAGAAGACGAAGGAGAAATTTCAATTTGTTCATATAATTTACAACAAATCTCGCACTCTACTTTCCACAAACACATTTCACAATGTTAGTACTCTTAGGCAATTTCTTGTATTCTTTGAGTTACAACAACGATTTTATTAATAATATCATATACACATTCAATTGTCCCACTGTCTCCTGTAAAGATAAAGGAAACAACAAAAATCGTACAATAGCATTTCGTAAAGGGATTACATCATGACAACAAACTATTGAGTCAAACCATCTAACACACTTTTTTGAGATCTAATCGCACATGAACAATAAAGGAATAAACATTTCCACGCAATTAAAGTCACTTAATGTACAATATAGATTATAAAGGCTTTCTTATTTAATAATCAGCGACACGATAAAAATACTCCTCTGAAATAGTAAACGTTAATAATATCAAGGCCTAGGCACATAACTGGGAAATACAAGTAAACAAAACAAAGGAAGTAAAGGATCAGACTACTTTCGTCCTCTGAACAGAATTTCTTTCTTTCTTTATCAGCTCCCTTTCTACCTTCCGGTGTATGGGTTTTAGATGCCCAAAATGATCTTTCTCCAGGTTGGCCTGTCCTGAAATTTTCTGTTTCCTTCCGTGAAAGTTAAATTTCTTTGCGTTAATGCCTCTTTTATATATTCTTCCCACTTTCTCCGAGGTCTGCCTTTTGGTTTTTAGCACTGTATACTGATTTAGCTATTCTATTGTCATTCATTCTGTTTACATGACAAAACCATCTCAGTTGATTAGTTTCTATCTTAGTTTTTTATGCTATCTGCTTTGGTTTGATCTCTTATTGTTGTGCTTCTGATTTTGTCTCTTTTAGTTTTCCCTACTACTATTCTTAGATATTTCATTTCGGCTGCTCGCACTCTACAGTATTCCCTACTGTCTAAGGTCCAGGTTTCACTACCATAGAGAAGAGTAGGACAATAAACTGTATGTATACTGCCGTTTTGGTTTTTGTTGACAATTCTTGTTTACCTACAAATGCCTTTCCTAGATGGTTATATATTGCACTTGCCTTTTGAATTTTCTGGCTGAATTCTTCTCTTACTTTTCCCTCTGAGTTAATCATTACTCCTAAGTAATTGTAGCTTTGAACTTGTTCTAAATTCTCCTTGCCTAATTTAAGATTTTATGTTTTAGCTTCCCTAGTTACTAGCATTGTTTTGATTTTCTTTGAATTTATTCTCATTCCTCTTTTATTTAATTTATTATTCATTATGTTGATATTTGACTGGAGGTTCCTTTTTGATTTTCCAAACAGAACTAAATCATCAGCAAATGAAAGCATTGATACATTTACTGGTTTGAGCTTCCACATACCTATATTCATTTTCTTCATGTTTGAGGATGCCTTTGCGACTGAATCCATAAATGTGATAAACAAAAGAGGACTTAGGCTACAACCCTGTCTTACTCCTATATTTACATCAAATTCTTCAGATATGTTTCCAGCTACTGTCACTGTATATGTTGGTTTATTGTAAACACTTTTAATGGCTTCTATTAAATTTTACTCTACGTTGTGTTCTTTTAAGGAATGCCATAGTTCATCCCTCCTCACAGTGTCAAATGCCTTTTCTAAGTCAATAAAATACAGCTACAAGTCAATGTTTCTCTCAAGGAATTTTTCTATTATTCGTCTAATAATAAAATATATGGTCTTGTACACTTCTAATAATTTGTACTTCTTGTTGGTCTATATCCATTCTGATGCTCTTCAATCTGATCCTCTACTCATTTCCTTAGTCTCATTTCCAGAACCCTGGCATACACTTTTCCTGGTACGCTAAGTAGTGATATCCCTCTATAGTTTGAGCATTCCATAGTTGATCCTTTCTTATGTATTGGTACTACCGTTCCCTTTTCCAGTCGTCTGGCACCTGTTTGGACTTCCATGATTCTTGACAAATATTGTATGTAGTAGTTTGTCTGCTTCTCTCCTTTGGTTTTTAATCATTTCTGGATAAACTTGATCTGCTCCTGGGGCTTTTTCCTGATTTCACTTTTCTTATAGCTGTTTGAAGTTCTTCCATTGAGATATCTACATCTTCAGCTGCCTCACCTCGATTACTTGTTACTCTTGATAATTGATCTGTTCTTGTTTCATATGTTCTGGAGGGATTATGTAATTGTTGAAAATACTTCCTCCACATTTCCATGATTTCGCTGTCTCCTTTCATTATTTCTCCTTTGGCGTTCTTAGTTTGTCGTATTGGGCATGCTTTGGTCTTTCTCATGCTCTTCATTGCTCCCCAGAACAGCTTTTGATTTCTTTGATAGCTTTCTTGAAGTCTTTTTCCAAACTCTTTCCACTGTTCCTGTTTTGCTTTCCTAACTTCCTCTTTGGGGATAGTTCTTTTACTCACGTAATCTATCCTATTCTCTGGTCTCTTTGCTTGCAAGTATTTCTTCCAGGCATCTTTCTTTTCTTTGATCTTAGTCTTGACATTCTCATTCCACCATGCTGTTCTTTTCCTATCTTCTTTAATTTGTTTCCTACCACAGACCTCTTCAGTACAATTGAGGAGTGCTTCTTTATATATTTGCCCCTTTTCTTCTATTTTGCTTTCCTTAAGATCTATCTGTCTTTCACTGATAGATCTTTTTATCCTGGATTGGTACATTTGTTTTACTATTGGTTTATTTAGTTCCTCTGCTTTGAGTTGAGTAGCTTTCTTCTCTTTCCTTTTCTGTTTGTTTTCTTCAGTTAATAATCTCATTTTGGCTATCACTAGGTGATGATCATTAAATATTTCTGCTCCTCTGCTAACTCTAGCATCCATTGTACTGTAAAAAAGGGAGCTGCTAACTATTATGTAGTCTATCATTGACTTTTCACATCTGTCTTCATTTACTCTTGTATATTTGTGGATATCTTTATGAGGTAAAAAGGTGTTAGCTATTTTCATGTTATTCTTTAGGCAAAAATCTATTAGCATCTCTCCATTTGGAGAAGTTGTCTTTCCTTCTTTATCTACTACTCCTCCTGATATTTCTACATTGTTGCCTACTCTAGCGTTTAAATCTCCTAAAACCATTAATTCCTGTTTGGGTTTGAGATTCTCTGTAGCTATTTGTAAATCATTTTCGAAGATATCTTTTTCTTCTTTGGTGGCATCTTCGTTTGGTCCATAAGCTATTAATAATTTAATTTCTCTTCCTTTTGGTTTAATATTTACCTCTAATAGCCGTGGGCTTACAAATTTCCAACTTTCTAGTAGCATTTTTTGCCTTTTACGCATTAGGAGGGCTACTCCTGCTCCAGCTCTATCTTTGACATCTACTCCTGAGAAGATTAAAGTATGATTTGGTCCTACCCAAAATGTCTACTTTGAATTTTTCCATTTCTTCAGTTAATTCTAACTCCTTTCCATTAATTGCTCTAACATTCCATGTTCCAAAAATCACAGTCCGTGTTCTTTTCTAGAGTCGTCTTCGAAAGTTCAAGCCGGGTATATCATTGTATATATTACTTTGAATCAGGCTGTTTTGGATAAGCAGGGGATAAGCCCACTGTACCCTAGATAGATGGTGGGGCTGCCACCTTGAGGCTCCCTACCGGGTGTGTAGGAATGGTGGAAGCAGGCTGCATGACGTCTTCTTGGTTATCACTTTCCAACTCTTCGTCCCTTCAGGGCCACGAGGGTTTTCACCTGGTCTAGCTGAATCCAAATTGGCACCTGTTCAATGACGAGTTGAGTTGAAACACTGGCTGTTTAATTCTTCTTCTCATTCAGGGACACACGGGTTTTCAGCGGGTCTGGCTGAATCTGAAATTGACTTGTCATGTTCTATGATCTAGACGGGTGAAGAACTTTGAACCTTGAAGGCAGTCAATGATGTCATCTATCTTTGGCAAGCAATAGTTGTCTTTTCTTGGTCCTTTGATTCAACAGCCTGTAATCTACACATAATCGAAGTCTGCCATCTTGACAGTTCTCTTCCCAAATGCTTTGCACTGGTAATAAGCTTATGGGGAAGCATGTTCATCCTGTCCCCGTCGATTGGCCGTACTTCAAACTTTGGGATTGAGAGTATGGCCGATGTCCTGTACTGTCTGAATTGTGGCTCAACTCCATACGATGGTTTCAATACTGGATGCTACTGTATCTCATGCTCTTCTTGGGCGCCAAGCTTTAAAAAAAAAGAAACAAACTGAATTAGTAATTCCCGCAAAGTACGTATCCAAAATCTGCCGCTCACTACATGACGATGTCGGACATCCAGGATACGAGAAGACACTTGCACTCGCTCGTCAGAGATTCTTTTGGCCTTGCATGACCAGGGACATCGCAGACTGGACTTCGAATTGTGGTCGCTCGCTGCCTACGATTTAAGAGTCATCCACAAGTCGCCCATCTCGTTGGAGTACACACTACCGAACCTTTGGAACTTGTCTGCCTCGATTTCCTCAAACATATCCAGCAACAGACTGCGGTGCGTTCTGGTTATCACCGACCACTTTACACGATATGCTGAGGCAATCCCAACCAGAAATATGTCTGCTAAAACTACTGCCATAGCCCTGATGCAATTCGTTCGGACATTTGGCATCCCCAAACGTTTACATTCAGATCAGGAGCCAATTTTCAATCGAAAGTCATCACAGAACTATGTTGCCTCCCGGATGTAGACAAATCAGGCACCACACCATTGCATCCAATGGGAAATGGAGCGTGCGAACGCTTTAACCAGACGCTCATACGCATGATTGGAACTCTGCCACCCACCCAAAAAAACCCACTGGCACGACCAAATTGGCATGCTCACCTTTGCCTATAATGCCACCCCACACGACACCACAGGCCACTCGCCCTACTTCCTACTGTTTGGTAGACACCCCCACCTGCCTGTCGACAACACCTTCTACGATAAGTGCTTGTTTACAATAAACAATTGAATATACACTTCTATGCATTTGCTTAAAGTTGCAAAAACAAATTAAATACATCAGGCATTCATTTATACATTTATAAATAAATAGGTGGCCACATTACAAAGGGGGGAAAAGGGTCAGCAACGCTTCTATGAAAAATACGTGTTACATTGACCGATAATCTTATTCTGGCTCTCAAAAGTATATTCTAAGTGGACTCTACACTGCAAAGTGGGGCCGGGGGGGGGAGGGGAGAAAACTGAATATTAAAGTAGGAGTCAGGGACATATGCTTGCTGGTCACGAAATAGAAATGACAAATGACCAAGGCTTTAAGCGTTGGGAAGGTTATGGGAGG
>JAXRKP010000015.1:792500-807500 GCA_037039925.1 Doris montereyensis | reverse complement strand
GGAAATAAACAGGACCTACCAGCAGTGCCCACCAACCGCCCGCGCACTTAGATCCCGTTTGAAATAGAAATGAAGGAAATATTTAATGGAGACGTCTGAGCAAGACAGTTGTAATCAAACAGTCTTAAAACTAAGCGCTCTTCTCGTAGACCTAGTCTCTTATAAGAAGGAGTTAAAAAAAAGAATTAATGAATTTCGCTGTAAAAGTCAAACAACGACGAAGCTGACTTTTTCTTCGGTAGAACACACTATGCACTTGTAAGCCCCGGTAGTTCGGTCGCTAGAACGGTATCAGCTACCACTAAAAAGGCCCGAGTTGGATTCCCAGTGTGGGCACATTTTCTGACCCACCAGCGAAATGGGTAGACAAGTCTTTTCAAACTCGGCGAAAGTAAAGGCGGCGCGAAAAACAATGTCAAAATTGTCCTCTTGACACTGAAGAAGGGTGTGCTGTGCAGCCAGAAAATGAATGTCCGTCCTATCATGTCTCTTTCCTCTTAGTCTTAGTCTTAGTTTAGGCCTTTTGGGTTCCTTTTCATGTTCTCTTCTTGTTCCTTTTTGGCATAAAAACGACTGCTACGATGATGGACATCGTTTCAAACATGCAAATATACTACGGTAACGTGACCATGGAGTTCCATGGGAGAGAAATAACAGTGAGATGAAAAAGCTATACTAATACTAATACTTTGTAAGGCTGAATAGAGTTTTAAACCAATCGGACCATAGGGCATTTGCAAGAACCTTTCCTCAGTAAAGAAAGACAAAAATGGATGTATAGTATATTTAGTCTCGTCACAAAATATCATGGCTTGATATATGTAACATTACATACACGTAGAAAGCACATAATATTCGCAACGTGGCAAAGGGGAGCAAGGAAACAGAACCCACGAGAAATCATCTGCAGTGCCGGTATTAGGCTACACCCTACAGTGGATGTATGGCGCCTACTCATTATTATCTTTGCACTACTGCTTATGTTTGTTTCATTCAAAGTTACCCAGTCCACCAAATGCGGTGATCTTATGGTTAAGTCAGATGAAACACACAAGATAAAAGCCATGTCAGTGAGTGAAGGGAGAGAAGTAGGACCTATAACTACCGTTCACCACCCGCCTGCTTGCACAAGTGTAGGCTCCTCAAGGGTATGTTACTATACTGTAAGTATTATTGACAGTGTCTATTTAGACCAAATCATCATCATCGTCAATGCCTCTCACCCCTGGCAGGATTATTATGCCATGCACAAGCAAATTCCACATTCCTCTGTACTGGGCTATCCTTCCAAGCTAACTCCATGTGAACCCCATATCTCGTATTTCTCTCTCAACTCGTCTTTTCCATGTCTCCCGTTTTGCGGGGAAACGGACTATAAATCCATCTTTATCTTTATCTTAGTAAGAGCGAAAAATAGTCCGGATCAGCAGTTTGCTAAGCCTAGAAATAGAAACCTGCTGTAAAGTATACCCGATGTCTTTCTGTTAAACATACAATAAATTGATGTTATTGAATACCAGGTAGATCTACTTTGAAGACTTACTTTCCATTTATTCTCCAATCTCACCGAGCCACCCCAAACACCTACATTCTCTCACACACACACACACACACACACACACATGCATACACACACATTTACACACACACGTATACATATACAAATGTATAGGCTACATGTGTATCTGCTATAAATGCCTTATCATACCAAACTTTGTGGTTCGAGGATCAAAATCAACTACAATTCAAGAAAACTTTGAAAAGCAATTTTATTATGTTTTACTTTGATGTAAAAGAACAAAAATTCAATGAATTAAAACTTGATAACTAACATTCCCATTCAGGGTAAAATAATGAGACAATAATGAAATGGCCCCCTGAAAAAAAAAAAAGATAAGCTCAGCAATATAAAAATACGCACACAAAAAAGGAAAAAAAATACCAGGTACTATGAAAGAATTTAAAATATAAAATCCCTCCACTCTTACATACGTCTTTAAGTATTCAGTACATTAAATTTACAGTGCACTGTGTACAGTTTGGTTGGTTTAATCCTAATAGTACATGTGTTATAAATTCATATGGCTAAGGATGAAATCAGACATAACGTCATTTTCTGCAGAACATTTCTGAGATGTTGACTCTCTCCAGTTTCTTCATTGTCATTATAATAATATGCATGTAGAACACTTCAAACAGCGGTCAAATTAACACATACATGATACAACAAAGTGCCACCTTGAAGTAAGAATACAGGTATTAAAATGCATAAGACAAAAATAATAAATACATGAATACAATAAACACTAAGATCTCTTACCTTTGTCCAATTGTCATCTCAAATTATTGTCATTTATTAATTTGCATCTATCCATACTCATTTCATTCTATTCGGTATTTATTTTCATTCCATCCTTTTCTTTTCTCATTTGCTTCTTGTTTTCTTTTGTTTTGGTTTGATCTGCTATGATAGTAAAAAAAAAAAAAAATTCCTTCAAGGCCGTTAAAGCCCATGGAGCCGGAACGTATCCCAGTTTCAATAGCGTGAAATGAAACAGATGATAATAATCACCTCCATGACAGGACGCTAGTCTGACACAGGCTTTACTCCCAAGCTAGTGCTTGTACCCATTTGCACCTGGGTTGAGTCGGAAAAATGCGTGTTACATGCTTTTTCCCAAGGAACACAACGTCAATACACAGGACCTCAAAATCCCACGTCTGGCAGCCTAACCGTTCGGCCATCAATGCCACAATCTGCTATCATACCTCTTTCCTTATTTCTGCTTACTCTCTTCTATTCCTTTCTCTTTTCATCCTTCCCATCTTTTTTTCTTTCAAAATAACATTTGACTTGAAAACTTTTTCTAAAAATTCACACAGCAGACATTGAATGTCTTACCAACACACAGACCACTACAGTAAACTATTCATTTTATATGAACATGAATACACCGAACAATTGAAAATGCTAATAAAGAAACTCACAGTGAATGGTGATTGACGATTGCAATATTTCAGATGCTAACATTTACAACTCAGTCAAAAGATCGATCAATGTCCCAAAACTACTGTAGACAAAAGAAATCTGGTAGTCAAAACAACCCTGTCAACACTCATGGACAAAAAGAAAAGATGGTAGATAATACAATGTTTATTTTAAGTAGATAATTAAAAACAAACAAAACTGAGCAAATGCCTGCGACAGGGGTGGGCTCGTTTAACATCATTTTGTGACCCGCCTCACATTTAACCTATTGTTGCATGTAATAAAAGCAAAACTTGCACAAGTTTGATTCCTGGTAGGCCAATGTGGCCCTTAGGGCAAAGTTTTCCCACCCCTGACCTTGAACTAAAAGGTATCAAAAAGGCAAGTCAGGTACAGCCTCATCTTTCAAAAGATCTACATACACGTATACACGTACATCTTATCTTATAAATATGTATCTCTTTGTTCTTCACTCAGCATTGGGCTGATGGGACATGGAAATTGAAAGCCAAACTACATCTAAGAGCCGTTGAAGCCATGACAACAACAACATCAACAGACCCAATTTCCCTTTATCCATGCACAGCCCTTACTTAAATTACTATTATTGGTGATTATGTACTACAACAATCACCTGCCAAGCTTGTCCAGAGCTTGCCAAGGTCAGATTGGCCCTCTAGATTACATTATACACATGGGGATCGAGATTTAGAGATTAGCTGTCAGTACCCAATATGTGCCATCATAATACATGTACAATATTCTGTGTTTGTTTGAAAGTTCGAGGTGAGGCAGACAAATGGGAAATCAATCCTGACATAAATCTGCAAAACACCAAAAGGCCATGACAAGTACGCAATGATTCTACGTACGTAAAGATAACTCCTGTGTAGTCAGAACTTACCAGTCTTGAAAGGCTGCCCATCAATGGGTTTGTTTTTGTTTTGTTTTTAATGTTACCATATCTACTACATACAGTGATCTCAGAGTGAATTTAAATGACACAGGAAAATAACAGGCAGATATATAAGAAGGCTACCTTTATTTAGACAACTAGCGGCCTGTATAAACAAAACAAGCATTATTTTTCTTATCTAATTTAAGATTAGAAAGGAAGCGAGTGTCATGGTATCAACTTTGAAAATAGTCTCAGACCCCGAGGTCTTAATAAAATTTAATCCTCTTTTACACCCAAACTCAAATAATATTGATATAAAAAAATTTAAATTGTGCCGCCCGCGCGGGCACCGAAAGGTGTCGCGCCTGGCATTCCAATTTATTTAGAGACAGGAATATAGACTATCATCAGCTTCTGCTCAATGCAGTAGGAGTCACCCATGTTGTTAAAGTGAACAATTAGTGTAAATTTTCTTGCCCAAGGAGAAAAAGCGAAATGCCCGAAGTGACGGCGCATTAAAGCCACCCGACCCGACTTTCCTGACACTACTTCAGCCATACAATTTAGCAGCATGGCCTCACAGCCAATTGACTGGCGTGCCACGTTGCCCGGGCAGACTGATGGACCCAAGTTGGTGTCCGGTGAGCCCAGACACAAAGCACCTCCGCTAGCCTTTCACTGATTCACAATGTGTTACTTTGATCAGCGATTCGATAATCTCGATGTCTCAATAATCCAGACAAATTACTAAAAAGAAAAGTGTTCGGACTATCGAGATGTGACTGTAGTCCGTTCCAAAAGAAACTTCCTACTGCGTTCACAGCTGCTTGATTGCTGTGGTTACAAAGGCATAAATGTGACATATGGTAAGAAAGCTGATGAAATTTTCTTTCATATGATAACAGATTTATTCTCATAGACTGATGTACTATGTATGAACAACTCACTTTTAAATACATGCTTAAAATCTTCATGGTTGTAAAACGTCTCCGTAAGGACCAATGGCAGACTTTCTGTTTAACAATACATTAGTCAAGTGCTCTATAGCTATGTTGAGCCACTGTTTCTTGACCACACAACTGACATTCCATTATTAAAACAGTACAATACCCAACTACGTTGAGGAATAATCACTAAACAGTTCCTTGAGGATAATAATATAGAAACTTTTGTCCGGACATCAGTAAGCTCTGACATCAATTCAATAGAAAACCCTATGGGATTTAATAAAAACGAGAATTAAAAATTAGAAAGTGCAAACAAATCTAACGAAGTATTTCAAGTCGTGATTGAAATATGGAACGGCTTTACGGAAGATGATATCAAAAGGCTGACAACTTCAATGTACAGAAGGATGAAAGCTGTCCAGGATGCCAATGGCAACTACACAAATAACTAACACATATTTTGCAACGCATCATATCTTAAGCACGCTTTTTAACCCTTTGCACCCCCATGCGCCTGTTTTGCGTCACGCTAAGCGCACCCCTGTGCATACCTATGCGCCCGGATGCACCCGATAATACCGGGTGTTCGGCTACATAGATATACGTTCGTACTAAGATAGTTTCGCATTCAATTTCACATCCGGTGACTACCGGAAATAGTATTATAATTCAGCATTCAAAAACTGTTTACAAAACTACAATCCGCCATGTGGTTCAATTTTTACGATTTTTACAAGAACGATAACGTAGAACTCGAAATTTATGCATGATCATATCAATATGGCTTTGGAATTCTTGAATTCCTTAGTCTGCAACACAATTGTTTATGAATTACAACAAGATTGTGAATCTGACATTCAATTAGATGTTGATTTCAATGATGAGGAAACTAGATCTACGACAGATGATGATAATGATAGTGATGATAGGCCTAGATCTATGAATGAAAATGGGATCATCACCGGCGAATATTTTTTTTATGGACTGAAATCTCTGTTATTGCAACAATATATATATATACATAATATTGAAATTTATTCATTTCTCCGTATTGTGTTTTTTTTTGCTGTTCAATTTGAGCATGTGAAAGCGATGAAAAGTGTATTAAGGAAAAAAAGGTAATTTGTATGACAGAGTTGCGTCCTTGGCAGGTATGCAAAGGGGTGTGTGTGGAATGCAAGTGCGGATGCAAAGGGTTAAAAGTGAGTTATTTGTGTATACATCTTTCTATGAGAGTAAAACTGTTTTCATTAGAAAGAGAATTTCATCAGCTTTCTTACCATATATCACACTTTTATGCCTTTTTAACCACAGCAATCCAGCAGCTCCGAATGCAATGGGAAATTTCTTTTTGAAATAGACTGTATATATATATATTCTTTCTTTTTTAAAAGTTTTTAAGAAAAAAAATGAAGAAAAAAACAATCAGCTGTCATCATTGTGTTGAAGGGCCCTTCCAGGTAAATCCTGCATTAGACTGTCTGCCTCCGTACAGGACTGAACCCGACCGTAAACTGTGCCTCTCAGTCTCAGCAGAAGACCAGCGAGACTGGTTAAACTCGTGCTCTAGTTCATCAAGGAAGTCTCTTGCCTGAAACTTTAAACAGAGGGACAGTTAAGGTAAAAGCAAAATTGCCATGATACATCACAGCATTATGCAAACCGCAGGGTCCAGATGATTTACTGGTATTGGGTATGATGGTCTTGTTTTAACAGAACATTCCTTTTATGAAGGGGAGTGGGATGGGGGACGGCTCGCCGATCTGTGTCAGATGACAAGATCACAAAGCCCCAAAATTATTTAAATCAAAGCCAACCAATCTTGAAAATGTGCTAGCATGAGGCCTGAGTAGAATCTAATTGTATGAGAGGATAAGGACTGAGCAAATTAAATTTGATAAATTAGTCAAGAAATTATGAACAGAGAAAGAAAAAAATAACAATACACACAAAACTACTTATCTCAGATTGGGGTCAGGAAACAAATAATCAACATCTCTAACTTTAACTCATTAGTGTGTAGATTCCCTGACTGGAAGACCCTGATCTACATTCAACTTCCCGGCAACCAGATTGCTGGAGTGTGTTTACATGTTCTCAGCATCCTGTGTGCTTCTGATGGGTGGCGTTAGCAAAATGATTCTCCATCTCTCTCTGTGTCACTATTATATCAGTCCATGACGACAAGCAAAAGTAGACGATGCATAAAACATAGACGATTGGAGCAGGATGATGAAACGTTTGTGTTGAACAGAGGCAGTACAGTAGCAAAAATGCGATTGATGATGGATTTCATGGAAAGTGCCGCTATTACATTAGGATCATGATCTTTAGCACCAGAAAGAGGCATAGATGGACCAATGAGTTGAAGAGCTTTCTACATCTAATAGTTACTTAAAATAAGTAACAAAAATAGGTTCGCCAAGCCAATCTGATCGTTAAAAGAGATGGTGTTACCCACAGCTTGGTTTGGCCAGCTTGAACAATGGATAGCACGAAGCAGTTAGCAGATGGCCAGGTTTGGCAAGGATAAACAAATCTGGCTGTCTAGCGTGCGACCATAAACCAGAGGTTCGACGGAGGTCAAGAAAACACTGTGTATGGTTCCGCTTCGTTCACCCAACTGAAGAGGTCGGTGAATGCACATATGAAACTTGTGGGATTCGGTACCTCCAACAAGGTAAAGAACCACTGTTTAGCTTGACAAGTAAAACTCTTTTCTTATTTTGGCTTGGCATCTTGGTTTGACTTCTTGGCTTGGCTCCAAGGCTGGACTTAATGGTTTGGCCTCTTGGCTTGGCTCCTGGGCTTAACTTCTTGGTTTAGCTCCATTCTTGATTTTGGTTTGACTTTTTTGTTTGACTGATTGGCTTAACTTCTGGTTCTTGGTTAACTTCTTGCTTCTTGGTTCTTGGTTAAGCTTCTTTGGTTTAGCTTCTTAGCTTAGTTTCTTGGTTTAGCCTCTTGGTTTCGCTTCTTGGCTTTTTGGCTTGGTTTCTTGGCTTAGCCTCTTGGTTTGATCTCTTGGTTTGACTTCTTGGCTTGGGTTCTTGGATTGACTTCTGGTTCTGGGTCAAGAAGCCAAGAAACCAAACTAAGAAGCCAAGCCAAAAGCCAAGCCAAGAAGCTTTCAAGCCAAGAAGCCAAACCAAGAAACTAAACGACTTCTAGTTTTTTTGGTTTAGCCTTTTGGTTTGCCTTATTGGCATGATTTCTTGGCTTGGCTCCTTGGTTTGACTTCTTGGCTTGGCTTCTTAGTTTGGTTTCTTGGCTTCAATTTTATCTTGACTTCTTGGCTTGGTTTCTTGATTTAGTTTCTTGGTTTGGCTTCTTGGTTTGGCTTCTTGACTTGGACTTGGCTTGGTTTGACTTCTTGGTTTAACTTCTTGGTTTGACTTCTTAGTTTGGCTTCTTGGCTTGGTTTCTTGGCTTCAATTTTATTTTGACTTCTTGGCTTGGTTTCTTGGTTTAGTTTCTTGGTTTGGCGTCTTGGTTTGACTTCTTAGCTTGGTTTCTTGGTTTAGTTTCTTGGTTTGGCGTTTTGGTTTGGCTTCTTGGCTTGGCTTCTTGGCTTGGCTCCAAGGCTGAACTTCTTGGTTTGACTTTTTTGGTTGGGCTTCTTGGCTTGGTTTCTTGGTTTGACTTCTTGGCTTGGTTTCTTGCCTTAGTTTCTTGGCTTGGTTTCTTGCCTTGGTTTCTTGGCTTGGCTTCTTGGCTTGGTTTCTTAGCTTGGCTTCTTGCCTTGGTTTCTTGCCTTAGTTTCCTGGCTTGGCTTCTTGATTTGACTTCTTGGCTTGGTTTGGTTTGATTTGACTTCTTTGTTTGGCTTCTTGGCTTGGCTTCTTCGTTTAGCTTTATGATTTGACTTCTTAATTTAGTCTCCTGGCTTGACCTCTTGGTTAAGCGTCTTGGTTTGACTTCTTGGCTTGGCTTCTTGATTTGGTTTTTTTATTTGGTTTTTTGATTTGGTTTCTTGGCTTGGCTTCTTAGCTTGGCTTCTTGCCTTGGTTTCTTGCCTTAGTTTCTTGGCTTGGCTTCTTGATTTGACATCTTGGCTTGGTTTCTTGATTTGACTTCTTGGTTTAGCCTCCTGGCTTGACTTCTTGGTTTAGCCTCCTGGCTTGACTTCTTGGTTTAGCCTCCTGGCTTGACTTCTTGGTTTAGCCTCCTGGCTTGACTTTTGGTTTAGCCTCCTGGCTTGACTTCTTGGTTTAGCCTCTTGGCTTGACTTCTTGGTTTAGCCTCTGGCTTGGCTTGGTTTAGCCTCTTGGCCTGACTTCTTCGTTTAGCTTCATGATTTGACTTCTTAATTTAGTCTCCTGGCTTGACCTCATGGTTAAGCGTCTTGGTTTGACTTTTTGGTTTAGCCTCTTGACTTGACTTCTTGGTTTAAGCTCCTGGCTTGACTTCTTGGTTTTGCCTCTTGGTTTGATTTCTTGGTTTAGCCTCTTACTTTGACTTCTTGGTTTAGCCTCTTTGCTTGACTTTTTGGTTTAGATTCTTGGTTTGACTACTTGGTTTGGCCTCTTGGATTGAGAGAGAGAGAGAGAGAGAGAGAGAGAGAGAGAGAGAGAGAGAGAGAGAGAGAGAGAGAGAGAGAGAGAGAGAGAGAGAGAGAGAGAGAGAGACAGACAGACAGACAGACAGACAGACAGACAGACAGACAGACAGACAGACAGACAGGCAGAGAGAGAGAGAGAGAGAGAGAGAGAGAGAGAGAGAGAGAGAGAGAGAGAGAGAGAGAGAGAGAGAGAGAGAGAGAGAGAGAGAGAGAGAGAGAGAGAGAGAGAGAGACAGGGGTTAATTTGAATTGATTTGATTTTTACCCACATACACAACCAAAGAGATCTTTAGGTTTTTGGTAGGGTTTTATTTTTAAATCTTGCTATGGCTGCCCTGTAAAAACAACCAATGATGTATCACAGTATTGTGATAAGAACACGGATGTTCCTTTTTATCGCCCGTTTCCGATGGGTTCTGTATTTGGTAGATCTAAAACAGCATTATTTTGCCAAAAACACAGTTCTATTGTATCGTAATGACACATTTTGTGGAAGCAAGCATCAAAAGATAAATATTCAAAACCCCCATACAGGAAAAGTGATTGAACAAAAAAATCCATGCTAGGGAAGAAATAGGTGAAAACAATAGCATAGGAAAGTCTTTGAGATAGAAGGAAGGTGAACATTTAGCTGAAAATCAAAACATAACTTACTTGCAAGTCAGTCTGATGAAGTTTCATTTGCCCTAAAGATGGTCCCGTACATGAACAATCCATGCTTTCATCATTTGGACGAGTCGGGATTAATCTGAGGTTGGAGTCTTCAAAGTTCAGACCACTTTGTCTCTACCAGAAAACATAGACCATATAGAGAGTTGATGTTGAGGGATTTAATGAAAAATGAACAACTCTTCAACTTACTTTGTCAATGGCTACATTAAAACAAAAGACAATCTATTTAGATATCTAACAAACAGTGCGCTCTGCATAATAAGCAAAGATAAACATAATTTGACGAAAATAAAGATAGAAATTCAGGGTAACAGTGATGTCATCCTGAGGAAGAGCAACAAATTTGCACAATTCTCATGTGAGTAACGCAGTTTGTAACACTACAATTTGCTTTCTAAATGGAAAAAGTAAAGTATGTTGGTATACCAAATTTGAGAAATGCAGCCTAATAACCTGGTAACTCGGTTGGTAGAGCATGACCACAGTTCGATTCCAAGTCCGGGTAAAGTCTTTTTTGGTCCTCTTCCTACCAACCCTGCAGCGAAACGGATGGTTAGGTCTATGCAGACCCTGGTGAAAGTAAAAGCAGCATGGAAGGCAATGGCAAACTGTTGCATTATTATGCCATATGCCAAGAAAAACCAGGATTTTACCCCTGATTACCCTATGCTCAACAGTGAGAGTGGGACTTATTTTAATTTTCTTTGATAGCAAATATGCCATTCTGCCTTTAAATTAAAATGAAGGATAGTGATACAAGACCATAAAGATCAGATTGTCAGTCCTCATGTTTTATTCTGCCTTTGGCAGGTCATCGTGAGGTTCAGAACTACTCTCACAAATCAAAGGTACACAGTTTGAATCTCAATATAAATATGTATTATTATTCTCTCACATTTTCTTGTAACCCACTCCTGATCCTTAGTAGTCTTAATCCTGAATCATCCCATTAGAGGTGATGAACATTTTGGAAACATCTTTAAAACACTTCCATTCACTCCAGTCACTTCCCCAGTTAGTTTAAAGTACCAATAAATATATGTAAACAATCAGTAACTTTTTAAAAATATTTTTTAGGAAATCAAGCCAGGCCCATCTTCTCATACAACTTTTCCTTAATCATATAATAAGTCCCTTGTATAGCCCACTTAATCCATTTGACATGCTCTAAAATGCTTCACAGAAATTACACAATTGCATACAAGCAAGGAACGTTTATAATACACTAGCCAAAATAATTCTGTTTCAAGATTTGATTTGAAAGTCGTGTAGTTCGTTGAGTTTCTGAATTTTGTAGACAATGAGTTCCAGACAGTTTGAAAAAGATCGGTCGGCAAATTTGGTTTTTAAAGCCTCTTTTTAAGGTTGATTGTGGTGGAGGATCTTAGGCTTCTAGCCGGAACGTTTATGTCAACCAAAGCGTTGAGATCTTTATGAGCTTGTCTGTTTAAGCATTTAGTAGGTGTGAAAAGCAATATTGAAATAACTTTTCTTCTTGTTTCATAAACCAAAAGGTATTAGTTGTAAAATAAATAGCAACAATGACTTCCATGAAACACAAATTTATACAATATATGAAAATCTTATCTAAAAATCAAATAAACACACAATTTAGAAAGTTAACAAGGAAAATTTTAACAAGATGCATTTTAATGAGCTCTCAAGTGATTTTATGCGAGGTTCTGTGGCTGCTTTATTATCTTCACTAGGAATTCACTAGCAATTGTATAAACGTGAAGGGAACATTTTTTAACTCACATTTGGAGCTGAGCAATCCAACCAAGGGTTATAGCTCGACCTTTTCTGAGACTTGGCGGAAGCTGATTCTAAGGCTGTCTTCAAGCGGTGACGGGATATTTCCAAGTGGTTCGGCATACACCCCTCTGGTTCTTTAATTTTGTGTTTATCAAACAAGGGCTTGCCGATGGACGGATAAGAAGGTGGAAAAGGCAGATGGTGTCCATGACTTTGTCCCAAGTGAGTAGTCTTGTGGTATGGGTGGTTGCTGCGGTGGCCGTAATGACTGTAGCAGTGTGATTTGCAGGAGCAGAAAGGGTGGTCACAATTCTGGACTGCTGAATCTACCAACGACTTGTTGCTGTAAAGTAAATTAAGACTTGCCATTTGACTTGGCACTGTACACAACTGGCCAATTGACTCTCTTAACACACACACACACACACACACACACACACACACACACACACACACACACACACACATATATATATATATATATATATATATATGTGTATATATATATATATATATATATATATATATATATATATATATATATATATATATATATATATATATAGAGAGATAGATATATAGAGAGAGAGAGAGAGAGAGAGAGAGAGAGAGAGAGAGAGAGAGAGAGAGAGAGAGACAGAGAGACAGACAGACAGACAGACAGACAGACAGACAGACAGACAGACAGACAGACAGACAGACAGAGACAGAGAGAGAGACAGAGAGAGAGAGAGAGAGACAGACAGACAGACAGACAAACAGACAGAGAGAAAGACACAGACAGAGACAAAGAGACAGACAGAGACAGACAGAGACAGAGAGAAAGGGAGAGACAGAAAGAGACACAGACAGACAGACAGACAGACAGACAGACACAGACAGACAGAGACAGAGAGGTGACGTCTTTTCACAATAAGGCCAAGCTATTAAATTACTAAAGTGGCAGTGGCCGCAGTGGTAAGGCTGCCATACTTGGGATCATGAGGTCCCGGATGCAAATCCTCGAAGCTAGTTCCGATCTTGTGTTCCTTGGGAAAGACACTTAACACGCATTTTTCCCACTTGACCCAGGTGGAAATGGGGAAAAGTACTAGCTGAGGAGTAAAATCCTCCGTTAGAGTAGGATCATGTCGAGGAGGTGATTATTATCACCTGATCCACTTCCCGCTACATAATCTGGGATAAGCTTTGGCTCTATGGGCCATAATGGCACATCACATATTGTGTATTGTACCTGTAGTGTTGTACTGTAGCGTATTGTACAGTGCATCAATATATGGTGACATCAGCTGTACAGCGTTAAGTGTGGTCGATGGCCTTAATATAATGAGATGACCATTATGAAGTCTGACAGTCTTCTTTTTTTATTATTATCCATGATCAATCTAAGCGCTAGGCAAGATACCCATCATAACTAAATAAATAAATAAATAAATAAATATATTTAACAAAAAAAAACAAAACAAAAAAAACCTGTGGGGATTAAAGGACAACGCAGAAGTGTGTCTATGCCACTGCATAAGGAAAATCAAGGGATGCAACCCCAAAACTCCATCCAAAAAGGGAAATAACCGTAAAAGTTTTGGTGACCCACCGACCACCACCCATGTGCAAGCTTCGCCCAAGTGCACACAGAAGCTTGCTCCCAACTGGCGTGTACTTGGGTGCCGACTAATATAATAATAAGTTTTAAAAAAGGGAGATGAGATTTTTACAGTTTGTCAACTGTCTTTTTCTTTTATGTGATCTATTGCTTCAATGTCAGATTTCATAAAGGACACTCTTGACTTACAAATAAAAGAAAGAATTTTTTTTAATCCTTACCATCAGTTATGGGTTTTTATTAATTAGAAAGAATTTGAAAGCAATGGCAAACACATTTTACCTATGTGGTACTTCTTTTCTATTGCACTTTGATGCTGTAGTCTGTGAAGAGTATTCAATTTGCGGGAAGAAAGTAAGAAAGCGTGATATTGAGCCAAGAGCAACGCAGGCGTCTTTCCTCATCGCTTTCTTCATCTTTTTTTAATCCGAATGTCCATGGCTTTAGGAGAAGCTGTTTCGGTTCCGCTAGAGCCTCTCTGAAAACATCTTTCACTGGAGGAATAGGCTGGCTTATAACAGGAAACTTTTGAATTCAAACGGCAGTCTGGATAAAGCTGTCTAGAGATACCGCGGTTGTGAGACGTATAAGTAACATAGGATGGACCGTCTGAGGATAGAGCTGGACACGCGTCTCCTTCCAGCAACGTATATGAGTCTGAGTTTCTGGAAGGGGCTAGTAGAAATGAGCTTCTAGATGAGCAGGACGAAGATTCAACAGCTTCATCCATCTTCTGACTCTCGGTCTCTAATATGTGAGTAAAAAAAGCAAAGTAATATTGAAACTTCCTTTACAAGCAAGATTTACAGATATTCATCAACAAGAATTATTATCTAAATATCACTGGAGAAAAAAAGAGAAAAAGAGAGAGAGAGAGAGAGAGAGAGAGAGAGAGAGAGAGAGAGAGAGAGAGAGAGAGAGAGAGAGAGAGAGAGAGAGAGAGAGAGAGAGAGAGAGAGAGAGAGAGAGAGAGGAGAGAGAGAGAGAGAGGAGAGAGAGAGAGAGAGAGAGAGAGAGAGAGAGAGGGAGAAAGGGAGGGAGGGAGGGAGGGAGGGAGAGAGAGAGAGAGAGAGAGAGAGAGAGAGAGAGAGAGAGAGAGAGAGAGAGAAACAATGGCAGACAGAAACAGAGACAAAGAGAAAGAGGAAAAGAGGAAGGGGTGGGGTGTCTTCTATGATCATGTATCTAAATTCATAATTAATGGGACCCTATGATGGTGGTGGTTAGGCTGTCAGACTTGGGATCATAAGGTCCGAGGTTCAAATCCTAACAAATCTATGTCAAACGTTGTGTACCTTGGGAAAGACACTTAACACCAATTTTTCCCCCTCTGCCCAGGTGCAAATGGGTACAATCATGCATCAGACTAGCGTCCTGTCCAGGAGGTGATTATAATCACCTTTTCTGCTTTACGCTATAGAAATCGGGATAAGCTCTGGCTCTATGGGTAGCCTTGAACAAACTTTAGTCCTTTTTACCTTATATATACAGTGACCTCAGGTTGAATTAACAAGAAACAGCAAGATAAAAGTTAGATAAGCAGAAGAATGAAAGGAAAGAAGTAAGACCTGTCAA
>JAXRKP010000015.1:765000-787500 GCA_037039925.1 Doris montereyensis | reverse complement strand
ATTAAAAAGAGAAGAAAACGAAAAATTTACTAACTTAAGCCATAAATTACAAAACAATTTAAAGTTTTACCAACAATTTTAAAAAGTTATAGCTAAGTATTTTTTGGTCGTAATAGTCTTATTTCTCATCCAATTTTAATTAAACTTGGATTGGAATTATTCTGTTTGAAGGTAGAGTTCACTTATTTCTACTTTAAACTTGACGCGATGAATTGCATGATTTTGTAGTAGATTTTCTAGTACCCAGAAAGGTGTGAACTTTACACATATGTTTGCTTGACACAACACGTCTCAATTTTCCAGTTTTCCCTTCTCCAAGGCCATCTGGATCCATCTACAGGTTGTAATTGGTCAGACTGCCTAAGATATACGCTTGACTCCGGAAATTTAAAAAGATCAAAATTCGCCGACAGGTTCATGGCAATTGTTCAAGAAGATTTCGTAGGCGGATTTACATTTTACTTACTTCATTATTTTACAAATGTCTTATGTTCAAGATTTTCTTTTTGTGCTTCAGTAAAGATTTTTTCAAAAATTGCCTTTCTCTACCACTCAAACTGATCCCAAAATCTGTAATTTTGAATGAGAAATAGCGACGATACAAACAATTTGCAAACCCTTGGGAAAAAACATTTCAAAATTATTTTCCTGCGTAAAACCAATAACTTTCAACCATTTTATAGGAATCCATGATTACTTTCAATGTTTTAGTGCAATAGGCATGAAGAATCGTAAACCCAATTCAGTGAAATTAATGTAAAACATTTTAAAAGTTTCACAAATTTACGTCAGAGAAAGGAAAGCTGTAAAGAGGTATGAACAAATCTAACTAGTATTGTCCTTATTGTGATTTATGTAGTATGGTCATTATTGGTCATTGTGAGCCATGTATGTCGGCTCAACATGGCAATAATTTTAAATTAATTAGCACATACCAAAAGGAAACTCACTTAGCACTTGTTTGTTTGTTTGATTTGATCTTCCCACATCCACAACTATGATCTCAGGGTTTTTGGTAGGATTTTCAAATTTTGCCCAGACTGCCCTTTAACAGCCACGGTATCTTTAACGTGTACAGTGTTGTGATTTTTTTTATCGTCCGTCTCCAATGGGACTAGGTGTCGATCCACCTACCTGGAACAGGGGGTAGATTTTGCTATAAAAAAAAACGAGAATTTTTTAACCGCCAGCAGGGCTCAAACCCACTACCTTTTGGCTGAGAGGCCAACACCTTGCCTCTGACTACCGAGTCGCCCCTTTGAGCACAAAAGGGATGACATCTTCAGTAGTTGTAGTGTAAAGCCAGTCAGTCATCAATGAAACTGACGGGCGCGGGATGCCATTCCCTCTCATGCCAACATTTGAGAGCAGTCGATGTTTTGTGCTCTACATATCACGATCAGAGGCGGCAACACATAATTAAAGCACTGTCATGTGGGAAAGACAACACAAAACCTAAGTGACAACATAACAAACATTTTTAAAATTTGCCCATAACCCTTTCAACAGCAAAACTATTGGCTTCATCGAACTCTTGCATACTCAATGACATGTGTCTTTTAAAGTTTGTAACAAACTGACAGATTCTGATGTTAAAACTCCGCTCCAGTCTATGGTCATTGGACCATTTTATAATCTCTCATGTCATTGAACTGCAATTGCAGTCATTTCAACACAGGTGATTGGCTCTGGCAAGAATGTTAGGCAATTATCAAGATGTCACAGCCCATTTCGGGCTGCTACATGCGCTTTCCTGACGAGAGGGTTAAAAAACAATAAATAACCTGATATACGGTTTGCCCAATTAATGGCAGGGAAAATGCATAAAATCAAAAACATGGCCTATTAAATGTCTCACTTAACATTTTCATCAAAATAATTTAGAATAATACAAAAAATTATGCAAGCAATCATTCAATAGAACATTAAACAGTAAGGTACGACAATTTTCTCACTTCGGCTTTGAAATACTTTCTTCATTCTCAATTTTAAATCTTTACTTATAGACTCTGCTATTTCTTGATAGGGCAGAACCTGAAAAGGAAAAGACGAAAAAATCAGTGAAAAGTCAGGGGCTTTACAGCAACAATGGAAAATAGAGAATAGAGTTGTATATAAATTGAGTTTTGAAATAAAAAAATATATAATACATATATCAGCAGTAACAAAATTGACTTCTTGCCTTATTTACAAATTTAATAAATGGAAAAATTCTCTCTACTTTCAATGAAAAGGGCAAATTCTTGCACATTTGCTTCCAATATAAATATAAATAAATATATACATACATAAGATCATATCGTCTGTGAAACTATCTAAACACTTAAGAAGCATACAAACAAAATTGGTAAATATCGACACATTGGTCCTCCTAAACTGACATCTAAATATTAAACCAAACTCTTTGGAGATCTGAGATAATGAAAACCCATCACTATTTTGTCAACATAATCTGGTGATGCTTATCAGTCAATTATCATGGGTGCGCAACAAACTCCTCAGGGCCTTACAGGATCAAGACATTCCTTCATGTCGGATGACTTGACAGACGGATTGCTGTATGAAAGAAAATTCATCATGATCTAGAATTTCTAGACAACACACAAAGCATCAATATAAATCAATGAATACTCTTCTTCTCTACTAATATTACATTGAATCACTTATTCAATGGTGATGATCATCTTCATCATCAAACGTCATCTTTATCTATGATAATTGTGTTATATTATTATATTATTATTCTGAGGTTAATGCATTACTCCTGTTGTACAATTAAATGTTCAGTTGTATTTGTAGGCTATACTTAATCTACACTGTATGAACTTCACTGTGACAAACAAATTTCCTTTCGTGCATTATAAAATATATTCAATTCAATTTCCTCTATCTTAAAATGGAAGAGGATGACGCTACCAATGATTGTTGAGAATTGTGTCACACACGCATATAGCATAGGCCAGACCGCAAGACCTAGATCTTAATTTTCACTTCTTGATTTTTTTACTTGCATTTTTCTCGAAATGCAGTTTTTTCACACTAAAATTTTATCTCCTCCGCCATTTACCGAATGATTTGTATAATACTTGGCACACAGGTTCATCTTGTCAATGTTAATAGAATGACGTCAGGTTTTTTTATATCTTGTTAAGTTTTTGAGAGAAAATTTAAAAAAAATTAAAATGTCGTCTTTGTATATCCACGATGTAGATTAGTTAAAAAAATTCCTTTTTTTAAAAATATCACAAATGTTTAAAAAAAAATCGACGTCACTCTTTAGTTATTGAATGGAAAAGACAATCTGCACAGGTTTTGAGTGATTTCATTCATAACTAAGGGAGGAACAGATTTTGAAAATCTTTTGGGTTTGGGTTTTTGTTTTCAGTACGTACATGAGTAACTGTCAACATACAGTCATCCTATATCATTGAAAAGTTTGTAGCATCCTTGGTTGCCATAGAAATGGCTGCCATCTTGGATTTTGACTCAATTTTCAAAATCTATCTCCTCCATTAGATATCAATAAAATCATTCAAAACCTGTGCAGATCGTCTTTTCCATTCAATATCTAAAGAGTGACATCAGGTTTTTTGATATTTTGGACACATTTTTGTTAGGGAATTTTTGTAAAACAATACATATCGTGAATATACAAAGACGGCATTTTTATTACAAAAATAATAAATTTGCAAAATGTTTATAAGATATAAAAAAACCTGACGTCATTCTATTAAAATTGACAAGAGGAACCTGTGTGCCAAATATAATACAAATTGTGTGGTAAATGGTGGAGGAGAAGAGTTTTAGTGTGAAAAAACTACATTTCAAGAAAAATGCAAGTAAAAAAATCAAAAGAAAATAACACAAAACAAACGCTTCAGACGGGTTTCCTTGTTGTAGCAGCCCCTTACTTTTTCAACAGTCTCCGACATTGTTACTAATGTAAAGAGGATTATAAATCTAGATTTAGGTGTGCACTGTTGTGAAAACAAACATCAAAATGACTAGTTTTTTGTTTTTTTCCTCTATTCCTATGCTTGTGCGTGTGTTTACATACACACTGACGCGCAACACCTCTTACATCACACAGCGATGGGCCGAGTCAAAGAGCGGTGACGGTAGAAACCAGGCGACCTTGGTGTTGCCACATTTGACGATTATCCGCCAAAATACGGGTTTTACTGCCATCTTCTCAGTCAGTGTTAGGATAATTAACGTCAAAATTTTGATTGTTTTAACCTACCCTCGCCTACAAAATGTTTTGTAAAGAAAAATAATTATACCTCATATGGACTATAAACTTATAGATAAATGATTGTTCTACCCAAATATGCAAAGAACAGAAAATCAACCTTTGGGTCCCAAACTCGCCAGTCCAGGTGCCCCCCCCCCCCCCCCCCCACAACAAGTTTAATATTCTATCAATTTTCTTTATTTGCACTAAGTTACATTCATGCACTGTCTCACATTCTACATGAAAGTATTATAGGATTTTGCATTGAGGAAATGCGCACGCAAAAGTGTTACCACGGCCAATTACATGAGGTCTAATCGGGTATACCTGAAACGAGCTAAACACCCCTGTATAGTTTTACATTTTGATCCATATTCATAAAATGTAAATTAGTATATTTATGAAGTCTGTTTTCAATTCTCAAATTCTCTAACAAATTATTAAATGTCTCAACCTTACTACAAGTTCAAATTGATTCTTCTTTTTTTTTTCGTGTCCTTTTTTTTCAATTTATTCGTTGGACAGAAGAACATCTAGATCTACATCCAGAACTAGAACCTAATGTAAATAGATCTAGACACAGGGTGATACAACATATTTATTTACAAGAGCAATATAAAAATCTCAATTATTAATTAGATTCATTGACAACACAAGATAGTCGAACTTGAGTAACCTAGATTTCTAAAGTTCGAAAGGGTGAAAATACAAGTATACAAGTACAAATAAGTAGATCTAGCACTGTGCTCTCCCAGCTGGCACAGGCAAGAATAAATCGTGAAATGACACGCACAGGATGTCGAACATGCCATAGCAACTATTTTCCCATAATCTTACGATGTATATCTAAATAAATCTAGTTATATATGTTGATTCACATGTCTAGATAGATAACATTTAAGTGTTTAAGTCGTCACGTATGGCTTCTGCTCTCACTATACAATGAATAGCACGAGTAAAAACAAGCCACGCAAAAGAGTTGCCACCAATCTCGGAGATCGTGCAATGCATCATGGGACAGATTGGCAGTAGGAGCTTAACGCCTTATTACCTGGTTATGCTGTCTGGAACAGAATTGAGAGAAGTTTTCTTTTCTTGACTGTCTTTAATGGAACCTCGAAGGTTGTCTTGACCAGGGCTTGGAAAGGTAAGAGAGAAAATGCAACGATTATAGTGATATTACACTGTGAAAATGATATTACACAATGAAAGGCTAGAACTATACTGTAACAGTGTGTTTGACAGCTCACCGCAGCGTCCCACTGTAGCAGTATAGTTTGGCCCAAAGAGAGATTATTTGTTAAAAAAAGATGCTACACTCTGACAGTGATAGTGCACTATTAATAGAATAGATATTACACAATGAAAGAAATCTTTTATAATGGAAGTGACAATGCACAATGAACAAGACATTACACTATAAAAGTAATCTTTTACAATGGAAGTGACAATGCACAATGAACAAGACATTACACTATAAAAGTAATCTTTTATAATGGAAGTGACAATGCACAATGAACAAGACTTTACACTATAAAAGTAATCTTTTGCAATGGAAGTGACAATGCACAATGAACAAGACATTACACTATAAAAGTAATCTTTTATAATGGAAGTGACAATGCACAATGAACAAGACATTACACTATAAAAGTAATCTTTTACAATGGAAGTGACAATGCACAATGAACAAGACATTACACTATAAAAGTAATCTTTTGCAATGGAAGTGACAATGCACAATGAACAAGACATTACACTATAAAAGTAATCTTTTACAATGGAAGTGAAAAAACACAATAAAAAATATATTACACTATAAAAGTAATCTTATACAATAAAAGTGAAAGTATACGATGAAAGTCATCCTTCACAATTTAAATCAAAGTAATGCTACATTATCACAGACATGTTTCACGATGAAAGTACAAAATGAAAATGATATCACAATAATTAATGTGTTAGTGTTAGTACTCCATGAGATTGATCTTTAATGATGAAAATGAAAATACACAATCCAAGTTATTTTACTTTTATGAAAATGATCTTCCCCAATAAAAGTGAAAGTACACAATGGAAAAGATAATACACAATGAAAGTGATATCACAAAATTACAGTGAAGCTGTACAATGAAAGCGACATTACACGATTAAAGTGCTTTTGCACTTTGAAATGAACATTCCCAATGAAAATGAAAATACCCTATGAAAATGACCTATTACTCGACAAAAGTGATTTTACCCTATGCAAGTGAACTTTTAAAATAAAAGTGAAAGTACACAATGAATTAACAATGAAGGTAATTTCTCATGATCAAGGTGCATTGTATATATAATATTATTGAAAATGATATTATATCCTGTAATTTGTATTTCACAAAGAAAGTGAAAATAGACAATGGACGTGATATTACACAATGAAACAGATATTACTCATTGAAAGTTATATAATACATTGGAAGTGAGAAAACCCATAGAGAGTACATATGTCATACAATGTATTGCACTATCATGAGAGTAATACTACATGACATTACAAGTATGTGCCAACAGAAAAAGTCAATTAAAAGCTAGGTTTGTTTTGTCTGAATGAATGAAACGTTTCAATTAAATTCGTAGGTGGTTTTTCTTTAACTTTTAAACAAAAGAGGTGATCATTGAGCACTCACCAAAAGTTGGCACGCCAAGCAACATTATATCTTGCCCATCTACAAAAAAGATAGAAACAACATTCAATAAAACTATAAGTTTGTTTTATTTTTCATTGAAATTTACCCCGTCCACCATATGCAATGATCTCAGGATGAACTATTAAGAAACAGCAAGATGTAAGATAAGTGCAAGAGTGAAAGGGAAAAAAACAGGACCTTTCAGCTGCACCTGCCAACAGCCCACAAGCTGGGAGAACGTTGTAAAGAAAATTGAATATCACATTATCAAAGGACAAAACATTAAAAGTGATCATGATGCTACATATAGAAATTGTAAACACAACCAGATTGAACGATTTGTAAGTGAACACAAAATTATTCTTTTCAATTTACAATATTTATAGGCCAGAAACATTGTAAAATCTTTCAAATAAATTCACTTTCAGTCAGGTCTATGATTGTATATGGCATGAGATGTTTGAGCCATGAGAGAACTTTGGCCTAAAGTTCTCAATTTGTCTCACAACTGAAGATGAAAAAAACAAAGGTCGGAGACTCGACAGATTTGAGGTAATTTGCAATAGGCCAGGGACAGACAGTAAAGCAAATATCCTCAAAAATTCCATCATCGACAACTCATTGATATGACAAAAAAACAAACCTGCGCTTGAGTTGTCTTTGTCTTTGTTCATGGGTGAGCCTCGATCCCGGCCTGATCAATGTTGTGGACTTTTTTACTTTTCTCTGACACAACTTTGTATGAAATGTTTTGGACCTTTTTCTCTGAATCTTTACCAACTTCTCCTATTTCAAAGATTGGCTCTGTGGAAAAACAAACAAGTCTTTGAGAGATTTCCTTTTCTTGTTCTAAATTCAGCTTACACTGCTATCCGTGCCTCCTGGCAAAATATCAAATGATGATTTTCATAGAGAAATTTTGGTTACATCTTTTTCAAATTGCTCATGGCCAAGGTCAGCAGTAATATTTTAAATTTATATTTGTCAATTTAAGCAAAATTCCTAGTTTTATATCAAACGGTATGCTTTCCTTATAGTGTTGTGGCAAGAAATAACAGCCTCCAACTGGACTGTAGGACAATTTTTTGTTGCAATAACAATCACTCATTTACAAACTCAACATTACAAAACTTTGTTCAACAATTTTGTCGAGGGAAATTGTTCTCTTCAAAAGATTATGGTTGGTGAATTTTTCCAAAATACATGTACTGATATGAAATGTGTGAAAAAGGATCATGACGTTTGTTTGAAATGAATTCCTAAAATTTTTGCTTTCAGATTTTTACAAAATGCTCTTCACAAAGATTGTACAATGACCCAACACAGGTAAACAACAAATTCCAGACAAATAACTTGATGGAGTATATAATAAGAGATTTGCTTTTTTTTAATGTTAAAAAAAAGCAAAGTTTAAGAAAAAAAGTTTTGTAAAAAATCCCTTCTCAAAGGCACATTTTCATCAATCAACCAGCACAAACAACTAAAAATATTGTAGGGGTATAAACAATTAAAAATTTTGTAGGGGTATAAACAACTGAAAATTTTGTAGGGGTATAAACAACTGAAAATATTGTGGGGGTATAAACAACTGAAAATATTGTAGGGGTATAAACAACTGAAAATATTGTAGGGGTATAAACAATTTAAAATACTGTAGGGGTATAACCTAAACTATGATGTGAAGCTCTTTAAATTCCTGGTCATATTTTTTTTCTTGTAGCTCATCTCAATTTCTTGTACTTGGTCACTCCTCCCACTTCATATCTCTTACTGGCATCAATCCTTTTCCCTCGGTAAATGAGCAGAGCAAGAGAATTCTTTCTGACCACAGACTGACTTAAAATCCTTGTTGCCTGATGGTCCGTGATTGTATTCTGCTTTACTTACTAGCATTGAAAACCTGAATTTTTCTTCGACTGATAAAAACTTTGAATTTGAGCATTTGCTCCAAATGACGATATTGCCTTTTCATGAGCTAAGTGTTCGAGTGCAGAAAGAGATGTAGTTGGGGTTTAAAAAGTTCAAAGGGCAAGTAATCATTTATAGCAATGACAAACCAACAAGGAAAAGATCATTCAACCCATGAGGCAAGCAAAGAAACACAGTAGCAAGAAGGTTTGTTTACAATTCATGAACACAGCTCTAACAGTGTGAAATTCGATTCTCATGGCCAACTCAGCCTGAATACTTTCACAGCTCAATAACATAGACCAATAAAAGCATGAAATAAATGTTGAAGCCCCCATAGGAACAAAAAAAGATGAAACAAATACAAAGGAATCCACAGAAAAAATGTTTTGGCACCAGACAGACTCAAACCGTCACCTCCGCATCAGCACAAAAAGAGACGCACTACGAACCATGCTAACTATGCTCTGTCCTTATTTATCCCTATTACTGGCTGAATAGCCTACTGAGGGATAAATGATGTACAGTCGGTGAGCCTGCACTTATGACGGGATCTCTTTCTTTCTTTCTTTATCAGCTCGCATTCTACCTTCCGATGTATGGGTTCAGATGCCCGAAAAGATCTTTCTCCAGGCTGCCCTGTCATGACATTTTCTGTTTCCTTCCGTGAAAGTTAAATTTCTTTGCTTGATGCCTTTGTTATATCTTCTTCCCACTTTCTCTGAGGTCTGTCTTTGGTCTTTTACCTTGAGTTTTAGCACTGTATACTGATTTAGCTATTCTATTGCCATTCATTCTGTTTACATGCCCAAACCATCTAAATTGACTTATTTCTATCTTAGTTTTTATGCCATCTGCTTTGGTTTGATCTCTTCTTGTTGTGTTTCTGATTTTGTCTCTTTTAATTTTCCCTTCTACTCTTCTTAGATATTTCATTTCAGCTGCTTGTACTCTACTGTATTTCCTACTGTCTAAGGTCCAGGTTTCGTTGCCATAGAGGACAGTAGGACAATTCTGCCATTTTGGTTTTTGTTGACAATTCTATAAATCCCTTTCCTAAATGGTTATATATTGTCATTGGATTCTCTGGCTGATTTCTTTTCTTAGTTTTCCTCTGAGTTAATCATTACTCATAGGTAATTGTAGCTTTGAACTTATTCTAAATTCTTAGGAAACAACTCTGTCTTACTCCTATATCTACATCAGATTCTTCAGATACATTTCCAGCTACTCTCACTTAATGTATTGGTTTATTGTAAAAACTTTGGCTTCTATTAAATTTTGCTCTACATTGTGTTCTTTATTGGAATGCTATAGTTCGTCCCTCCTCACTGTGTCAAAAGCCTTTTCTAAGTCCATAAAAACAGGTGAAAGTCAATGTTTTTCTCAAGGAATTTTTTCCTTTCTTTTGTCTAATTGTAAATATGTGGTCTTGTACACTTCTTCCTGGTCTAAATCCACTCTGGTGTTCTTCACTCTGATCCTCTAATCTTAGTCTCATTTCCAGAATCCTGGCATACACTTTTCCTGGTATGCTAAGTAGTCATATCCCTCTATAGTTTGAGCTTTCCATAGTTGATCCTTTCTTGGTACTATGGTTCCCTTTTTCCAGTCGTCTGGCACCTGTTTAGACTTTCATGCTTGTTGACATATTGTATATAGTAGTTTGTCTGTGTCTCTCCCTTGGTTTTGAATCATTTCTGGATAAACTTGATCTGCTCCTGGGGCCTTTCCTAATTTCACTTTTCTTATAACTGTTTAGAGTTCTTCCATTGAGATATCTACATCTTCAGCTGTCTCATCTGGATTATTTGTTACTCTTACTAATTGATGTGTACTCCTTGTTTCATATGTTCTGGAGGGATTATGTAATTATTGAAAATACTTTCTACATGTTTCCAAGATTTCGTTGTCTTCTTTCATTATTTCTCCTTTTACATTCTTAATTTGTCATATTGAGCATGCTTTGGTCTTTCTCATGCTCTTCATTGCTCCCCAGAACAGCTTTTGATTTCCTTGATAGCTTTCTTGGAGTCTTTGTCCAAACTATTCTCACAGTTCCTGTTTTGCTTTCCTCACTTCCTCTTTGGCGATTGTTCTTTTACTCATGTAATCTATCCTATCCTCTGGTCTCTTTGTTTGCAAGTATTTCTTCCAGGCATCCTTCTTTTCTTTGATCTTCGTCTTGACATTCTCATTCCACCATGCTGTTATTTTCTTATGTCCTTTAATTTGTTTCCTCCCACAGACCTCTTCAGTACAACTGAGGAGTGTTTCTTTATACATTTGCCACTTTTCTTCTATTGTGTTATCATTCAGCTCCATCTGCCTTTCACCAATAAATCTTTTTATTCTGGATTTGTATATCTGTTTTACTATTGGTATATTTAGTTCCTCTACTTTGAGTTGAGTAGCTTTCTTCTCTTTCCTTTTCTGTTTGTTTTTTTCAGTCAGTAATCTCATTTTGGCAATCGCTAGGTGATGATCACTAAATATTTCTGCTCCTCTGTTTACTCTTCCATCCATTGTACTGTAAAAAAAAAAGGGAGCTGTTAACTATTATGTAGTCTATCATTGACTTTTCAGATCTGTTTTCATTTACTCTTGTATATTTGTGGATATCTTTATGAGGAAAAAAGGTGTTGGCTATGTTCATGCTATTCTTTAGGCAAAAATCTATTGGTCTCTCTCCATTTAGAGAAGTTGTTGTCTCTCCTTCTTTACCTTCATGTTTCTACATTGTTGCCTACTCTAGCGTTTAAATCACCTAAAACCATTAATTCCTGTTTGGGTTTAAGATTCTCTGCAGCTATTTGTAAATCATTTTCGAAGATATCTTTTTCTTCTTTGGTGATATCTTCGTTTGTCCATAAGCTATTAATAATTTAAGCTCTCTTCGTTTTGGTTTAATATATACTCTAATAGCCATGGGCTCATATATTTCCAACTGTCTAGTAGCTTTTCTTGTTTTTTATGCATTAGGAGGCCTACTCCTGCTCTAGCTCTATCTTTGACATGTACTCCTGAAAATATTAAAGTATGATTTGGTCCCACATTTTCTATTTCTTGTCCTTTTTTCTTTGTTTCTGTAATGGCCAAGATGTCTACTTTGTATTTTTCCATTTCTTTAGCTAATTTTAACTCTTTTCCATTTATTGCTGTAATATTCCATATTCCAACAGTTCGTGTTCTTTTCCAAAGTCGTCTTTGAAAGTTGAAGCCGGGTATATCATATTTCTTTTTTGAATCAGTTTGGTTTTGGATAAGCAGGGGATTAGCCCACTCTACCCTAGGCAGATGGTGGGGCTGCCACATTGAGGCCCCCTACCGGTCCTTGTTATTTTCTGTCAGGGTTAACTCCCTTAGCCTTTAGTCATTCAAGACCTGCTTACAAAGCAGCAGGTTGTTTTCTGTCAGAGTTAACTCCCTTAGACTTTGGTCGGCAGAGACCAGCGTGCAAGGCACCAGGAGACTTGTGGAGAGCAGGACCGCCTAATCCCCGTACAGGTGCTTACCTGTCGACTGCCCGGTTGTGCGGGAATATGGACTATAAATCCATCTAAAAAAAATCAAAATGTATAAATAACAACATGCCCCTTGCCTCACTGTTTGTCTTAGCTCATTGACAATAACTTTAAGGAACCTGATGCTCCGAGCAATGTTAATGATTTTTTGTTAAATCATTCATGTACTATCTAAACAATTACTTTTCTCAACTAACCTCTTGAAATCCATTCTGAAGTTGGAATACTAGCAAAGAGTCCCACACGTCTCTGTTGAACAATAACACATTCTTGTTATGGAAATTTTGAACTGGTTCAGAAGTTTAAGAAAATGCCATAAACTTCTTTCAGTTGTAGATGCAACTTTTTCTGAGCCATTTTCATGACAAGATAATGCAAACAGAAATGAATGGGGGTGGGGGGGGGGGTGAAAGCTAAACTTAACTCTTTATGTACGTCGCGCCCACAGGACTTTCCAAATATTGCATAGCGCCAATTGATCGGCGATAGCATTTCAGTCTGTGCGGGACTGTTTTTTAGTCGGCTAGATGGGAATTAAAAGATATGATCACTTCCATGGAAAAGGTAGCACTTTCGTTTTCACTCCGATGTTGTAAAACTGTCCTGGAAACGTGTTTTGAATGAATAATTTGACTGTTTTCCGTGACTGTCAATTCGTAAACAATGGACACGCCCACTACGAGTAGTAAGCAACCTAATTCAAGGCCTCCTTGCCGTCTAACTGGAGATCAGGCGAGGAAACTGTTTATCGAGATTATTTTTAATGATTCTAGTGATGATGCGAGATGGGAAAGATCAGTATTTTATTACTTTGAATCTACTAGATCTAGATCTAGATTAGTTCAAGCGAAGAGGAGATAGAGGAGAGGTGTGGCCCTAAGAGGAAAGCTACATATCATGGAAAAGGTAAAGGTAAAGGCAAAAGATCTAGATTGACTGGTCCTGGTGGTGATAAAGTTAGTGCAAGGTCTAGAAATAATACTAGCTATGATACTGATAGTAATGATACTGAAGCATCAGCAACAGAAGAGGAAGAAGAAGTAGAAACAACCAATGTCTGGCATGAAGCAAATCCTTTTGAATCATTTCTACGTCATGATATACCTTTTTTTTAAACCAGGGACCATTTCTGCCATAACATTCGCTCACAAAGAAAATTTAACTAGAGACATTCAGAAATAAACATTTTCATCTTTCAAATCTGTCAGTAAATGGATGTGAATCTTTCTATGCTACAAACAGCATAAAAACAGAATGCAGGGTGGAAGGCTGAAAACTTCAGGTAAAGATGAAATTTATATTAAAAAATGCATTCATCTTTTGTTGCAACTTCAGCTGTCTTTTGTCCTTCACCTGTCTCTCATTTCCTGCCTTCCATCCATAATGGTGGGATTCACCCCTCCGACCCTTGAGTAGACGCATAATTACATGTATATGTATAATTTGTATTTTATTACCTTTCATTTGATATCTAACACTTATCCTTTTGGTTTCCTTGTCTACTCACTCTATAATAACTGGTAAACAGAAAGAACTTTTATTCCAACATTTATTTTCAGCTTTCAATCATATAAAGTGCCATGGAAAGCTGATATTGCAAATTAAAAAACCTTAAAAAATTTAAATGGTGTGACGTACATAATGAGTTAATAATATTAAAATGATCTAAATCTAATGTGTTAAGCTGATGTACAGCTTGTCTCCATTTCTCTCTGTGAGCAATAAAGAAAACAATGGAGATCTTAAACCCAAAACAGGAACTTACAGTTTTAGGAAATTTAAACGCTAGAGTAGGGAACAATGTAGAAACATCAGGAGGAATAATAGGTAAAGAAGGAGAGACAACAACTTCTCCAAATGAATGAGAGACTAATAGATTGTTGCCTAAAGAATATCAGCATGAAAATAGCCAACACCTTTTTTCCTCATAAAGACATCCGCAATTATACAAGATTAAATGAAAACAGATATGAAAAGTCAATCATAGACTACAAAATGGTAAGATATCAAAGAATCTCACCTGGTAAGAGGTAAATTAGGTCATGGTCAAATCAAAGCTTTTAAAGGTCATACACCTCAAATTTAAAACAAGTTGTGTATGATCTATCTATATTCCAACAATGAATTTGATCATTTGTCTCTCAAACTTAATTTGAGTTTATAAAAACATGTGTAAAAAATAGCCACCATTCTATTACAACATCAAAAACAAACAACAATCCAAATACAATCACCAAGCTGAAAAAATTTCAATGATATCAAAAACATGGATCAGGAAACTACAATTTTAAGTGACACAGCTATCATTCTGTTTAATTTAAATAAAACAGTTGTGTATGATTGAAGTATTATATTCAACAAAATTTGATCCCTGACATTTCATTATTACTTCCAAATACAATCACCAAGGAAAAAAATTTCATCCAAAAGTGACACAGATTCTGTTTAATTTAATAAATATATCAGTCCCTGAATTTCATTATCTTCCCAGGTATCCAAAACTAGATACAGAATTCAATAGTTGCCAAAACATATTGGGAGACCTGGCAGTTGAATCATGATTTTAAAAGCGCATAAAAATATGATACATCTGAACTCATTGATGATGAAGAAAAAACTTACTGTAAGTCGACCCTTGGTTATTGACACACCATTTGTTTTCTTGATTTCCACTGGAGATAATACAGGCTTGCAGGATCTGAGGCTCTGCAACATGTCATTCAGAATAAACATCAATGAATAGATTGAAACCATCGATATAAAACAGAAAAAATATCCTACAAAATATGATATTTCTGAAAATTTTGATAAAATAAAGTAAAATTCCTTCAAGACTGTTACAGCCAAGGGGCACAAGCCTACCCCTGTTTCTATGGCATGAAGCGGAACAAATAATAATACATCGCCCCCTGAACAGGACGAAGGTCTGTCACAGGTTTACTTCCAAGCTGATGCCGATACCCAATTGCACATGGGTTGAGCAGGAAAATGCACTTTCAATGTCTTTCCCAGGGAACAATATTTCAGACGTAGCATCGCCAGGATTCAAACCAAGAACCTCACAATTCAGAGTCAAGTAGCCTAACCACTCAGCTACCAATACCATTCAATTGATTAAGCAAGATAAAATCATGAATGTGAATTTGGGATATAAACCATCTAAGCGCACAAGACCTCGATATATGAGATATAAAATATGTCCTTCAAACGATCAAACACGCACTTTTGTGGTTTTATAAATATTGCAGGCTTTGAACCAAAATAAAGGCTCCAGTCACGCACATGATTCAAACAAAAATTTCCATTATCCACTTAAAATTATAACCTCGTAAATCAAGGAGCAGACTTGCTACTTTAGCTCTTTGAAAAAGTTAAACTCTAAGCGTGTAAGTCCATTTTATGTACAATTGATTATTTTTTTCCATTCACTACATTCTAAATATTAAAGTAGTTATTAAATTGTAATCCAAAAGCATAACATAGCGTTTGCAGCCTCACTCGATAAATTATTGAGGGTTTTTTGCTTATCCTGAAAAATTACATCTGGTGGACTTACGTGTTTAAGACAGTTTCAACGACGATATGTTAAGTAAAACATTTGGCCTTTCAAGTTCAGGTGCCTTCGGTAAAGATATTCCACTATCTAAAGTCTGACAGCGTAATCACAATGTTACTGATGCCACCCTCATAACAGTGATAAACAACAATAAGTGACAACTCAATCATAGAAGATGGAACAAACATGTGACGTTTCAGATATAACCCTTCCGTCAGACAACAAGTAATATCGACAAACTTATACAAGCAACACACGATGTGATGTCAGAGGGAAAGACTGAAAAGTGGATGAAAGGTGAGTGAAGAAAAGAAAAAAACAAAGAAAGGAAGACTGATGATTAGAATAAGTAGAAGAGAAAAGGATATTAAAATAGGAGTGGCCAGGGAGGGGGGAGAAGGAGGGAGAGGGGGTGTCCATTCATTACTTTTAACTTCACTCTAGTGCAGATCCTTTGTGTTATATAAGGCACCCTTACAAGACTAAATTAAAATGGTAGCATTGAATTCAAACCAGATGAGTTCAAACCAAATGAACTCAAACCAGATGAGTTCAAACAGATGAGTTCAAACCAAATGAGTTCAAACCAGATGAGTTCAAACCAAATGAACTCAAACCAGATGAGTTCTAACCAGATGAGTTCAAACCAAAGTTCAAACCAGATGAGTTCAAACCAGATGAGTTCAAACCAGATGAGTTCAAACCAGATGAGTTCAAACCAAATGAATTCAAACCAGATGAGTTCAAACCAGATGAGCCAGTGTGAATATAAACCAGGCTGAGAGTAGAATTGGTTTTTCGTTTGTTTCCTTGGAATCTAACCCACCCACCATATTTAGTGATCTCAGGGTGAAGTAAGAGGAAGAGCAGTAAGAGACAGGTGTTATAGCATAAAAGGAGAGAAGAGAAACACTGCTCTGTGGGAATAAATCAAATGCCAAAGAAAGCTGGAAGTTTGTGTGCGAAAGAAGCCATATTCTTTTTGAAAACTTAGATGACACCTTTTCAACTGCACTGTCAGAAGGTGTGTTTTTTTTTTTATCTAACTCATTCTTATTTTCCATGTTGCTTCCAGGTTCTATTTCAGAGAAAACAATCTCTTTGATATCGACATGAAAGACTAGATAATGAAGATTGTAGTAATATATTAGTTAACTGGGTGCCACGGACTGCAACAATGATCGGTACACAATATAGGTCTAGTAGGTCTACTCTAGACCTAGTAGTAGTACTACACACACTTATGTTAACCAATACAAAGAAAGGCCTTCAACTACTGCGAATGAACCCAAAAGTAGATCAAAACGAGACTAAGTCCTCCGATAATGTTAAAGATAATGTCAATTCTATTTTTGGCAATATTGAAGAGCTCTTGTAGTGTAGAAGTTTATGTAAAGAGAAGTGGGTGTTGTTGTTTCAGGCAGATTGACCATGAAAGGGTTTAACTCTCTTCTTCACAATTTATGTAGAGTATAAATTGGACATTGCCATATATTAACTTTTCTCCAACTTGACTTGCAATAATAAAGCAGTCACTTTGCAATGAAATTGTGACGGACATAATATCTCTCGTTAACTGAGAGATTAGTGAGAATGTAACATTCAAATCAAACAAGATTTACATTGCATAGTTATTCCATAACTGCTGGAAGTAGGAATGGAATTCAATGAAAAAGTTTAACCAGTTGGAAGATTTAGACTTTGCCGATGACCTGACTCCCTTTCACACCAGCAAAAAACAACTGCATGACAAAACCGACAAATTTAAAAGCCCTGCAGAGATAGTGAAACTCCAAATACACCCAGAGAAAACAAAAATTCTAAAGATCAATGGCAAAATGAAAAGACAGGATGCTGATTGACTGGGTCAACATTAACCAAAAAAAGGGAGAGCACCGTGTAAATAAATTCTAACTTACACAAAAGCCAATAATATTCCAGAAAACATAGCTAATTTAACTTGAATTAACCCCATTTAAAGTGAATAACAAAAATCGCTGGCCTTTTTGGCGAAATATGACAAAGTCTTTGTAAACACAGAATGGCGTCTTCGGATGTTCACCTCACCCCTATTTCTCTGAGTCTCTGCCTTTAACTTGAGACTTTCAGATTCAAGCCTAAAAAAAGATACTAAATACGTTGTTTTCGTACTGGTTGGCAGCTATGCATATTTAAATAAATAGAGAACATTTTAGGATCAGGTATTAAGCTTACATAAGCTGTGGTGTCGCTTTTCCCTCTCACACACGTCTTGCCCTTGTTTCTTTCCTGAGGTACATCCAAGGACTGCAAGTGCACACAAGGCACAGGACAATGAATAGTGTAGATAAAATCAAACATTAATTATGTACTCAGAAAGAAGGAAAGAAAACTGCATGTGACAGGTTTTTTTAAAATTATCAATGTGATCAATACAAGTACTATTGAATGAGTTTATCGCTCAATGAGTAGCCCTTGTTAAAATGTTACACTAAATAAAACAGCAACATTTTTTTAAACTTCAAATTAAAAAGAAAATTCAATATCAACTACCATTTTTAAGTTAAACTGAAAAATATAAAGAATACTTGTGTCAACATTCTCAAGCATTACTATATCAAGTTGCAAATATAAATAGATCTACACAATCTCATAACTACTTCATTTACTAGTTATATAAAAAAAAGATGCACACAGATAAAATAAACTTTTGGTCAATCAAAATCAATGATACACTGGAACCTCTCTAATCGGAAACTGTCGATGGGTTGTAAAATTGTCCCTATTTGCCAGGTTTCCCGATTTCCCGGGGACCTAGGGATTAGGGTTTCTCCTCAGCAGTTTGAGGTACCTAAGCCCTTCTGTGAGTTGTAAAATGCAAAATTAAACAAACAAGCAGCCACATGACCGGTTGATCCAAATAAAGACGACATTCATCAGAGATGTCACTCACACTCACAGTTGATCTTCATTGGGCGGTAGATAGATAAGACACGTAATCAAGAAGGCATAGGGATTTGTTATATCTCCTCACATGTCCACTCTTGTGATTGGTGGGTTAGGCAGGCAATGAAAGACTATGACAGTGCACAAATCTGCTTTCTAAGCGCCGCCCCATGTCAAAACCCTACTGTATTATTAGGTGGACGAGCAAGGACTGGTTTGATGCCTGCTTTCACACCTTTGTAATGGATATCTGGTATGTCTGGCTTATGATCGTCATGAACTGGCACTTGCGACCGTGTGCACATATCATGTATTGTATAACATGTGTAGCACTAATGCAGGTTTAATAATTGATGTTTTGCTGACACGGAAACCAAATTTGGATAACAAATGCGTGTTGGAATAAATAAATATGGAGGAAATGGTGATGATAATCAATGCAAGCTGGCGAAAAATTGTCCCGTTCCTGTTTAGAGAGGTAAAATATATAGAAAAAATTCTGTTCCTTCCCTGAGCTTTCTTCCCAATTTGCTAGATTTCCTGACTCCCGGGTTCCCGATTACAGAGGTTCCACTACTAATCAAGTACCTACCGTTACCATACGATGTGCTGTATGATTCCTCTCAGAGCGGGTTTTACGCTTTCTTTTTCGCTTTGACTCTGCATCAGTTCCTCCCATGTTTCAAATAAGACTTGTGAAAACTCTTGTCCCAGTACCTGAATAAAAGTAATAGAAAATGTTGTTTTTTTCTTTTTCACATCTTTATTGCTATTATATCTCTTATAAATAAAATTAATTTGGTTTCATAGCCTCCACTTTTGACTCTTTGTGTGCCAAACGCCAATCTATTGATGCTTCCACTGGGTTGTTCTATACCAAAGGCTGATGCATCGGTTGTGGGGAGTTTCCTCACAATTTTTATTTCAAATACTAATGATAATATTGCTAAAATTGTGCTGAAATGCTCACGGCCAAAACATCAGTGTTTGGCATAGAACAACCTAACGGAAGTGTCAATAGATCGGCAATGGGGCATTCAATGCTTAGTAAAGTTATCTTTGCCTTTGGAGTGTATTCCTTTCGCTGGGGATGTAATTAATCAGCATGGAGCATTAACTTTTTTTGGCACTCAGAGTTAAACATCTCAAGAAAAACAGATAAAAGCCCCTGTGACAATTGCATGACATGATCACTTGCCAATTGATATTAATGACATTAAAAAAAAAAAATCCTTCTCAAAGAGAAACTTGATGTCACTGAGGCTTTTTTGCTTCACTGTAATTTACTCATCCATCATATGCAGTGATCTCAGGATGAACTTACAGGAAACAGGAAGATACAAAGCATGTGAAAGAGTAAAAGCAAAGAAGTAGGTCCTACCTGCAGCATCCGCCATAGAATATGCACCTCAGATGCAACGACCAATTTTGAATATGGAGTGGAGAATGAGAGGAAGAATAAAGAAGAAAAGGAAAAGAATATGAAAGAGAGGAAGGAAAAGAAATGAAGAGATCAACTTGAGGCTGGGAGAAAGAAAGCTATTGGAGGGGGAAAGAGTAGTGAAAGGAAAGGGCAAGGGGGGGGGGGGGGGGCAAAGGAGTGCTGTACTGGATGAGAAGAAGAGTGAGATTGTAGTGAAAGTGAGAGTGAATGTGGGGCAAAATTGTTTATATGAATGAAAATTTGGATGAAAGTGTTATGGTCAATGATGAGTGAGACTAAGACATGTGCAGCATGTAAAGGTGAAGAAGGCAGCATATGAAGGTGAAGAAAGAAGAAGAAGAAGAAGAAGAAGAAGAAGAAGAAGAAGAAGAAGAAGAAGAAGAAGAAGAAGAAGAAGAAGAAGAAGAAGAAGAAGAAGAAGAAGAAGAAGAAGAAGGAAGAAGAAGAAGGAGAAGGAGAGGGAGAGGAGAAGGAGAAGGAGAGGAGAAGGAGAAGGAGAAGGAGAAGGAGAAGGAAAAGAAGAAGAAGAAGAGAAGAAGAAGAAGAAGAAGAAGAAGAAGAAGATGAAGAAGAAGAAAAAGAAGAAGCAGAAGCAGAAGCAGAAGCAGAAGGAGAAGGAGGAGGAGGAAAAGGAAAAGGAGGAGGCTGGAATGGTTGTAACAGTTGTGTGCGATGGTATCACAAGGGATGTCTGAATGTGTGGCATGCTGAGGCAATCATGTTATTGAGTGCAAGTGAGCTTGAGGGAGTGTAATGTTATATGTGACATGAGTGTGAATCATGTGATTGATGTGTCAATCTATAGGCCTATCTAGATGAATCCATGTGCATGTGAATTGTGTATTTATTAATGTTAAAGCGTCTTGTGAGATGGTGGACAATCATGGGCAGATAGGTGATTAGGGATCTGCAAGGTGGTCGGAAACAGGCCTATTTGGGTCATCTTCAAAGATGCCTTTTTTTTTTTTACTGCAATTAAACACTATTTCAGCAATAAGTATGTGATGGAGGCATTATCAATTTACCTTATGATTAAGCTCTCATCACTGCAGTGGCCTGCACATTGGATTACAGGGGAGGAAAACAAGAAAAGTTGACCTTCAGTGGTCAGGAACAGACATATTGACTCAAGATTTTGATCAACGGTTATGGTGATAACAGAGAAAAACAACAGCAAAAATGGACGATTAAATTCCCTTAGACTAATAAAAACATTAATGATTTGATCTTATTAAATAAATAGCAAGATGACAGCATTCATCACCATGTCCCAAGAGGATACCAAATATCAGCACTCTTTCAAACAAGCTGCTAACATGAATGATAAGCTTGACCCGATACTGGACAAAGTTTTCAAGTTTTTGTCTTATGAAAGTTACTGAAAATAAAATTAAAATTTGAAGGCCATTACGGCCCAAAGAGCTAGAGCTTATTCTGGTTTCTAGAGCGTAAGAGAAAGGTGATAATCACCTCCTGGACAGGATGCTAATCTGACGCAGATTTTTTACTCCAAAGCTAGTGCTTGTATATTAGTAGTAAAATGTGTTACGTGTCTTTCCTAGAACACAACATCAGACCTAGCTTTTGCTAGATTCAAACTCAGGACTTCATGATCCCAAGTTTTCGAAACATCACATCACTGCAAACAAAGTGGAAGTGACAAAAAAGCTACCTGTTAAAATGCAAAAGTCTTTCAAGCTTTCTTTTTTGATTTTTCTTTCTTTCTAACAAGAGGAGCAAACAAAGTTGGGACCAAAATGTTGACTTTTTAACCCAAAAAGTTCTTTGCATATATCGACTTTCTTTTGTCTCTGAAAAGAAAGTGAAAACGATCATTTATCTAGTAGTAGTAAGTTTGGCCATGGACTAACATTTGAAAAACAAAATGGGACGTAAATTTGACTTTTTTTCTTTGCACAAAATATTTTGTATGGTAGAAAAATGACGTATATTTCGAGGGTAGGTAAAATCAGTCAAAATTTTGATGTGAATTACCCTAACACTGACTGAGAAGATTGGCACTAAGAATCGCTCTAGGGACCACTAATCGCCAATGTGGCAGCACAGTTCTTTTCTTGGCTTTTGTGAACATGCCACGTCGATCAGCCAAGCTCTTTGTGACATAAGAGGTGAAGGCCAGCATCGCGCGTATATAAACACGCGCACAAGTATAGGAATAGAGGGACTTCCATGCTTATTGGCATATTGCATGTAGTAGTTTGTCTGCCTCTCTCCCTTGG
>JAXRKP010000015.1:757500-760000 GCA_037039925.1 Doris montereyensis | reverse complement strand
ATGGGTTGACTGAAGTATGTCGATTAAAAAAAAAATGAAAAGAAAGGTGATACATGTATAATGATCCAGATCTATAAAACAAAATTAAAAGAAAGAAAGAAAGGAGGAGCAGAGAATAAGCCTTATGTCGAAAACAAATACTAGTGGTAACCTAATAGAAGGTTTTAACAAAACCAGTTTAATTACAATTTACGGGTAGCTGTGTCTGGGACACAGATCTTGTCTATATTCTTGTATGCTTGTGAGCCCATGACATTAAGAGATGAAATGCTACAAAAGACTCCAAGGCATGCCATACCTGGACTACGTCCCCAACAAGGAAATAAACATAAAACAAACCACAGACACTATGAAGACCTCCTCACTATCATCAAGAAGACGAAGTTGAAATGGTATGTCCATGTAACAAAGACTGGTGGTCTTTCTAAGACATTCTACAAGGGACAGTCTAAGGAAGCAGAAAAGGGGCAGATAGAAGAAGAAATGGGCCGACAGCATCACAAAGTGGAATCAAAAGACATTTACTGAAACCCAGGCCCTGACACATAATCGGCATGGTTGGGGAATGATGGTGGACCTATCAACGCAGCGCCAGCACGGCCATTCCGGGTCAAGAGATCAGTGAGCACTGAGTGAGTGCATCAGGGAGCCCTATCACCATAATAAATATAGGCCTATTATATTCTTTTACTATTACTACTACCATCACCACCATTATTACTACCACCAATACCAACACTACTACTACTACTACTACTACTACTACTACTACTACTACTACTACTACTACTACTTCTTTTTATTACTACTACTGCTGTTGCTGCTGCTGCTACTATTACTACTACAACCACTACTACTACTACTACTACTACTACTACTATTACTACTACTACTACTACCACTACTACTACTACTACTACTACTACTACTACTACTACTACTACTACTACTACTACTACTACTACTACTACTACTACTACTACTATTACTATTACTATCTAAATAGCTGTGAATAATACGAAGGAGCCACAGTTGAGTGAAGTCAAAGCCGAAATATGACAATAAGTGACAACTCCACTAATAAATACAGAACAAACACGTGACGTTTCGGGTATAACCCTTCGTGAGACAACAAACGAGAAATATCTAGAATATAGATCTAAGCACTACCTCAGGCATCACACAATGTGATGTCAGAAGAAAAAACAGAAAGGAGGAAGAAATAAAAGAAAAAGACAGTGATGATAAGAACAGTGAGGAAGATGTCCCGATAGTAATACGACAAAGAAGATGACTATAGATCTAGATCTATTAAAATTTTAAAAAGGATAAATAACGTAAACAACAAAGAGATGTGGCAATGTGAACTATCTAAATAGCTGTGAATAATACGAAAGAGCCACAGTGGAGTGAAGTCAAAGGCGAAATATGACAATAAGTGAGAACTCCACTAATAAAGACAGAACAAACACGTGACGTTTCCGGTTTAATTGTCCCTTATTGTCACAGTTTGCCTTTGACTTCACTCCATTGTGACTCCTTCGTATTATTCACAGCTATTTCGATAGTTCACATTGCCACATCTCTTTGTTGTTTACGTTATTTATCATTTTTTTAAATTGCTTATAGGTCTAGATAATATCTAGATAATATATGTATATTATACAGTCATCTTCTTTGTCATACTACTATCGGGACATCTTCCTCATTGTTCTTATCATCACTACCTTTTTTCTTTCTTACTATTACTACTACTACTACAACTACTACTACTACTTCTACTACTACTACTACTACTGCTACTACTACTACTACTACTACTAGTACTACTACTACTACTACTACTACTACTAACTGCTGCTGGTATTACTACTACTAGTACTACTACTTACTATTAATACTACTACTACTATTAATACTACTACTACTACTAATACTGCTGCTACTACTACTACTAGTACTACTACTACTACTACTACTACTACTACTACTACTACTACTACTACTACTAATACTACTGCTACTACTAGTACTAGTGCTACTACTACTGCTACTACTACTACTGCTGCTGCTGCTGCTGCTGCTGCTACTACTACTACTACTACTGCTGCTGCTGCTGCTGCTGCTGCTACTACTACTACTACTGCTGCTACTACTACTACTACTACCACTACTCAGTGCCGGATCAACCATTAGGCAAATAAGACACGTGCCTTAGGGCCAGCCTAAAATCAAGGCCACAAAAAAATTATCAGGTGATGAACAAAAATAATCCTTTTTTATGTATATGAATCGCATTCTTCTTCATCTTGATGAGCAATTGCATATTAATATGACGAAGCAGTGCAGCTACTTGAAAAACATTCTGTTATGTTGTGTTGCGACAATTTTGCGATATTTTTGTCTGTGAAAGAGGTTTGGCTCTTCGAGGTTGGTAATAAAATTGTTGGCTCTAGAGACAGCTGCATTTGTTTTATATTTTTGTTGACATCTTGGAGCT
>JAXRKP010000015.1:730000-750000 GCA_037039925.1 Doris montereyensis | reverse complement strand
TTGTTGTATGGTAAACATAACAACCATTAGACTTCGATCTTCAATTAGAGAGCTAATGTTTATGCTGTTATTGGATTTTTTTGGGAAAAGCGAAACCACTAGATAGAGGAGAGAGAGAGAGAGAGCGAGAGCGAACAAGAGAGAGAGAGAGAGAGAGAGAGAGAGAGAGAGAGAGAGAGAGAGAGAGAGAGAGAGAGAGAGAGAGAGAGAAAGATAGAGAGTCTTAAGTCCTAGATATGTGAATAAGAGATCAGAAATTTCTAAATCTATAGTAGTAGTAGAAGACTAATAAACAAAATTTTCTATCTCTATGCACGTCTTTCTGTCTGTCTGTCTGTCTGTCTCTCTCTCTCTCTCTCTCTCTCTCTCTCTCTCTCTCTCTCTCTCTCTCTCTCTCTCTCTCTCTCTCTCTCTTTCTTTCTCTCTCCCTCCCTCTCTCTCTCTCTCTCTCTCTCTCTCTCTCTCTCTCTCTCTCTCTCTCTCTCTCTCTCTCTCTCTCTCTCTCTCTCTCTCTCTCTCTCTCTCTCTCTCTCTCTCTCTCTCTCTCTCTCTCTCTCTCTCTCTCTCTCTCTCTCTCTCTCTCTCTCTCTCTCTCTCTCTCTCTCTCTCTCTCTCTCTCTCTCTCTCTCTCTCTCTCTCTCTCTCTCTCTATCTCTATCTATCTATCTATCTATCTCTTTCCTTGGACTGTACAGTAAACATTGGTAATGAAAATAAATATATAGATCAATTTATCCATGCAAAAGAATAGGCTCCTCGATTTTACGTCTTGTTCATGATCATTCTCAGCTACCTTGTGCCTTGAGGAAAGACAATGCATCTACTTGTTAGGTGCATCACACTAATTTACTGTCTGTGGCTTTTTATACCAGTTGCTGATTTATTAATTCTTAGATTGTGTGTGAGAAAATAATTCCTTTCCTACATGAGAAAAAATCCCTGAATCTCCTTTTTTTAAATTTCACATTTATGACATAAGTTATGTAATATATATGTTTATTTCATAATATTTGTTTGTAATTATTATGAAAAGGCAGATATTTGTAGGCATTAATATGTAGATAAATATCATAACATATCAAAGGTATTGTTATCATGGCTGTTATCATGCTTAATTATTACTTTTTGATCATCATAATTATCATTTTGTTATCATCATTATTTTTAGTATCACTTTTATGACTATTAGAATCAGCATCATCAAAATCAGTATTATTATTCTAATTATTATTATTATTATTATTATTATTATTATTATTATTATTATTATTATTATTATTTATTATTAATATTATTCTTATTATTATTATTTATGGCGATGGTAGTAATAGTAGTAGTAGTAATATTACCTATAGTCGTAGAAGCTGTTGTTATAGCAGGCCTAGTAGTTACAGTAGCAGCAGTCATAGTAGTTGGAGTAGTAAAAGTAGTAGTAGTAGCACAGTCTTTGCCACTAAGCGTCACATGATCTGTTCCCTTGTCTTTCCGTGATGCTATCCGTTGTGTGTCAGTATTTGTTCCACAAGGGGATCAATCATTAAGTGTTTAACACACCTGATTCAAAAATAAAAAGTTTACATTTGACCAACCCTGCTTTCCTTAGCCCTAGATTGCGTAAGAGTCTGGGGAAATGGTCGGCTTCATCTGCTGTCTTACAGAGCTTTGTGGATTGCAGAGAAGCTTGAATTATGTGCTCCTTTGCCGTGAAATCTAGACAGCATGGCGTCATATCACTATCAGCCATCAAAAAGTATAACATGTACCAATGTTTGCTAGTCACATGAAAGACTTTGTTCCTGACATCAAATTTAGCGCTCAAATTGAACATTATTCTTCTCAACATGTCAACGCCCTGTGACAGTCTTCAGTGACTTTTATGAGAAAAATTCAGTTACAGCCATTTAGCGTTCTCATAACCAAAGCGTTCCGCCATCCACCTACTCCATTAGCCGTAATAGTAGTTATGGTGGTATTAGGAGCTTTAGTAGGAGTAGTAGTAGTCGCAGCAGTAGTAACAGCGAGTAGTAGTAGTATAGTTGTAATAGTAGTAGCAGCTTTAGTACCAGTAGAAGTAGTAATGAAGCACAATATTAATAATTTCATCAACATTACTTTCACTTTTTGAATTTAGAACAGAGAGCTCAATGATGAAAATCTCCTTATACGACAAAGAGCTGTCATGTCTTTATGTGATCACTTACACGATCCTGAGCATATTGCTGAAGCATTGCGAAATGGTAAATATTTATTCCTTGGACATTGTCTTGATTTTGCAGGAAGTGTAAATTTGTTGAATGTTCAAAGACTAACTTTGAATTTTCAGCAGTGAAATTGAAGAAGCAGTTCTCTTAAGAATTATTTGCATACAAAATTTTTAATAGGGTTAGAATAGAAGTTTATACAAAACTTAGGTAAGTATGTATTGTTAAAATGATGTAGTAGTTTGTCTGATTTCCTTTTTACTAAAACGAAAGTAAATCCTCTAGAAATTGTCGCAAATATGATAATTTAGGGTATCATGTTTAATAAGACATATTTCACAAATAGATTCAGCTTTGTTGAATAACTCACAATAAAGTTTGTATGCCTGTGTTTGTGAACGGAGGTTTGGGGAGGAAGAGGGAATGAAACAGAATTTAATCAGTTAGTTATTAGTTGTTTCATCTTTTTTTAATAATCATGTTTTGAAAAATCATCCTTCTAAGTCTGTCGTTTTATGTTTTCATTTTTGGACAGGTATCGGGATGAGCTTGAAAAGCCTTTTAAAAGATCCTGATATAACAGTGCGTCAAAAAGCCACAGAATGCCTCTACGTTATGGCAGGTAACTACCAGTTGTATATGTATGAATTCTCAGGGAAAGTAGAAAAAATACAAATTAAATTTTAACTTTATTTTTTGCAATAGAGATTTTATGAACAGGTATGGTAGAAACGAACAAAATTTGGAAGTTTTTAATAATTGTTGTTAAGGGACATGCTCAAAAATGGGATCTCCAGAATGACACGACTTTCAAATTATGCTGAAATAACACAATTGTGTCATGAGAGTCAATTTGAAAATGACCAATACTGTCTCAAAACATTTTACCTACATTGAACTCGTCATAATAGGATGTGCCATTCTAGCCTGTTAATTGGTTTGTATGCTTTTTCTCTGCCCATGCTCATCTAGGATTAACAATAATCTCAGGGTGTGGATAAGGCTTATGAGCTGGGCCTGAACAGCCCTCTAAACAGTAACGTAATCCTTGACATGTAATGTATGTACAACTTCTGTCCAAAGGTCTCCAAAGTATTTGCTAATCTCTTGAAATAAAAACAAGAAAAAAATCAAGAACTGTTACAGATGTTGATGATTTTATATGTTCATAGAAGCAGGTATAATGTATAGTCAAATCAAAGCTTCTATGTTGTTCTTAAATGTCAAATAATGTTGAATACTGGGCATTATCCAATTTCTACGTTTTCATTGACATGAAAAGTGCTTGATGTTAATGTAAAGGATTCGGAGACGATGTTTTGTTTAAATTTTTATATTTGTTAAATTTGCTTTGTTGACAAGACAAAGAAATAATTTCCATTTTATGTTTTCGTCTAGAAAGCTCCATAATTTGGTAAGTGTATTCATGTCGCCAGTAAAAGATTATTGAGATCGAACAGTCACTTTAATTTGCTCGCATTTCCTTCACCATCCCTTTAAAAGTGTCACATCACATTTAGAAGAGATTTTGAACTTTTTTCATACGACTTCACTCCTTTCTTAAGATGGAGGGGGGAGGGACACATGGATTGACGAGTTTCGGACCAAAATGTTGACCTTTTGTTCTTTGCATATTCGGGTAGAATGATCATTTATCTACAAGTTTATGGCAGAAAAATGTCCATATGACGTATGTTTCTTTTGTTACAAAATATTTTGTAAGCAAAGGTGGGTAAAAACTGTCAAAATTTTGACGTAATTTACCCTAACACTGACTGAGAAGATGGCACTCAAAACCCCTCTAATGGCGGCTCATTGCAAATGTGGCAACGCTAGTTGTTTTGTTTGGCTTTCGTGAAAACCGCATGTCGATTTTGGCCCAGTGCTGAATGACGAAAGAGGTCGAAGGTACGTGTTGTTAGTAAACACATGCACAAGTATAGGAATAGAGGAAAAAAACAAAAAACTGGTCAATTTGACGTCTGTTTTCGCAGCAATGCACATCTAAACCTAGATTTACAATTCTTTTACATTAGTAACAATGCCAGAGACTGTCAAAAAGTAAGGGGGGCTGCTACAAGAAAGGCAACCCGTCTGAAGCGTTTGCTTTATGTTATTTTATTTTCATTTCATTATTTCCATCTTTCTTAAAATGAACTTTTTTCACACTTAAATTCTACTTCTCCGTCATTTACAGACCGATCTGTATTATATTTGACACACACATTCCTCTTGTCAATGTTAACTCTTAAAAGTTGGAATTATTTCTTCATTTTCCCGTAATTTTTTTTGGGTCTAGGATGCAAGCAGACGGTTTATTTTTAAAATGTTTATAACAAGCTTAAGAATAGAGATAGAAAGACAAATCATACATCAAAATAACAGGAATTAAATGCAGTTTCAAATCAACATAAATAAACTAATGAAAATAGGTTTTTGCACTACTGGGATCACTAGATCTATCAGAATCGTCACTGTCTTCCATAGGTAAATCACCATCAAACTCAAACAAATTATCATCAGATTCACAGTTCATCATTGTCTAAATCAGAACCTTCATCAACAGTACAGAGTTGTAAGGCTTGTTGTGCTGTCAATCGTCGAACACGGCCTCGGAAAGGTGCACTAGATGAACTAGCAGAAGCCATAGTTGTAAACAAAAATCATATGATTTACAGAATTGAAGAAAAAACACCAAAAAAGACCAAAAAACGCACAGAAAACACAAGATTTTTCAGTTGTTTTCGTTCTACTTTCACTTTCATGGGGCATGTGAATAAGTAGAGGGAATTCCTTTTGATTACAAAACTTATATTTGAGTCAAACGAAATAATACTAGAGTAACACTGACAGCGTTGTTCAGTCAAAACATGAATGGTTGCCGAGCGGCTGAAAGCGTTGTTCAGGGCTTTAAGAGTTAATAGAATGACATCAGGTTTTTGTTGATATCTTGTAAAGTTTTTGAGAAAATATTATTATTTGTAATAAAAATGCCATCTTTATATATACACAATATATATTATTGTAAAAAAAATCATATTTTAAAAACTGTCCAAAATATCTAAAAGTCCCAACATCACTCTTCAGATATTGAGTGGAAAAAACGATCTGCACAGGTTTTGAATGATTTTATTCATAATTAAATGAGGAGATGGATTTTGAAAATTGGCTCAAAATCCAAGATGGCGGCCATTTCCATGGCAACCAAGGACGCTACACACTTTTCAATGATATAGGATGACTATATTTTGACAGTTACTCATATGTATACCAAAAGCAAAAATCCAAACTCAGAAACAAAAAACATCACTTCAGGAGACGCCCTGTTTATTTTATTTTATTATCTTCAGCATAATATTATTTTCACATATCACTGGCTCTTTCATAATTTCTTAATATGATGAACTAAATAGAAATATTAATGATAGTTCTGCCAGATTCACATGACCAGTTTAATGCATACTGCCTTATACCTCTACATTTGATCAAACGTGCTATGTACAGTCAACTCTGGTTTATCGCAACTCGGTTAACCGCAAATTTCGCTCAATAGAATTTTCCCTAACAAAACAGAAGTGATTCTATATAACAATCACTGGTTGATCGCAACTCACTTCGGATAATCACAACCCGGTGTCACCTTGCCGCAGATTTTCGGTCGGCTTTTTTTTCTGCTTTCACACTTTGCTAAAGAATGCTCACATGTCTATGTTGTCATTAGCTAGCAACCATAATGATACAATGGTCTGACACTGGTTGTGGGTCTAGCAGTCAGACAATAAAAGGTGCTATCGGCCTTGCATAGAGAGACTCAGACAGCTGGGCAGTGTAAGTATTGTGCGGTAAAATAATTAACACATGACTTTCCTCAGCCAATAAACCGAGTGGGCAGCTGCCGACAGACCATTCAGATCAAAGGGAATGGGGTCACTTACCATGCACTGCACAACTAGCTCAACATAAAGAATGAACTGAATTACTGTCGTATCATTTGCTGGCTGTGTAGCAATAGTATATGACAGTCCTTTGCAGTGAAACTTAGAGGGCAAAGTTATCTATGCAAAAAATATTGCAACAAATATACCTTGTCATCAAGTACTCAAATTAATCTAAATAGTGGGCCCACAGTGGAATCTGGTTTATCGCAACTTTGGACTGTCGCAACAATTTTGCTGCTCCCGTCGTGTTGCGATTAACTGGAGTCGACTGTTCTTTCTTTCAATTTTCTTTTCTTTTGGGCCCAATCTGTATCCATGGCCCCATTTATACACTATTATAAAGGTTTTCTGCTTCCACTCTGTGAAACAAATAATTTTGTGCATTCATATAGTATTGCTTATTGTATACAAAATAGTGTTATTTCTTATTTACTATTTGAAATTTATTAAATCTTAAAATAAGGAAAGAAAATATAAGAAGAAATAGCCTGTGAAATTTAATTGTACTTATTTTTTTTTGTGGCATAGTAATTCTAAAAATGTTCATAATGTTTTCCAGGATTTATTTATCCTGGTTCATGCAGCATTGATGTAACTATCATTCACTGGCTCTTACTTTTCCTTGATTGTTTCAGGTCATGCTCTCGGCAGGGACTCCTTCTTAGAAAATGAAACAATTTATCCCATTGCCCGTTTGTTTGATGACCAGGAAGACATTGCTCGAAAGAATGCTCATCTATGTGTCATGAGAATTTCAGAAACTCCGCCAGGTGCTTTTGCATTTTATGTTTTATGAGCCTTAAAATCATAACCTCTAAATGTCAATTTATGATTGAATAGTGCATATAATATTATTCCACACCTTTGAAACTGTCCTTTAAAAGGAAATGCATTGTTTCTGTCAAAATTTTTTCCCAATTAAATTTCAAAAATAAAATTTCACTTAGATTTTCCATAATATTTGTACTACTATATTCTTTTCATGTTGGAAACTGTTTGAAAACTCATGGGACTTGAGACCTTGTCAGAAAACTGAAAGAGGAAAACAATTTAAATTCTTTTGTTTTCCTAATTTCCTTGTTTGAGAAGTTTCCACTCATTTGGCTCATCTGTTTTCAACACATACCAATTCAAGATATAAATAAGCACTTTCAATAACAGATAGTTTCTGGTTGTTTCTCTTTACCTTTTAAACATACTTTAGCTGTTTTATAAGTCAAATATCAGTTCTATTTTAAAAATCCACATAGTAATGCTATGTCATATAAATCATTTATACAAGGAAAACAGGTCCCTAATTAGTGCATATATATTTGGCATACCATTACTTAATATTGTTTGTCTGTATTGTTTTACAAACATATTTATGAAGAGAAGATCAAGAAAGATTACATCATTTAAACATATGCATTTATTTGCAAGCCCAACGCTTGAAATAAACTTAACAGACCTGTACACAGATTATATTAAGTATGGAGAATGGTTACTTCCATCCAAAACATTTTACTGGCTGAGAACAAAATAATATAGTGAAATCATTAGCTGACAATTCAAGCTCTCAATTTTTATGGCAACATACATTGTTCTAATTACAATTTTGCTGGTAAGTATTTATCAGTGAAGGCCTACTTAAGGTCTAGGCTGAAAATTTTTAGACTTGTAAAGCATGCTCTCTGTGCTCCTGCATGAAGTATGAATAAATGTAAAAAAGGGATACGTTCGTGGCCAATATTGCAAGAATAACAAAGTTACCGGTATCATGAAGTTTCATCATATTCTTACTTACTTACTGCCCTTTACACTGGGTGACATGTAGGGCAGGAATGAAGCTCATCCACTCGTCTGATTATGGTCTTCTTTTGGATAATGTTCCACATCTGTTTCCAGGTCTTTTTCACTCTCTTACAATTCTGCACCAGGTGGTTTTTATTGGCTTTCATTGCTTTCTCTTGCCTTCTGGTGTCTAATGTAAGGCTATTTTTGTAATGCTTTCCTATTCTCTCCACTCTATCCACTGCCATCTTCTTCTCATAAGGTGGGTGTAAATGCTTTCATGGTTACATAGTTTTGGGAGTTTTTCATTTGTTTATCTATCTGGCCAAAAGATTCTAATATATTTTCATAGTATACTATTGTCTAATCTACTCAACAGGGTCTGACCCTTCATCATGAGGGCATAAATCTACTTCTTTTTTCTTTCACTCTTTTACTTATCTTTCATCTTGCTGTTTCCTCTTAACTCACCCTGATATCACCGCATATAGTGGATGGGGTAAATAAAAAAATTTAAAAAATAAAGTTTGCTATTTGAACATATAGGGCCAGCTGTGTATGTGAAATAAGTTTGTTGTAAGCTTTTATAAGCTTTTATAGCTGTAAGCATTATCAAAATAGTTTGTGACATTGCTTTTTGGAATATTTTTATTATACGATTTTTTTGTATATATGCTTGATCAACAAAAAACATTTTATTTACACCAGGAGCTGAGGGAATTGTTCTGGCTCAATTTGTAGATGTGCTCGTCAAGAAACTGCAAACTGAATTGAATGAAATCAAAGTAAGTCATGAAGGCATAAAATGAATGTTATGCATGCATTTTAATATAAAAAAATTTACTTTCTTCTATTTGACTTTTATACATGTGGTGAGGAGCATGTAAGAAGTGACCTGAATTGTAAGGATTAATAATTGTTAATTTACCCTTGTAAATTCATTTAGTTTCCAAAACTTGCTTCCTATGGGAACAATTTTGATTGATAAACTCAACTTTGGTACTTTAGTTTGAATATGAGTTGGAAATTGAAATGGATTGCACCATGATTGCAAAGGACTGTGTTTTGTCTAAGAATCATTAATTCCATTGTTTATAGGCCCACACCAAAATGTAATTGGAAAGGATTCCAAACTTATTTTTGAAATTTGCAGACATAGACTAACTTTTCGAGGAAAATATGTTTACCTACCTGACTCATTTTTAACAAATAGATTGGTTTTAGAGCTAGGACATGCAAACTTTGTGCCCAATATTTTAACCCATGGGAAAGAAAATTGGCTCTGTTTTCGTCAATCAAATGACATGCGAGGGAGTGTGCATGCTTGTTAAGAGAACATGGGTTTTGTTCAAATATTCTTATATTGTTGCTAGGCAATTCCATTTGTCTTGTTACAAGCAGTTCAGACACATTTTTTCTTTTACTTATCATCTAGGAACTCATCCTTGACACCCTCCATTTCTGCATGAGAGTTGACACCAAAAGTGCTCTGGAGGCTAATGCTATGGAAGCCTTTGCTCTTTTGTTGAAACACGAAATACCTGTGATACGAGCCAAAGCAGCCAGAGACATCATGGATCTTAGGTAAGCATTCGTTTGGATGATTGCCTGTCAGGGTGCAATTCTCTCAGCTAATTACTCAGAATAATTGTGATACACTTTGGCATTTATTCTCTTCTCTGTCAATCTAATATGTATGTGATATAATTTTTAAAATTTTGATTTATCTGTTTGGATTTTATCTCCTTTCCCTCCTCCCTCCTCCCCCTTGTGCAATTGAACTTTATAATAATACAGATGAAAGTAGCACAAGGTTACAACATATACCTGTAAATTGTTCCTGCAATTCAGAAAAAAACAAAGAAACCTACAGATGAGGTGATTAAACTGTTTGGGTCAGTCATATAAGTTGTTTTTTTTAACTTAAATTAAATTGTATCAATATTTTCTTCTTATTATTATTATTATGATATTTATAAATTACTTGTATGCAGCAATAAATTTTTGCTATTATTTCTATTAAGCTGATTGCTAACATTTAAGGAGATATGCGGCACCTGGAATAAGCCATTTGGGGTCAAAATATCAAAATTGAGGTTTTGACATTTCTTTCCTGTTCCGCTTCTTAGTTTTACTTATAAATCATCACCAAGTCAGAATTCCCTGTCTTTCTGTGAAAAAATAGTCTTTGAAGACAACAACCATCATCAGTTTCATGACAAATTATCATATTTTGCCTTATTTTGAGATCCTCATGAAGCCCTAACACCTTGAAATAAATAGAATGATTCGTTTTGTATGACCTGTGCTTTCACGCTGAGTCAAGACAGTCAGCGATAATAGTATTATTTCACTATAGTACAATATTATAGTACCCAGTATTCAACACTACTAACAAAGCCCACACTTCCATATATGGGCAAAGGTTATGCTCAAATGTAAACAAACATCCGGGCGAACAGTTGCAAAGTCTTTCCCTCTCTCTCACGGCTGGCCCGTTCAACCAATCAACACCGCTCTTGCACGATCACACGTGTTGCTTCCCACAAAGGACACAGTTAATCACCCAATTGCGTCATTGTGAATGTGTCATTCTGTTTTCAAGGATTATAATATTTGATTACAGAATACATTCATTCTATTCTATGCATCATTTATACTATCATTTGATGCATGTTGTTTGATATCTTTCTTTCTTTCTTTCTTTCTTTATCAGCTCCCATTCTACCTTCCAGTGTATGGGTTTAGATGCCTGAAATGATCTTTCTCCAGGCTGTTAGATTTCTTTGCTTTAATGCCTTTTTTATATCTTCTTCCCTCTTTCTCCAAAGTCTGCCTTTTGGTCTTTTGCCTTGAGTTTTAGCACTGTATACTAATTTAGCTATTCTAATGTCACTCATTCTATATGTTGTCATTGCCTTTTGGATTCTCTGGCTGATTTCTACTCTTAGTTTTCCCTCTGAGTTAATCATTACTCCTAGGTAATTGTAGCTTTGAACTTGTTCTAAATTCTCTCTGTCCAATTTAAGATTTTATGTTTTAGCTTCCCTAGTTACTAGCATTGTTTTGGTTTTCTTTGCATTTACTCTTATTCCTCTTTTATTTAATTCATTATTCATCGTGTTGATATTCGACTGAAGGTCCCTTTAACAGACCTAAATCATCAGCAAATGAAAGCATTGATACATTTACTGGTTTGAGCTTCAACATTTTTGAGGATGCCTTTGCAACTGAATCCATAAATGTGATAAAGAAAAGAGGGCTTAGGACACAACCCTGTCTTACTCCTATATCTACATCAAATTCTTCAGATACATTTCCAGCTACTCTCACTGCACGTGTTGGTTTATTGTATAAACTTTTAATAGCTTTTATTAAATTTTGCTCTACATTGTGTTCTTTTAATGAATACCATAGTTCGTCCTTCCTCACAGTGTCAAATGCCTTTTCTAAGTCAATATAACACAGGTGAAAGGCAATGTTTCTCTCAAGGAATTTTTTATTCTTTTGTCTTATTGTAAATATGTAGTCTAGTACACTTCTTTCTGGTCTAAATCCACTCTGATCCTCTACTCTTTTCCTTAGTCTCATTTCCAGAATCCTGGCATACATTTTTCCTGGCACTGGTACGCTAAGTAGTGATATCCCTCTATACTTTGAGCATTCCATTGTTGATCCTTTCTTGTGTCTTGGTATTGTTTGATATCACGAGTAAAAAACTCTTGTGAGCCAAAAATTGTGTGAAAGGTGTGTTTTTGTATGCTTATACGTATAATATAGTATAATTTTTTAGACTATTTTTTCACTGTTTGGCCTTATTTGTACACATTTTGTCATGGCATTTCACATGTAGATAGCTATTTACTGTACAAACAAACTTTCAACAACAAAAATTCCGAAAAATGTATACTTTTTTCCCACAAAGAAATTTTCATTATTATTTTGTATATGTTTTATATGGCAAACTAAAAAAATTCATAGGAACATAAATAAAACTAAAAGTCCGAATTTTATTTTGAAAGTTTATAGTCATTATCTTGAACAATTTCAATTAGTTTGGAGCGATTTTGTCATGAAGTTTTTCTATAGCTATGTAAAATAACGGGTAAACAAAAAAAACTTACCAATTCAAGATGGCGGCCATTTCCATGGCAACCAAGTAAACAAGACCATATAAGTTCATGTTTCAATACACTGATTCCATATGTGCATAATTTAACCGGAAATAATTTGTTTTTCAATAGTTTCAGATCCCCTTTAGCCTCTTTCTGGTGCTAAAGGTCATGATCCTAATGTAATAACGTCACTTTCTGCAAAAGCAGTCATTGACTGCATTTTGCTACTTTACCGCTTGTACTCATTAACACAGGCATTTTATCGTTCTGCTTCAATCGTATATATTTTCTGTGTTTTCTGCTTTTGTATTTATTTTTATCATCAATTTTGTCGTAATGGACTGTAAGATTAGTGACATGGAGAGAGAAGAATCCTTTTCTCAATGCCACCCATCAAAAGCACACAGGGAGCTTAGAAAATGTAAACACGCCACAGCGATCTGGTTGTTAGGAAATTGAATCTAGTTTTGGGAATCTACACACTACTGAGTTAAACTTAAACTTAATTCTTATTAAATTGTTAACAAACATAGAACATTTAAAGGCATCATAGAAACCAATGTTTCAAAATGTAAAATTGACCGGAAACAGAAAGAGATAATTTCTTGTAAGATAACCCATTTAAATTTGTATTGTAAAAATCAGTGTAACCCAAAAAGAAAAATCTCAATTTTAAAGAATGTAAGTGACTGGTATGTATTGAATTTTGAAATAAACTGCCTCGATAACAAAAACAATAGGTTAATTTGAACAATAGGTTAGACAAAAACATTTCACAATCTGATAGTAAAGTCTAGTGACACTCTTGAAACTAGGTCTCTGCTAATTCATTGCACATCTCAGATGATTTTATGTTTCGACTGCTCTTTGTTGAGGGTAATAGGATTGTGAAAGACTCAATCTTTCGAATATCCACACAGAAAGAAGTCGCAGGGGTTCAGATGGGGACTATATGGCGGCTATTCAATCAGAGCTTTTCAAGAAATTAATTGGGGGCCTGGAATTTTGTGTATGTGAGGTAGTCTATCACGATCTCAAAAACCAGATTTAAAAAAATAACCTCCTAGCCATGTGTAACTAATGAGTGACGAAGGTTTTTTTTTTGTTCACTTGGTCGTTTCCAATCCTTGTCTTGGTGCACGTAAAAATGCTTTTAGACGAAAAAAAATGATTTTCTTAGAACTACTGGTGTGAGCTGAATATTAAGTCTTGGCACATGATTCTTTGGTCATACAAAATGTCTTTGAATGAACTTTATTAGACCAGAATTTCATGTCAATAGTCGCATGAATAAGTGAGTTCTCACACTTTGAAACAGCTACTTTTTTTATCAGGACACCCTGTATAAATCTTAGCAATTATTAATGTACAGTAAATATAACCATGCTATGTTTGTTGTCAGTAAAACTGGATTAAATAAAGAAAAATACAAAGTAATGCATTCTACTCATTTGAAACTATCGCCTAGAGAAGTTTCTTTTTATATCCTCAAATTTTTATGAATTTTCTAAATTGGCAGTGTTCCTCTGGCAGGCAAGGATAGAGCTGTGGCATGTGGAGCTCTTCAACTTTTGAGGAAATGCTTATGGATGCTTCAACAGAAGTGCGTGCTAATGCTGCTGGAGCAATCATGACGTAAGGGAAAGTCTTTAAATTAGTTTTACATCGTTTTACTGGCAAGGATCATTTTCCTTTTTCCTTTCAAAATGTTAATTTTTTTTCTCAATTTAATTGTCCCTCATTATTTGTTGGGTTTTTTTTCATTTTCTTTTAGAATAAGGGGCACAAGCTAATTGGAAATTTGCTTGAAAAATAACTCAAAGGGATGACCAAATCTAAAATTTTTATTTTAAAAATGTGTAGCTATCGATATATAATATTATAATGTAAGTGTCTCTGTAATAAAATGGGTATTTTATTCTAACTTAAAGTGTATCTGTTCCACTCTGAAAATAATGAAAGATTTAAAAATAAAATAAAAATCAGACGGACATGAGAAAATCAACTTTAACTTTTGTTGATCTGTTTCATGTTCTCAAGCATCACCATCACGACAAAGGAAAATACACAGCAATCAGCGCCAACAGCATTCAGCCTCTTGTTGATCTTGTTGACGATCTCAATAGTGAAGTTAGACTCAATGCCATCAAGGTTGGTACATATCCTTATGAATCATGTTTTTCTTTTTTCTTTTTATACAATCTTCATTGACCCCATTATAATTGTTATTATTATTATTATTATTATTATTAGTAGTAGTAGTAGTAGTAGTAGTAGTAGTAGTAGTAGTAGTAGTAGTAGTAGTAGTAGTAGTAGTAGTAGTAGTAGTAGTAGTAGTACTAGTACTAGTAGTATTAGTAGTAGTACTATTATTAGTATTAGTACTAGCTAGAGGCACCTGGTGTCGCCGGATTAACTGATCAAATTTGTTAATCAATTTTTTTTTGTAATCTTTTGTCTGCACCCTCGGGTTGAACAACAAATACTTGATACACTATTGGATTCCACTATTACAAAAACTTAAAACAAATTCCCGGCCCTGAGAAATCAAAAGAATGATAATAATAATAATAATATAGAAAAACGAAAACAAAAATAAATTTAAAAAAAAAAAAAATTGTCGACTGGATTCGAACCCGGTCTGATTCATAACGCATCACCCCGGCCATGCTCACTTACCTTTGGTCATTGCAACTGACCCTGGTGGGGTGTTAAAACATCATGACTTCAAAGTGACTGCTGACGCAGATCTTTTGTTTTGCTTTTCCTGTCTTTGATTCACCATGACATTAGCTCTAGATCTAGAGATTATGATTGAGATCTTTTGTTCAATGATGTTTGAATCAATTTATTTATACTGTACTCTGCAAATAGAATCTAGATCTAGAGCTAGATCTAAAACTATGCAGATCTGAAACTGGGTAATTTTGTTGATCATGATTAAATAAATGTCACGCTAGAAAGAGGCTGAAAGGGATCACATTTTTCATCTCATTGTACATTTTGGAACTTTTAAAAGTTAAATTTTTCACAAATGCGATTGAAATTTTAAACACGGTGTGTTGCGTACACTGCGCTATAACGTTTTTGCAACTATGGAATATATGAAGGCAATTTTTAAACCCCTTCCCAGATCTGTAGTCTTCGGCAATAGAGTAAGCATTGGATATAGACGCACTACGGCTTCCTGACTGTTTTTTTAAATATTAGATTATTATTATTATTATTATTATTATTATTATTATTATTATTATTATTATTATTATTATTATTATTATTATTATTATTACTATTATTATTATTATTATTATTATTATTATTATTATTATTATTATTATTACTATTATTATTATTATGTTATTATTATTATTATTATTATTATTATTATTATTATTATTATTATTATTATTATTATTATTATTATTATTATTATTATTATTATTATTATTATTATTTATTTATTTTTATTTTTTTCATTTTTTTCATTTTTATTTTTTATTATGTTTTTAAAAAAAATATTTATATTATTATTATTATTATTATTATTATTATTATTATTATTATTATTATTATTATTATTATTATTATTATTATTATTATTATTGTTATTATTATTATTATTATTATTATTATTATTATTATTATTATTATTATTATTATTATTATTATTATTATTATTATTATTATTATTATTATTATTATTATTATTATTATTATTATTATTATTATTATTATTATTATTATTATTATTATTATTATTATTATTATTATTATTATTATTATTATTATTATTATTATTATTATTATTATTATTGTTGTTGTTATTATTATTATGGTAAATAGCTGAAATAAAGAGCTCTTGAAAAGAACAAAAATGAACAAGTTGATGCTTTATTTTCCATGCAATGAACATTTTGATTTTCAGTTTATAGATGTAAACTTATAATGACTAATTAGAAATAGTAATAGTAATAGAATATCAATAGTAGCAGCAGCAACAGATACAGTTTGTAGAAGTAGTTTTAGATGTTGAAAAATGTAATGAGTTCAATTTTTTATGACATATATTATGTATTCATACTATGCATAGTATGTTATGTAGATAGATCTAATCAAAGGTTATGACATAACAAAAAATGCAAAAGATGATATATATTTTTTTAGCAACAGTGTAATGAAAAGGGCTGAAATTGATTGTGTTGATGATGAAATTGGTTGTGTTGATAATGAAATTGGTTGAGTTGATGAAATTGGTTGTGTTGATGAAATTGGTTGTGTCGATAAAATTGGTTGTGTTGATGATGAAATTGGTTGTGTTGATGATGATCCTGTTGACACTAACATCGAAGCTGGAAATACTTACGTAGAAACTGATAGACATGGAGGTAGCAATGTTTATTGGGCCAGGAAATCAATCACATCAATACAGTTTTGTTGCTGGTTGTGTTTCTTCCACAGGTTGTGTCTGCATCAAACTTTTGTTTTTCTTTTTTTCATTTATTAAATTGTGATTTTTTTTCTTCTCATCAGGCTTTAACATGTTTGTCAGAGGCACCGGAGGGACGACAAGAGTTATTGAAGCATGTAGATAAAGTAAGTTTTCATCTTTTTATTGGAACATTTTCCCTCAAAGTCATTTATGCGGTCGATAGCTTAACAAGCATCTCATGAAGTTTATTGAGCGGGAATAAAGTATCAAAAGTTTGAAAGATTTTATTAATCGATTTCATCTTTCTGAATAGAATCAATGAGTTAATTTAGAACAAAGATATGATAAATAAATACCAAAAACATCATTGTGTAGTCTTTTATGGCTGAACAATAGTGGAAACTATAAACTGGGTTTATAAAACTACATCCCTTCGAGATATCAAAATGCAGCTTCGTTAAAATGTACCATTTCTTGTCTCCTGAAGACCTTACATATTAATGGTGACCTCTGTACCACTTCTGTCAAGGATGAACAATAACTTGTAGATGAAAGGTCTAGCATGCTCCCCACCCCATTCCACATTCACACACCCTTTTTCAGAGCCAAATCTTAACTTTACATTTAAGAAGACATATGTAACAAAATAAGACATGGTCATTCTGACGAGAAAGGGGTGAGAAATTTCAATACTTGAAAACTCCCAAGCATAGTCAATCTGCAAACTCATTTTTGTAACATCGCAAATATCACTACTTTTCTAATAAACATGCATGCACACTATTGACCAAATTTTACCAGAGTTTAAAAAACGATTTTCTTAAATGTGTAGCAATTTTAAAAAATTGTAAATGTCAAAAAAAATATTTTTTTACTTACGTATTATATATATATTGACAGTAAAAGTCACAAACCATGCAAGTACAATTTTGGATGTTTTGAGAGAAAAAAAATTAAAATATGGTGCGTATGTTAATCTATTTTCACAGACATGCATAGCTTGCAAGTGTGAAAAACTAGATCCAGTAGGGATACACGGATTGCCCATATGGTTATTATACAGGTTTCTATAGGTTCTTGTGCATTGAATACTAAGTAGCCCAAGCATACGGGCTTCCTAATGTTAAAAAAGCAAACAAAAATGTGTAACTAATTTTAGGCTTACACAGGTAATTATAAGTATTTTTTTTGTCAACTATTTGGATCATCCATTTATTTAAACATTGTGAAAATCGACACCACGCCATATATATTTTTTTATTTGAATAGAAGTGATATGAAGACGTAACATGAGACTGAGACTGATAATTGATACTCATGAATAAGATTTTTAAATTATATAAAAAGTATAGGCTTTAACAATGTATCTCTTGAATCATTTTTTGGTTAAATATACCATACCATAACAAGTTAAAGATAACATTATCAAACATTCTTGTAAACTTTGAGTTCACTTATAAAAACTATATAACTATATATTTAAATAATCCAGTTATGATTTTGAAAAGAGATGTGTAGCATATCTGAGAAGTCTTTCATTTTTGGTTTTTACTTTTTGTATACGGAGCCAAATTAACAATTCCTCTGTTTTCAACTATTTCAACAGATCAGAAAACATATCGATGACATTATTCCTGCCGTTGGCAAGGCTGCTCAAATTGCTGTGAAAGTTATCACTTGGCTTCCTTAAACCTTGAGTCATAGTTTTTATTGATTCTCAAAATTTTAGCCTTGTCATTAAGCTGGATAGAAAAATTATTCCAAATATATTAGTGAAATTGAGAGCAGAGGAAAATACCCTGATTATGCTGTCCTTTTAAGCCAAATATTTTGTAGTCAGGCTCTTTTTCCCTACAATATTAAATGTAAAAAGCAGTAAACCATGTAATTGTCTAGACACACTCTTAAATTCATTACTTGCTAAAGAGACGCAGGAAGAGTGTCACAGAGTTCACTAATAATAATCCGGCAAATGATGAGAGACACAAAAACAGACCCAGATAGTTGTCATTCTTCAATTTTGAACGTAATAGTATAAATTCAGTGCCTGTAAGAAAACACAATTTTGCATAATAAGTTAATCAAGAAAGATTTGGACATTGTATGGGAGGAGGGATTTGTTTTTTGTGAAGACCAAAAAACAGCAATGTGATATAAGTGGATTTTTTAAAAATGAAATCATTTGAAATAGACCATGTGATCTTGCTACTGAATATAAAACAATTGTCATACATAATAATGTTGTATTATTTAACAGATTATTTCTCTCATGTTCATTATTAAATAAAATGAAATGTTTAAAATATCAACTGAACTGATGAAAGTTTGATTTCTTTACTTGTTCATTGTTTTACATGAAGACTTATAGCATCACCACTTTGAAAGATATTTTATCCAGCAAAGCAGTTAAATGGCTGACAAATTATGGATATGAATTTTGTTTTATGTTTAGCCCTTGTCAATGAGTAACGGTAAACTGGGAAGACGTTTTCACGTTAACCTATAGTAAAATCAGACAATGAACTCATGTTGGGATACAGATAAAGAAAACAGAATGGAACAGACAGATTTAAACATGTGCCTTTCATTTCAAGCAAACGCTTGCTTTGCATTGAAAGGAAAATGCAGCACCTTTTTATTGTACAAGCAAATAGATCATAAGGCTGCCTTGCTCATGAAAGAGCAAATTACTGGTGCCATTCGGGTTGAAGACGTTCAACGGATAATCAATTAAAACCTCCGTTTAGAGGAAAGATGTGCATCATCCGAAAGAGAATATTTTTTAATCCTTTGGTTGCTTTTATATATGGCATGGCAAAATATAGAATGAATCGACACAACAACACTTGGATAGTCAATGTCTTTTTTTTTAAAGTTAAGGATAAAAAACTCAACTCATGTATGGCTTGTAATATTTTATGATAGTGAAACCTGGACTGATGGAGGTACATGAAAAAAATTAAATAGAGATATTATTATATTTCTGGCTCCTCTATATACATTAAAAAACAAAAAGAGAACAAAGGAAAGCATTTGAAATTAATCAAGAACAGAGCCAAAATTATTCAATAATTCATAACACAAAGAATATGTAAATTTTATTTGGGACAATACTATAACTATAATATAAGAAATAAAACCTGAAGTTTCGTTCAAAGAAAGATGGCAAGGAAAAGAACAAAAAGGATGACAAGCCATTTCATACATGGATATCATGAAGCAAACAAAAAAGCCCGCCATAATATACACCTTCCAACTGTGCAGCATATTAGTATAGTAGTGGCACATATAGTAGTAAAGACAAACACCCAGGCAAAGGGTATGTTAAAAGTGAAGGAAAAGACATTGAATAATATCAAAGCCCCATAGGAACCAACCAAGCTAACTACGCTTAAATCCCCATAGTGGCCAAGATTGTTTCTGTCTATTCCTTCTATTTTGTCTCATCTTGGTTCTTAAGGGGCTTTAATATACTCAGGTAAAAAAGAAACGCAAAACTTTCATCGCCCCCTTTTCATTAGTTGTCATTGTCCAACACATGTGA
>JAXRKP010000015.1:712500-722500 GCA_037039925.1 Doris montereyensis | reverse complement strand
CAGAAAAATCATAGTAACTGTATGAAGCATCTTCTTGACATAGACAGCATTGAAATCAATGCTGTAACTAAGAGTGGATATACGACGTTGATGTTTGCATGTGTTAACGGCCATATGGAGTGTTTGAATGACCTAGTTCAGGCAGAGGGAATCGTTATCAATACAAGGCAGGAGGATGGATGGACGCCTCTAATGTTTGCTTCACTGAATGGCAATGCAGAGTGTTTAATTTGTCTTATTTCTGTCGGAAGTGTAGACATAAATGCGGTAAATAAGAGAGGCTTGACAGCATTAATGCTTGCATGCTATAATGGCCATGTTGAATGCGTGAACTACCTTCTTGAAGTGAATGGCATTGATATCAATGCGGTTTCAAAGAACGGGATGTCAGCTTTTATGCTTGCATGTCACAATGGCCATGTTGGATATGTAAATTGTGTCCTTGAGGCAGAAGGTATAAATATCAATGCAGTTGCAAAGGATGAAACATCAGCCTTCATGCATGTATGTCTTAAAGGCCATGTTGAATGCATAAACCGTCTTCTCAAGGTGAAAGGTATAGTTATCAACTCAGTTACAAAGACTGGAAAGTCAGCACTTATGCTTGCATGTCAGAGTGGCCATTTTGAATGTGTGAACCGTCTCCTTGAGGTGATTAATGGCTTTAATGTCAATGCAGTTACAAGAAATGGAATGTCAGCCCTCATGCTTGCATGTCTTTATGGCCACGTTCTATGTGTAAAACGTCTTCTCCAGGTGGATGGCATTAATATGAATGCTTTCACAAAGAACAGATGGACTGCACTAATGTTTGCCTGTCATAATGGTCATATTGGATGTGTGAATTGTCTTCTTGAAGCAGATGGCTGTGGCATCAATGCAACTATGAACAGCGGATGGTCTGCACTCATGATTGCATGTCAGAATGGACATGTTCAGTGCACTGATCGTCTTCTTCAAATCAGGGGCATTGACTTCAATGGCATTACAGGGGAGAGATGGACAGCACTCATGTTTGCATGCCAAGATGGTCATGCAGACTGTGTTGCGAGTCTTCTTCAAAAAGACGACGTTGATATCAACATCATGAGTGACAATGACCAGAATGCATTAATGTTGGCCTGCCATTATGGCCATGAAAAATGTGTTAACCATCTTATTCACATGAGCCACATTGATGCCAACATAGCATCTTCTAATGGATGGACAGCATTAATGTTAGCTTGTCAAGATGGTCATTCTGAATGTGTGAGACATCTCCTTCAAATCAGCAGCCTCAATATACATGCAGTGACTGAGACAGGAGTAACAGCACTTATGCTTGCTTGTCAGAATGGTCATCTGGCATGTTTATGTCTTCTTCTTCACACCATAGAGCTTGATATCAATGCTAAGACAAAAGATAGATTGACTGCATTAATGCTTGCATGTCAAAATGGCCATGTTGAATGTGTGAATCTCCTTCTTCAGATCGACAATATTGATATCAATGCCAAGAAAAAGGATGGTGACACGGCACTTATGATGGCATGTGAAATGTACAACGTTATAATTTTGAATAAGTTATTGCAATGCGATACCATTGATGCTAATGCGGTGAACCAAGAGGGAATGACAGCACTGATGAAGGCATGTGAAAACTGTGATTATACATGTATCAAATCTCTTTTGAATCATACCGAATCGATTTAAGTGTGAAAAACAAGCAAGGAGAAACTGCTTTAACAATTGCATCCAAAAATTGTATAGATGTCTCGGCTATCCTTAAGATGAATCTCACTGTACTTAATGCACGAGATAACAAAGGCAGAACATTTTTAATGAGTGGTTATCGTCAACACAACAAAGATATAACGATGTGTCTGTTTTCCTACCCTAACATGGACGTAGAGTCCAAGGATAACAAGAACATCAATCTCTTGATGGTAGCATGTTTATATGGTGATTTGAAGTTGGTGAATCGCATTTGGCAACTTATGGACATTAATGCAAAGGATATGAATGGATGGACAGCGTTAATGTATTCAAGCGAAAATGGCAGCTATGAATGCATTGAATCCCTTTGTAATGCAGGAATAGATGTGAACAAATGTGACAGTAAGGGTATGACACCTCTGATGTTGGCATGTCTGCTCGGACATACTCAATGGGTAGATAGTTTTCTTTCTATTGCAACAGTAGATGTCCATAGAAAGAATAACAAGGGACAGACATCCTTAATGTTTGCTGCTTCAGCAGGTCATGAGAATGTTGTCAGCCATCTTCTCAAAGTGGAAGGAATGGATGTAAACGTAAGTGACTTGTATGGAAAAAGCGGCCTTGATGTTCGCATCTCAACATGGTCATATTGGATGCATGGACAAACTTTTCCAGGTCAAGGATGTCGATACAAATGCTAAGACAAAGAAAGGATGGACTGGCATTGATGTTTGCCTGCCAAAACGGTCATATCAAATGTCTGAAACGTCTTCTTCGGAGAAGAAAAATCAATGTTAGGGTTCAAAATGATAAGAAATTGACGGCACGAATTATAGCAAAGCAATACAATCGTCTGGCTTGTTATGATTACCTATCAGAGTTTTATGAAATTAAAAGGATAGAGGATGAAAATGTGAAAGAATTTGAGAATAAACACTCGCAAGAGTTTTTTGAAGTCTCTTCATTCCTGAAAGCATGTAAATGTGGCAACGATTCCAAGGTATTGTCTTTCTTGCTAAATTGCAATCATGATCATGAAGACACCTTTGTGAATGTGAGGGACAGTGCAAATATGACACCATTGATGTTGGCAACTGATCATAGACATGTCAAATGTGTTGATGTTCTTGTGCAAACCCCAGCATAGATATTAATGCTAAAAATGAAAGGGGATGGACAGCTTTGATGTTTGCATGTATGAATGGTGATGATAGATGTGTGTCTCTTTTACTTGACACCAAACACGCTCATGTTAATGTCAGGGATGTTAATAACGCTACACCATTGATGTTAGCATGCTTGAAGGGCAGTGTCAAATGTGTCAAACGCCTTCTTCAGGAAAAAGAAATTCAAGTTACCCTCGTCGATGACAATGGATGGAATGCCTTGATGTATACCGTTGAAATTGGCAATGTCTGTTGCTGTCGATGGCTCCTTAGAGCCAGAATCGATGTGAATACTCGTGATAAGAAGGGTATGACGGCTTTCATGTGGGCATCCTTATTTGGCCATGCTGATATTGTAGATCTGCTTGTACGGAAAGGTAAAGTAGATATACATGGAAAGAACGAGAGAGGTATGACGGGGTTGATGCTTGGGGCTGTCGGTGGATGGGCGAATGTCATAAATCGTCTTCTGGAATGTAAAGACGTTAATGTGGATGTAAGGGACAACCAAGACAGGACACCATTGATGGCTGCCTGTCTAATTGGCTCTGTTGAGTGTGTGAACAGTCTTCTAGGATTTCAGGTAATAAATGTAAATAGTTATGATAAACATAATAACAGTGCTTTGATTGTAGCATCCCAATTTGGCCATTCTGAGTGTGTTGGTCGCCTTGTTGCAGTTAGTGAGGAGAGCGTTAACACTCACAAGAGAGATGGTGTAACGCCGCTCATTCTGGCGAGTCTCATGGGCCATGCAGAATCTGTGAAACATCTGGTTCAGGCTAAAACGATTGAAGTAAATGCCGCCACGGTTGGGGGATGACGGCACTAATGTTTGCATGTGAAAAGGACACATTGAATGTGTGAATCATCTTGTTGAGACAAAAGGTATCAATGTAAATGTAGGAGACAATGATGGGCTGACTGCACTCATGTTTGCATGTTATGGTGGCCATTTGGAATGTGCAAGTCGTCTTCTCCAGAAGGATAACATTGAGGTCAATGCCACTTTTTCAGAAGGCTGGACGGCGCTAATGATTGCATGTGTGATGGGCCATGTTGAAATTGTGAATTTCCTTCTGGGTGTAAAAAACATCGATATAAATGCTAGAAAAGAAGATGGACGGACAGCCTTAATAGCTGCTTGTGAATATGGCCATCATGAATGTGTCAGACGTCTCGTTCTGATCCCTTACGTCGATATTAATGTCAGGGAGATAAATGGAGGGACTGCATTAATGTTTGCATGTCAAAATGGTTATGTTGAATGTATGAATTACATTCTTCTGTTTGATAATATTGACATTAATGCTAGAGAAAAAGATAAATGGACAGCTCTTATGTATGCCTGCAAGAATGGGCATGCTGACTGTGTGAAACGTCTGCTTGAAGTACATAAAATTGATGTGAATGCGAAGGGTGAAAGTGGTTTTACAGCGCTTATGCTTGCATGCTCAAATGGTTTTGCCAAGTGCGTTGATTATCTTGTTCAGTTTAAGAAGACTGATATTAATGCTACAGAGAAGAGCAAATCAACATCCCTTATGTGTGCGTGTCAAAATGGTCATGTTGAATGTGTTCGACGTCTTCTTCAGCTTGAAAAGATTGGTATAAATGACAAAGGAAAAACACATGTACGGCTCTAATGCTCGCATGTCAAAATGGCCATGCTAAATGTGTAAGTCTTTTGGTTCAGACCAAGAAAATTTCTCTGAATGGCATCAACAAATTTGGAATGACAGCGCTAATGCTGGCCTGTAAGCATGGGCATCATGAGAGTGTGAAACAGCTCCTACAGCTTGCTGACATCAATGTCAGTGTCAGAAATAAAGAGGTGTTACAGCACTTATGTTTGCATGTCACTTCGGCCATGTGGGATGTGTTAAGGCTATTGTTCAAGTTGACAGCATTGACATCAACGCAAGACAGGACCAGGGCATGACTGCACTAATAGCTGCTAGTATGAATGGTCATGCTGAATGTTTGAAGTGTCTTCTACAGTTGGCCGACATTGACATCAATGCCAGGGACGTAAGGGGATGGACAGCGCTTATGCGTGCATGTTACCACGGCCATGTTGAATGCATAAAGTGTCTTGTTCAAGTTGATAAGGTGGCAACTAATGCTACTGATGATGAGGGCTGGACAGCACTGATGCTTGCATGTAATCGTGGCTATGCTGAATGCGTGCAGTGTCTCACTCATTTGGAGAATGTTGATGTTAATGCCATGAATAAAGATCAATGTACTGCACTAATGTATGCATGTAATGGTGGCCATAATGAATGTGTTGACTGTCTTCTTCAAGCTGATAGCACTGATGTCAATGTAAAGGGTAAACACGGGTACACAGCTCTCATGATAGCGAGCAGCAAGGACCATGTTGAATGTGTGAAAAGTCTCTCTTTAAAAAACTGAAAATTTATTTTATACATTCACATTTTAGGTCATTAGATGATTGATAATGTCTGTATGTATGTATAGATGTGTGTGTGTGTATATATGTATGTATGTATGTATGTTCATGTATGTATGCATGTTATATGTGTGTATAATCATACATTATATACTACTATGATTTTACACATTCATAGAAGCAAGTTTACTATAACCTCTTGTGATCACATGAAGTATATAATTTATGTTTTTCTTCTATGTTGGTAGAGATTATTATTCTTTACCATTTCCAGGGGTCTTTATGACCAAGGATTAATATAAACGTTGTTCTTCAGTATAAATAAAATATATGTATTACAATATTTTTCTGATGCTCTATCAATCTTTTATACAGTTGAATGCATATGAAGAGTTGACAAGAAAAAACAGTTGTAGTCCTAAAATAAAGCAGGTTGAGAATAGTGAATTTCAGTGACTCTTTGAGGACTTACCTATAGTGGTGTCTGTGGCCTTGTTGCAAGGTTGCCAGATTTTATTTCACAAGGTCAAAAAGGATTTCATGTCAATTGTCCTGATGATATGGTAGTTTTTGTAGCAAAAAAAAGATTTCATGTCAACTGTCCTGATATGGTAGTTTTTGATGCAAAAAAAAAAGATTTCATGTCAGATGTCCTGATGATATTATTTTTAGAAACAAAATGGATTTCATGTCAATTGTCCTGATTGTAATTTTTGTAGCAAAAAAAACCCGAATTTTATGTAAATGTCCAGATGGTAGTTTTTATACCAAAAAGAATTCCTGTCAAATGTCCGGATACTAGCTGTGTAGCAAAAAGAGATTACCCGTTAAATGTCCAGATAGTAGTTTTTGTAGCAAAAAGATATTTCATGTCAAATGTCCAGATAGTAGCTTTGTAACAAAAAATTATTTCCTGTCAAATGTCCAGATATTAGCTTTTGTAGCAAAAAAGATTTCCTGTCAAATGTCCAGATATTAGCTTTTGCAGCAAAAAGTTATTTCCTGTCAAATGTCCAGGTGGTAGCTTTTGTAGCATAAAGAGATATCCAACAAATGTCCAGATAGTAGCTTTTGTAGCAAAAAGATATTTCCTGTCAAAAAATAAATGTCCAAATAGTAGTTTTTGTAGCAAAAAGATATTTCATGTCAAATGTCCATACATGAGCTTTTGTAGCAAAAGATATTTCCAACAAATGTCCAGATATTAGCTTTTGTAGCAAAAAGAGATTTCCTGTCAAATGTCTAGATGCTAGCTTTTGTAGCAAAGAGATTTCCTGTCAAATGTCAAGATATTAGCTTTTGTAACAAAAGAGATTTCCTGTCAAATGTCTAGATGCTAGCTTTTGTAGCAAAAAAGATATTTCCTATCAAATGTCCAGGTATTAGCTTTTGCAGCAAAACGATATTTCATGTCAAATGTCCAGATGGTAGCTTTTGTAGCAAAAAGATATTTCCTGTCAAATGTCCAGATAGTAGCTTTTGTAGCAAAAAGAGATTTCCTGTCAAATATCCAGATATTATCTTTTCTAGCAAAAAGATATTTCCAACAGATGTCCAGATAGTAGCTTTTGTAGCAAAAAGAGATTTCCTGTCAAATGTCCAGATAGTAGTTTTTGTAGCAAAAAGATATTTTATATCAAATGTCCAGATAGTAGCTTTTGTAGTAAAAAGAGATTTCGGGTCAAATGTCTAGATGCTAGCTTTTGTAGCAAAAAGATATTTTATATCAAATGTCCAGATAGTAGTTTTGTAGTAAAAAGAGATTTCGGGTCAAATGTCTAGATGCTAGCTTTTGTAGCAAAAAGATATTTCCTGTCAAATGTCCAGATATTAGCTTTTGCAGCAAAAAGATATTTCCTGTTAAATGACCAGATAGTAGCTTTTGTAGCAAAAAGAGATTTCCTGTCAAATGTCCAGATAGTAGCTTTTGTAGCATAAAGATATTGCATGTCAAATGTCCAGATATTAGCTTTTGTAGCAAAAAGAGATTTCCTGTCAAATGTCCAGATAGTAGCTTTTGTAGCAAAAAGAGATTTCCAACAAATGTCCAGATAGTAGCTTTTGTAGCAAAAGAGATTTCCTGTCAAATGTCCAGATAGTAGCTTTTGTAGCATAAAGATATTGCATGTCAAATGTCCAGATATTAGCTTTTGTAGCAAAAAGAGATTTCCTGTCAAATGTCCAGATATTAGCTTTTGTAGCAAAAGAGATTTCAACAAATGTCCAGATAGTAGCTTTTGTAGCAAAAAGAAATTGCCCGTTTAATGTCCAGATGGTAGCTTTTGTACTTGTCCCCAACCCCCTCACATGGATAAATAAACATTATAAATAAAGACATATGCATATAAAACTCACACTCACCCACACAATATACATAATATGTTTTGCTTGTATACTTATACTTGTATAATATGCAGTCTGCTCCACATAACACCACTTTAAAAAGGCATACCAGTATTATATTGATATATATATTTATTTTAGTTTCAACATATCCTGTAAATCATGCATTGTCAGAAAATGTATATATTTTCTTTTATCAGCCTGTTACTTTCACAGAATGTTGTGATCTGCACACAGGATTTCCTTTTTATCATCCATCTCTGATGGGACTAGGTGTCAATCCACCTACCTAGACCAAGGGGTAGAGTTTGCTCGAAAAAACTTGAGAAAATGTTTCAACCATCGGCGAGGCCTGAACCCACACCTTTTGGGTAGAGAGGTGGACACCTTGCCTCTGGACTACCTAGTCCCCCTATTATTACTGTCAGCAGGCATGATTTTGATCAAGTTTGATTTTAATGTAATGTTTTTGGATTTTTTTTTTTCAAGTCTTCAGTGCTTCTGCCAAATTGTATTTCTGTTAGCAGTTTAGGTTCCACAATCTTACTATACTAACTAGAGTAAAATGATTGCAGGTGGTAATCAAAGTCAGTAATTTAATATTTTAGAAATATTTTTCACCAATTTTGGGAAGAACCATTTCATAAAACTGTCATTCATTCTTGTGTGTTTGTGATCATGAATCTCTAGTTGTCTCATCATATAACCCTTTATATTGTAGACTGTTTTTAAACCAAGATTATGTTGACTGCTCAATATGATTTTGAACACTGTGAGATTTGGAGATCTTAGAAAATGACACGGTCTTTTCTCATCGACATTGACTATCAATTTTACGGGAATATTTATTTTGAAAGATTTGCCATGGGTAATGTGGTCATTTATGAAAATCACCGACTGAATGACATATGTGTGGATTCTTTTAGGGCTGTTTCTGTTATTTGATCTCATATGGATATACAATGTAATAATAATAATAGTATTTTATTAAATATACTCTTGATATTATGTGTATCTGATCTGAAAGCTGTATAAAAACAAGTGTTCACGTAGATCTTTATATCATATAGAATATTGTGGTTATGTTTGTCAGGATTCTGCAAGGAGAAAGTCTAATACTAATAAGGCTTTCTTTTATATTTGCGAATGCTTGTGTTAAAAGTTTTATTTTAGAGAACAAAATATGTTAAAAGATTACAATCTTGGCTTTGAATTTTGCTTTGAACACAGAATTTTTATTTGCGAAATTCCATTATAAATATGTAAAACCAAATCTGATTCTATTACTGTATTTACACTTCTAATTATAGATGTTCATAAAGTATTTTTGCATTAATCAAAATGTGAGGTGACAAGTGACAGGGGTTTGTTTTATTTACCAAGTACTGTGCACAATTTTTTCTACAAATTTTACACAATTCCTATATTATTTTATATTAAAGTGTCTATAATTAATGTTTGAACATTCATTTTTTATTTTATGTATTATCAGATAAATGATATTATTATGCATATCTCTAGCTAAATACTGACACCGACTGTGAGTGGAAGATTTTCTTAAGTATTATTTCAATATGTTTCTTGATGTTCTATTATTTCTATAATTTACGCATGTATTATACATGACATTATTGACATAATATGTCCCGACTATGGTGTCACTCAAATAAATTTTAGTTAAAACAATTTCTGCACCATCTGTACCAAAATCGACTGTAAGTTAAAAACTTGCCAATTACACTATCTTGAAGATGGAAGATTGCTTCGATGTCAACAATGGGTTGGAGTGATCAGCAAAGGCCTTGATTGTTGAAACATATATCGAACTAACTCTCCCAGAAAGTGTGTGCCGTATTTAGTAAAACTAAAGCATTTAAATCTAATAACTCATTTCGAAGGTGGTGTTTTGAATTTGAAACACAAGAATGTGGGTTTATATCAAATAAAAATAATGGTGTTACGCCCAGATGCAAAGCAATATCAATATCGACACCATTTTTCCATTTTGGAAGCCACACTGGAAAAAATATGTACATCGCAATGGCAATACATGTACATGTATTTCGAACTTTTAAAAAACCTTTTTAAATTCTTCAGTTTAATAATAAGACCTCGGGTGCAAGGTCTGACGCATATCACTGTACCAAGGCATACACTCGATGGTCTTGCAATCAATGGAGTCTATTTGTGTGTTGTTGTTTTTTTGCAACTGAACCGGGACAATGATTCTTTCAAGCAAAGGATGTAGTTCAGTCTTGAGACCCACTTTTATAATAGGTCAATATCCGAAATTATGTTCACTTGAGCTCATAGAAACTTGATGAGGTCATTGAAAAGAAACCACACACAGAGAAATCCACTGCACATGTTGCCGTGA
>JAXRKP010000015.1:705000-707500 GCA_037039925.1 Doris montereyensis | reverse complement strand
CATCTTTCCTTCTCCTGGGAGATCCATCTCCACCCCCCTCCCCCTTCTTCCGCCTTCTCCATATATGAATAAGGTATAGACAAACAGCTCTTTAAAAGTGAAGTTCACCCTTTCAGCCTACAGAACAGGAGCTGATCAACTTTCTATAGTATGCATTAAAAACATTTTTATATATGTTAATATCATCAGTGTGAGGGTGGAGTGAGACAAGCAATAATACACATCACGTCCTCACAGGATGTAAATATGTTACAAGTCCCCCCCCCCTTCCTCCCCTAAATATAATGATTGAAACATCACCGAATAAAATATCTCAATCTTAATCTCTAGATCTAGAGCTAATATCATAGTGGATCGAAGACAGGAAGAGCAAAAGCAAAAGATATATGTCAGCAGTCAATTTGAAGTCATGATTTTTAACATCGAAGCTGCATCAGCCGCAATGGCCCAATGGTAAGTGTAGCGAGGCATTATGATTCCATCGGTCCGGGTTCGAATCCAGAAATCGAGTTTTTGGTTTTCTTTCTTTTAAACGAAATATTATACTTATTATTATTATCATCATCCTTTTGGTTTGTCATAACCGCGCAGGGCTTGGACTTCGTTCTATATTTTTTTGTAGCAATAGGTACTCCAAACTGATTTTTTAATTCCATACTTTGTTGTTTTCATCACTTTGCATGCATAGATATTTTGATTTCAAGCATTTTGATACCAAAATTATCATTGTATCTACATTTTTTAACAATTTTACACCCGTTTGAAAATTTCAAACTCTGGGTATTCTTACGTAACGACTTAACATGCCAACTTTGGAGCGTGATATTTCCAAAAAATTACTATCACAAACTTCTCATACTTACTGATTATACTAACATATACACAGAGAACAAGCTCAATCTTTTTCAGGGGTTTCAAATTATAAATAAAAGAAATTTTATTAAGTGAAATAGTGCTCCCAGACAAAATTTGTAAAAATCCACCAGGGGAGGTAAAAAAGTGAAAAATAATAACTTTTTAAAAAATCATATAAAATCATCAAATCAAGCTACACAAAAGATTCACACATTAAAATGTACATCAAATCTTTACATAAATATAGGTAGAGAAAGAAAAATTGTATGAATTCTCAACAAAAAGGAAGTAAAGAATACAACATTGGACAGAATAAGAAAATTTCTTTTGGACATCATGTTCTGTTGATAACATTTAAATCAAAGAATTACTACAAAAAGGCTTAAGACAAATGAAATCATGCATACATTACCTTATGGTAACAGAATTACTAGATTCTATATTATAACACATTTAATAGGATAGAAGGAAATAAAATGACATAATAAAAATAGTATAAAAAATCATCACAATTTCTCTATTCAAGATACCGGTACAAGAACAATTACAATCTTGGCCTCTTTTCCACGGGCTCAGTAACTGATGAAGAGGGACTAACATCATATTCATTTGGAAGTATTGATGTTAAGGCGTCAATCATAAATTGAGTAGTACCAAATTTAATCTTTTTGACACCAAACATTTTAAGGAAGCGAATCTCGGCTTTTAAGGCTTCGATTAGCTGCTTCTTTGATAAATCTTTTCAAGGAGATTGTTAAGATCTTGAACTGTCTTACAAGGACCACCATGACATTTAACATTTTCAATTATATTAGAACTCTTACATATTAGAGTTATTTGCTTTTCAATTTTCTTTTGCTGGTTTTCTACAAACATTTCTCTAGTTCTTTCTTTTACTTTGTCTTCCATTTCTCTATGCAGCCTTTTCAAAACATGACTAAATCGTCTGGCAATAGCAAATACCTTTTCATTGCACGAAGGCGATTTTTAGACACAAAGTTTATAGTTTTATTACGTTTAATGCAGACAACTGCAGATCGATTGTGTAAACTGGCGTTTCTGCGCTTACCCACATCAAAATCAAAATCTCCAAATGCACTCTCTCCTACAAAATTAGTAAGAAGAGGCAATGCTTCAATTGTTCCGTAGCTATTTCATCTGTATCAAGAAATAGCCCTGACAGAAAATCTGCTAACTGTCTATTTGTGACATTAAGACAGGCACTACAAAGTTCTTTCAAAATAGACTGAATCAATGAAATAGCATTGTTATTTACAAAAAAATGGCCAGCATTAATATAATTTGATTGCAAAGAAACATCAGGAAATATAGAGACAAAATTGACATCCAAGATTTCACAGGGATCAGTATACCATTTCTCTAGATAAAAGTGCAAGGACTTTAAATAAACATGAAAGTCTGTGTAAAGCACAGATCTCTTGGACACCAGCATCCAGTAAGGACCTGTTACTTTTAAATACAGCAGAGCCAGACAGCAAACAAAGCACATTAGAGACATGTACTTAACATCGAATGTGACACTATGTATTTTCAAATTAGGATTTTCATATAAAACACCTGAATTGTTTTAAAAATCAACCTTTTTTGATGATGGAAAATAATGGCAGCAGAAGTTTCAAAAAGC
>JAXRKP010000015.1:665000-702500 GCA_037039925.1 Doris montereyensis | reverse complement strand
TCTTTAATTTAAAAAAATTTATACAACAATAATTTTCCAAAATATTTCATTTTTCTCATGTCACATTTTATTGAAATGAATAAAAATGATCTGCACTGGTTTTGAGTGATTTGATTCCCAAGTAAGTGAGCCTATGGAGTTTTAAAATTGGTGCAAAATCAAAGATGGCAGCCATTTCCATGACAATCAAGGATGCTACAACATTTCAAAGAATATAATAGGGTGATGATATTTTGACAGTTATATATGTAAAGTAGTAGTGACCGACTAAATACCCGCTGCCATAATGCCCGTTTCGCCTAGATTACTTTCTATATAATTTTTTTATATATAAATTTCCCCTCTAAATGTCCATTTCAAAACCAAGATTTTGTCTAAATGCCTGGTCTCAATGGCAACTGCAGGTATCATTTTTTCCAAATTATCATAAAATATGTCAGTAATTGATTAGAATTTGTTTTATATGATACATGTAATGCCCTCGCTAATAGGCTTATGCCCGTCAACAATAAAACATGTGCCATGCATTGTAACCACCCTTCATTACCTATCCAATGTATTGAAATAAAAGATGATTAGTCTTCTCTTCATTACTCCACACACTGAACAGCACACCCTTTGTTCCATTGGATCACTGGTTTATTACTGGGTAACTAGAATTGAAGTCTTTCGGACTCCATCCAGGATTCTTTCTCGATGATGTAAGTTGCATGCAATCACCTAGCGTTTTTAATAGACAGGGCATGCATCGCGATCGAGGACAAGGTGTGAACAGTTTTATTGCTCCTCTGTCTCACATTGGACGTGTATCCATTGTGTCTTTGCGACGACGATGGTCAACCCGCCTGCGTGCTTACCACATCCGTGTTAAATGACTTCCAGGTGTCCCAATTTCTGGTATAAATTTTTTCAGAAATGTGGAATATATATACCGGGGTTTATATACTAAAAGGAAAAAACCCAAACTCAAAAGCAAAAACAAAATCGCCTCAGATGGGAACAGAGCCTTTGACACACAAAGAAAGACCAACTCAGAATTTATTATTATACAGTATATTATAGAGATATTATATATATGTGTGGCATCGTTGGCGGTTAGGCTGTCAGGCTTGGGATCATAAGGTCCCGAGTTCGAATCAAAGCAAAGCTAGTCCGGTGTTTTATTCCTTGGGAAAGACGCTATAAAACACGCTCCCCCCCCCCCCCACCCCTCGACCTAAGTGCAAATTGGTACTAAGCATTAGCTTGGGAGTAAAAATCTGTGTCAGACTAGCGTCCTGTCCAGTGGATGATTATTATCACCTGTTCCGCTTTAGGCTACAGTGATTGGGATACGTTTCAGCTCTATGGGCACTAATGGCGTTGAATGAAGAGATGTGAAATAAGACTTCCACGCTATGTTTTACTTTTACTCCAACAGTATTATATTTATGAATATACATATGCCCTCGATTATGGGTTCCCAACCCCTGGGCGAACAATTTACCTTTCATGGGGTTTGAAACCTTGTTGCTCAAATTTAGTATAAATTGCCTTTTCTTCAACTTCATATATGAGATATAATATTACTTTTTTAGGGGCATGAGAACGTTATATTAAAAATTTTCTAAGGTTTGGGGCATATATATGTAAAGATTGGGAACCCCTTCCACCCTATAGTCTACCAACAACCCTCCTGTCAAAAATGCTATTGTTATTAAGATCTTCATAGAGGGTGGGAGGGGGATGGGGGGGGGTGGTGGTGGTAGCATGAATCTGATGTTCATGGACAGAACAAGAGTTGTTGACACATATTGATGCAGGTAATTTAACAACGTAATTCACTGTAAGTAGGAAAAGGGATTTTGATGAAATGTCTCATTATTTCCACTTCTGATTTCAAAATTAAACAAAATTTTGTCGCTGCCACGTGCAAATAGAATTTCAAAATTGTTTAAATTTGTCTTTTTAAGTAAAATCCCAAATTGGAAACAGTGTACATTGCTAACCGAAATGGAAAGATGGTAGGACCTACCAGTGGTGCCTGTCAATCGCCCACACAATCCCATGAAATAGATTCTCTAGTTGTTCAAATCATTTTCAACATCTGAGGGGGACTCCATGGTCCAAAGGCAAGATGTCGGCCTCTCAAATAAAAAGTCGTTGGATCGTGCCCGACAGGTTGAAAAAATATCGCAATTTTTAAAGTAAGATTTAATCCAACCTCCCTCCCACCTGTTCAGGTAGGTGGATCCACACCTAATCTCATTGGAGATGGATGATAAAAAGGAAATCCCAGGTGCAGATATCACAACATTCTGTGCACGTTAAAGATCCCTTGGTTGTTTACAGGGCAGTCCAGGCAAAATAAAAGATTCTAACCAAAAACCCCAATGTTACCTTAGTAACATGTGGATGAGGGTATTGACATGATTTCTCTGTTTGAAAACAACCATATATATATAAAAGGGAAGTCTATTATTGAATGTTTTGTCGTTTTTGTTTTTTTGTAGCTTTTATGTATATAATTCCTATAATATAATACATGTGTACAGATTATAAAAATGCTATTTTATAATATATTTCTTTACGTCATGATACTAGTGAAGCATGGATGGTCTCTTTGTAAAAACTTTAAGATTTTATCTTCAAATAAAAATCCTATGTAAGCTATTTTCAAAACAGAACATTGTATTTTTTAAGCTGTTTTGGCGGTTTTATCATTTTTTAAAAATATGGTTGCGTTTAAATGCCGTTCACTTTATTATAGTTATGGAGAGATAAATATTAGGCTAAAGATCATCACAAGTAAATGTAAGTCTTCATGTAAAATCACATTCAAATACCTTCGACAACTGCAGCGCTATAATATCTCTGTGTAAACGAAATATACTCGTCAACTTTTGGGGACGGTGGTTCAGAGGCAGGGTGCCGGCCTCTAAATCAAAGGTCGTGGATTCAAGCCCCGGCGGGTTGAACATTTTTCTTGAGTTTTTAAAAATAGTAAACCCCCCCCCCCCCCCCCCCATGCAGATCTCAACACTATGTGCACTTAAATATTCTTTGGCTGTCTACAGGGCAGTCTGGACAAACTATTTTTAAAAACCTACCAAAATCCCCAAGATCACCTTAGTAAAGTTGTGGATGTGGGTATGGTAAAATCAAATTAAACCTATGTGTATGTTTATAAATCCTTGGTATGGCTTAGTCTTAGCCAGTATAACGTTTCTCACTCACCTGTGTGTCAATGTCAGTCAGCGCGGGACATAACGACAGTGGTGGCTTTGATGTAAGCTGTGATAGAAGTGCGTTAATATTATTGTGTCTGTGGGATAGATAAGGTCACATGACCAAGTATGCGGTGACAGAGACGAACATGGTCCTCGGTCCTATCATTGTCATTGTCTTTCAGCAAGGTTATCTGATAGTGATAGGTGAAATGTATCTGCTATATGCAGTCCATATGTGTCCGTTTATATGCAGTCCATGTTCCCTGTTTACCTGAGAATGCACTGATGCTCTTTAAGCAAAATCGAACATTCTCTACATCTATATTATTATATTTACTTTGTGGGTCGTTTTCTCGCTGTCTCTGCCCCTCTGTACGTCGTTTTATCACTCTCGTTCTCTCTCTCTCTCTCTCTCTCTCTCTCTCTCTCTCTCTCTCTCTCTCTCTCTCTCTCTCTCTCTCTCTCTCTCTCTCTCTCTCTCTCTCTCTCTCTCTCTCTCTCTCTCTCTCTCTCTCTCTCTCTCTCACTTACTTTTCTCTGTATGACTATTTCCCTTTAAAGGTTTTGCTATTACATGTATAGTGTATGTGCGCATGTGTGTGTGTGTGTGTGGTATTTAAGCTAGCGGGTCAGAAACAACACAGGTAGAAGGCTAGTAATAATCCGTGTTGGCTTTTCTTTTAAGAGTAGTAATTCTCAGGAAATCAGTTAGATATATAGATCTAGATGTGGTTTCAAGTTTTGAATCAAGTACTACTTAGAGATCTATAATTGGTTTTCTTGTTTGTTGTTGTTCGTGTTTTGTTCCGTTATTGTTGGCAGCAATATACTTAGGTAGGAATATCAACATCACATCTCTGTGGGTTGTCCATTGTGTCTGCTATATTTCGCAAAGAGGATTCTGGTTGTTAACACAGGAAAAAAATTATTATCGAATATCTTTGTAAGCTGTTAATGTAGATAATGATGATGATAATAAAAGTAATAATAATAATAATAATAATAATAATAATACATTTTGTAATAATAATAATAATAATAATAATAATAATAATAATAATACATTTTGTAATAATAATAATAATAACAATAACAAAAATTTACAATAATAATAATAATAATAATAATAATACATTTTGTAATAATAATAATAATAATAATAATAATAATAATGATAATAATAATAATAATAATAATGATAATAATAAATAATAATAATAATAATAATAATAATAATAATAATAATAATAATGATAATAATAATAATAATAATAATAATAATAATAATAATAATAATAATAATAATGTCCCTCCCATTGTGTGCGCTTTTAAACACTTTATTTGACCCTGGGTGACTGCATCGGATTTTTCAATGATCATGTATGTATGTGTGCATAAGGTATGTTTGTGTGCATAATGTATATATTTGTATGCATAATGTATATCTGTATGTATAAATATGTATGTGTATTTTTTGTATATATGTGTATTTATGTAAGTATGTATTTTTTGTATGTATGCATGCTAGAATGTAAGTTCTTTGGTAGATTGCACGCTAAATTCTAAAGCAAAGGGAGGAGTTAATTACATTTGCACGCGAACGTAAACACAAGCGAAGGTGTCAATGGCTTGCTAGACTAGCTCGCCCGATACAGAGTAGGCCTATATTAAATCAAAACGGACAGACCACATAAAATGCTCACGAGGGTTTAAATGTTCGGGTAGAATGCATACATGTGTTAATTAATACTGCTCTATTTAACGAACGCATTTAAATGCAAGTTAAAGCGTCAAAGGTATATCGTGATCTAAAGCTTACCTGGGATGTGGTAGTTGGTAGTTGTGGTAGATCCTCCTAATTCTCTCCTCTCCCAGCCTGTTACATCTGTCTCTCCGTCTTATTGTGCTCCATTGATTCATGTAAACATCATTGTAATACGATATATACCACGGCGGTTTGGATACAATCCAATGCGACAAATGAAACCTCGTCCAACCTTGATATCACTGCATATAATATTATGGTGGACGCAGTCATTTCAACGTTCTCTCTTCAGATTTTTATTTCATCTACCACCACAGCAACTCTTGACTAGAGTATCACCAAATGAAGTATTTGATTGATTTTTTTTTTCGGAGGGGGATGGGTGGGATGGCTTACAGTACACTGGGTTTTTCTTCTCCGGAGAAAATCGTTGGGTTTTTTTTTTAGTGTTGTTTAGATTGGTTGTTTTTTCTCTCCCTCCCTTCCATTTGTAACATTTACTGTTCATGCCATTCTTCTTCTTTGGGCTAATTATCGCCTGTGCTGTGTTGTGCTGCATTGTATTGTGCTGGTACTAGGTAGGATTCAAGTGATAAAGTGACAATTTCACCGTCCTTCTATTGAAGTGTGTGCACACTGGATCTAGTTACTTGCTATTATTAGTACTAAGGACTAATCGGGCAGCCACCCAAGTCATCGGCAGGCGGATACACCCATATTGTACTTGATACCGTTTGGTTTAGTTCATTCAAAGGACATTATTATTAATATTACAAGCATTGTCTTTTTGTGTCTCCTGGTACCTTCACACAAGATCTGCTACTGTTATTCCATCATGAACGACATCTTCACAAAGAGGGTGAGACGGCATTTTGATGATACGATGATAAATTATGTACTTATGACTAAAATAACAACGTTTGTGTTATAATACATATAAAGACTCTAAAATTATCAACTTTATGTGTTATGAAGACTAAAATTATGTGTTATAAAGACTAAAATAACAACGTTATGTGTTATAAAGACTCTAAAATAACAACGTTATGTGTTATAAAGACTCTAAAATAACAACGTTATGTGTTATAAAGACTCTAAAATAACAACGTTATGTGTTATAAAGACTCTAAAATAACAACGTTATGTGTTATAAAGACTCTAAAATAACAACGTTGGTGTTATAAAGACTATAACATAACAACGTTTGTGTTATAAAGATTCTAAAATAACGTTATGTGTTATAAAGACTCTAAAATAACGTTATGTGTTATAAAGACTCTAAAATAACGTTATGTGTTATAAAGACTCTAAAATAACAACGGTATATGTTATAAAGACTCTAAAATAACAACGTTATATATGTTATAAAGACACAAAAATAATAACGTCATGTGTTATAAAGACACTAAAATAACAATGTCATGTGTTATAAAGTCTCTAAAATAACAACGTTATGTGTTATAAAGACACTAAAATAAAAACGTTATGTGTTATAAAGACACTAAAATAACAACGGTATGTGTTATAAAGACTTTAAAATAACAACGTTATGTGTTATAAAGTCTCTAAAATAACAACGTTATGTGTTATAAAGACACTAAAATAACAACGTTATGTGTTATAAAGACACTAAAATAACAACTTTATGTTTTATAAAGACACTAAAATAACAATGTCATGTGTTATAAAGTCTCTAAAATAACAACGTTATGTGTTATAAAGACACTAAAATAACAACGTTATGTGTTTCAAAGACTAAAATAACAGCGTTTGTGTTATAATCACTAAAATAGCAACGTATGTAATATAAAGACTAAAACAACAACGTATGTGTTATAAAGACGCTAAAATAACAACGTAGTGTTATAAAGAAACTAAAATAACAATGTTATGTGTTATAAAGACTAAAATAACAACGTTTGTGGTATTCTGGTTAAAATAACAAAGTTTGTGTTATAAAGACTAAAATAACAACGTATGTGTTATAACGACACTAAAATAACAATGTATGTGTTATAAAGACTAAAACAACAACGTATGTGTTATAAAGACACTAAAATAACAACGTAGTGTTATAAAGAAACTAAAATAACAATGTTATGTGTTATAAAGACTAAAATAACAACGTTATGTGTTATAAAGACACTAAAATTACAATGTAGTGTTATAAAGATTAAAATAACAATGTTATGTGTTATAAAGACTAAAATAACAACGTTATGTGTTATAAAGACTAAAATAACAACGTTTGTGTTATAACGACTAACATAACAACGTATGTAATATAAAGACTAAAATAACAATGTTATGTGTTATAACGGCTAAAACAACAACGTTTGTAGTATTCTGGTTAAAATAACAACGTATGTGTTATAAAGACTAGAATAACAATGTATGTGTTATAAAAACTAAAATAACAACGCTTGTGTTATAAAGACTAAATTAACAACGCTGGTGTTATAAAGACTCTAAAATAGCAACGTGTGTTATAAAGACTAAATAATAATGTCTGTGTTATAAACACACTAATATAACAACATTATGTGTTATATAGACTCTAAAATAACAACGATATGTGTTATAAAGAGACAAAAATAATAACGTTATGTATTATAAAGACACTAAAATAACAATGTTAAGTGTTATAAAGTCTCTAAAATAACAACTGTATGTCAATGTGTTATAAAAACACTAAAATAACAACGTTATGTGTTATAAAGGCACTAAAATAACAACGTTATGTGTTATAAAGACACTAAAATAACAACGTTATGTGTTATAAAGGCACTAAAATAACAACGTTATGTGTTATAAAGACACTAAAATAACAGCGTTATGTGTTATAAAGGCACTAAAATTACAACGTTATGTGTTATAAATGCACTAAAATAACAACGTTATGTGTTATAAAGACACTGAAATAACAACTTTATATGTTATAAAGACACTAAAATAACAACGTTATGTATTATAAAGGCACTAAAATAACAACGTTATGTGTTATAAAGACACTAAAATAACAATGTTATGCGTTATAAAGACACTAAAATAACAACGTTATGTGTTATAAAGACACTAAGATAACCCGTTATGTGTTATAAAGACACTAAAATAACAACGTTTTGTGTTATAAAGACACTAAAATAACAACGTTATGTGTTATAAAGACACTAAGATAACCCGTTATGTGTTATAAAGACACTAAAACAACAACGTTATGTGTTATAAAGAAATAAAAACACTAAAATAACAACGTTATGTGTTATAAAGACACTAAAATAACAACGTTATGTGTTATAAAGACACTAAAATAACAACGTTATGTGTTATAAAGACACTAAAATAACAACGGTATGTATTGTAAAGATATTAAAACAACAACGTTATGTGTTATAAAGACTAAAATCACTCCTATTATCAGTGCTATCGGATTTAAGTTAAGTGGGCGGTTGTGACGAGGGTTACTGGCAGGTTTGACTTCTTTCCTTTCGCTCCTTCACCCATTTTTCGCCTTGCTGTTTCCTCGTAATTCACCCTGAGATCACCGTGTGCACGTATTATATTATGGTCGACGATGTAAATGTCAATGAAACTTTGACCTAAATGCACGGAGTCAAGGGGGTCCTATCTTCAGGGTTATCGGCATTAAGTTGGCGGATGTTGTGGGTGCTACTGTCAAGTCCTAAAATAACTTATTTCCTTACAATAAAGAAGTACTCTTTTATACAGGTTTTATCACATCGCTGTTTCCTATCTATCGATCTCTTTATTTCCCATGCGCACTCCATTACCATCACAAAATGTGAGGAAACGCATAAACTATAAAGGAAAAATAAAACGAAAAGGGGAAAACTTTCATACATTAATTATATAGATCCTGATCTACACATTTACAGCGCATAACTGACTCATGGGGAGATTTGACACGCACACGTACATGAACTTAATCCGTTCAAAGCGACCGTTAACAATCAATTTCATATTATAATTTATCAATTAAAAAGAATGTCGCCAGCTGTTTGATAAAGAAAACAAACAAACCCAAAACAAAACAAAGATCGATTGGCATCTCAGTGTGATGCCCCCCTCTCCCCTCCCCCCACACGAATTCTCATCCTAGTCTAGGCCTAGTGTTAGTGTTAGGGCGGACGCCTTGTGACTGTCTAACTTTTATACTAGATATATACTACATCGTGTGGAAAAAATGAATGCAGATGTTCACTTTCAGTCTCGGGTGTGTAGATCAAGCATAGATTTCTCTTTGACTTGTGTAACTATATTAATTCCATGGAACATACTATTACATGTACACCACTCGGCTACACACGAAGATATCATTTCTAAACATTGACGATCTAATGAAGCATTTTAAAATTATTTTCTCCTTTATTTTGCTCCCCCTCCCTCCCCAATGTTTCAAAGTTTATAATATATATTATGTATTATTTGTTTGTTTGTTTTTCGTTGTTTGCATGATCTGACAAAGAAAATAATTTTCTTTTGCATGTGATGAATTTATACTACCGTGCTTCGTGTGAATTCTCTTTAAATGTAGGTAGTATGAGTGAGGCTTATTGGCGGAATTATAATTTCGATTTCCTAAGAGATGTCAGATTTATAATTTTGAAAGTCCGAAGTCGCACCCAGCACTGGCCTACTTATTGGCCGTGCATCCTGTTTACTTGTAATATGTCAATGTGTAATATGTAGTAGAACAGACTAGTATTCTGACAATGTGTAATATGTAGTTTGACAGACTAGCATTCTGACAATGTGTAACATGTAGTAAAACAGACTAGCATTCTAACAATGTGTAACATGCAGTAAAACAGACTAGTAATATGAATGTGTAATGTGTAACATGTAATGTAAAAACAGACTAGTAATATGACAATGTGTAACATGTAGTAAAACAGACTAGTAATGTGACAATGTGTAACATGTAGTAAAACAGACTAGTAATATGACAATGTGTAACATGTAGTAAAACAGACTAGTAATCTGACAATGTGTAACATGTAGTAAAACAGACTAGCATTCTGACAATGTGTAACATGTAGTAAAACAGACTAGTATTCTAACAATGTGTAACATGTAGTAAAACAGACTAGTAATATGACAATGTGTAACATGTAGTAAAACAGACTAGTAATATGACAATGTGTAACATGTAGTAAAACAGACTAGTAATATGACAATGACAATGTAGTAACAATGTAACATGTAAAAAACTAAAGACTAGTATTCTGACAATGTGTAACATTAATAAAAAGACTAGAAATATGACAATGTGTAACATGTAGTAGAAGAGACTAGTAATTTGACAATGTGTAACATGTAGTAGAACAGACTAGTAATCTGACAATGTGTAACATGTAGTAAAACAGACTAGTAATCTGACAATGTGTAACATGTAAATGAAACAGACTAGTATTCTGACAATGTGTAACATGTAGTAGAACAGACTAGTAATCTGACAATGTGTAACATAAAATAAAACAGACTAGTATTCTGACAATGTGTAACATGTAGTAGAACAGACTAGTAATCTGACAATGTGTAACATAAAATAAAACAGACTAGTATTCTGACAATCTGTAACATGTAGTAAAACAGACTAGTAATCTGACAATGTGTAACATGTAAATAAAACAGACTAGTAATCTGACAATGTGTAACATGTAGTAGAAGAGACTAGTAATCTGACAATGTGTAACATGTAGTAGAAGAGACTAGTAATCTGACAATGTGTAACATGTAGTAGAACAGACTAGTAATCTGACAATGTGTAACATGTAATAAAACAGACTAGTATTCTGACAATGTGTAACATGTAGTAAACAGACTAATATTCTGACAATGTGTAACATGTAGTAAAACAAACTAATCATCTGAAAAAAACAGACTAGTATTGTGACAATGTGTAACATGTAGTACAACAGACTAATATTGTAACAATGTGTGACATGTAGTAAAACAGACCAGTAATCTGATAATGTGTAACATGTAATAAAACAGGCCAGTAATCTGATAATGTGTAACATGTAATAAAACAGACTAGTAATCTGATAATGTGTAACATGTAGTAAAACAGACTAGTAATCTGGCAATGTGTAACATGTAGTAAAACAGACTAGTAATCTGACAATGTGCAACATGTAGTAAAACAGACTAGTAATCTGGCAATGTGTAATATTAGTAAAACAGACTAGTAATCTGGCAATGTGTAACATGTAGTAAAACAGACTAGTAATCTGGCAATGTGTAACATGCAGTAAAACAGACTAGTAATCTGACAATGTGTAACATGTAGTAAAACAGACTAGTAATCTGATAATGTGTAACAATAATAAAACAGACTAAAACAGACTAATAATCTGACAATGTTTAATATGTAGTAGAACATATTAATAATCTGACAATGTGTAACATTTAATAAAACAGACTAGTATTGTAACAATGTGTAACATGTAGTCAAACAGACTAGTATTGGGCCAATGTATAACATGTAGTAGAACATACTAATAATCTGACAATGTGTAACATGTAGTAAAACAGACTAGTAATCTGGCAATGTGTAACATGTAGTAAAACAGACTAGTAATCTGACAATGTGTAACATGTAGTAAAACGGACTAGTATTGTGACAATGTGTAATATGTACTAAAACAGACTAACAATAATCTGACAATGTTTAATATGTAGTAGAACATATTAATAATCTGACAATGTGTAACATTTAATAAAACAGACTAGTATTGTAACAATGTGTAACATGTAGTCAAACAGACTAGTATTGGGCCAATGTATAACATGTAGTAGAACATACTAATAATCTGACAATGTTTAACATGTAGTAGAACATATTAGTAATCTGACAATGTGTAACATACGGATAGTGTACAGTATGTACTAGAGCACACCAACATCATGACAATAACTTTTTCTGTTGCCACATTCTTTGAGGCAAGAATTTTTGCTAAAATTGTATAACAACTTGGTTTCAGACACTTTTTAAACAGTAATCCCATATTTAGAGACAACTGTTCGAATCTGTTTTCAAAAACCCAAATGTCGTAACAAAAGCGGTATCATGAAATTTTCAGGGTTCTTTTTTCAACTTGTTTTGTGTACACATAACTAAACAATTTATTTTTGGTGTGTTTCTTTATTTGTCAGGTGAACGAGTTAATCATCGACAATGGGTGCAAAGAGAAACTTTTTGAGACTTTGCGGCTGTACAAATCGTAAGTGTAATGTTGATACATTCTGTTATTTAGGAACAGTAAGGGACAATTTCTTCAATGAAAACAGAACAAAATGATTCTACCTCAGGCAACAGACCATTAAAGTCTACACACTTATTCATTCATTATACGATGTGACATTAAAGGGATGAACAGAACACGGTGTGAAAGGAGAGGGGAGAGAAGAAATAACAAAATTGAAAAAAGAGAGTAGTAATCATTAGAAGCTTAGAATGTGTAAAAGGAAAAGCAGTAGTGATGGAGAAAGAAGAGAGAGGCGACTTGTGAAAGGAGAAGTGAAATGAATTAAAAATCAGGAGAAACGATACAAGAAGGGAGCATGAGAAAGGAGATGAAAGAAATGTGCAGTAAAAGGTATGAAAATCATACACATGATTTAAACAACGATAAGAAGAAAAATCTCCTGTGATTCCTGTGAACAGGGTTCCCTAACAGAGAGGGTGCAAGAATATGCCCAACATGATGCCAGTGTGTCATACGAGGTGACTAAATGGTGAATTAAGTGGTGGCTCTCGACGCCGAGCCGACTGGTCCTCTAGGTTGGGGGTTGGTGTGGGGCTAACAACCCCACCTGTGAAAAGAACTTTGTTACAGAAACACGAACACAGAGAAAAGAAAAACACTACCTTGGGAGAAAAATGGAGGTCCTGTTACAGGGCAGGTGACTTTCAGTGGCAAAAGCCAAAAAGGAAGCTACTGGACCGAGGCCTCCATCTTCAAGCAAGCATTCTCTCCGGATTGCGTTGGGGAATGTAAAAGTAGAAACAGACAACACTGGATGTGAAGAAATAATAGGCAAGCATGGACTGGATGAGATGAACGACAATGGAGAAAGGTTTGCAAATATGTGCTCCTTCAAGGGATTGGTTATTGGCGGTACCACTTTTCCACACAAGAAGTTTATACGGCCAAATAGGTATCACCGGATGGAAACACAGAAAATCATTCTGTATACCTCATAAATTTAGGCGTTCATTGGAAAATGTTCGAGTTCTCAGAGGCACAGATATAGGATCAGACCACCATCTACTCCTGGCAGTGTTGAAACTAAGGTCTAGGAAATACAACAATAGAGATGGTTTCAAGCAACCAAAATTTTAAGTCAGCCTGCTACAAAGAGCAATTCCAGATCTGTCTCAAAAAAAAATTCTCTAGAACTTATTGAGAAGAGTGTAGAAACCCATTAGAACCATGTGAAGGAAGTTTTTACACAGAGACGTGTAAAGAAATTTTAGGAAGAAAGAAGTACAAACTCAAGGAGTGGATTAGGGAAACATCACTTGACAAAATAGCAGTCAGGAGGAGGGAGGAAGAAGCATTGAACAGTGGCAGGACAAGGATTGAAAAAGAAAAAGCTAGAAAAGAATATACCGCGGCAGCCACCTGAGTAAAGAAAAGTATCAAGATGGACAAAGACAAGTTTGTTACGGAACTTGCAGAAAGAGCCGAAAAATCAGCACAGAGTGGGCATACGAGGATATTATACCAAACAACAAAACTATTAGCAGGTAAAGGCTGGCTAACAACTGCAACAGTGATGGACATCAATGACCATCCCACTTTTGACAAGGAAGCATAGAAAAGACGATGGGTGGAAAATTTTGAACATCTACTAAACAGACCACCGCCGGAAAATCCACCAGACATCATGCCTGCAAGAAGAGATCTCTCTATCAGCTGTGGACCACCAACACGAGCAGAGATTGTGAAGGCTATAGCTAAACTACATTCAAACAAGGCAGCAAGCCCAGATTCTATATCACCAGAGACATTGGAGACAGACATACCGACAACAGTCAATATTTTACATGGATTGTTTGAAAAGGTGTGGAATGAAGAGCAGTTCCCAGCATATTGGAAAAGAGGACATCTCATAAAACTTCCGAACAAAGGCAATCTTAGCAACTGCAATAATTACAGAGGAATAACTCTCCTCTCCATCCCAAGTAAAATTTTTAATAGAGTTTTATTTGTTAGAATCAAGGATGCCACAGATACTAGCAGACAGGCATCCGGGGAAAAATACTCTTGTACAGACCAGATTGCAACCTTAAGAATAATCATTGAACATGTGTGTTGAATGGAACTCATCATTGGTAATAAACTTAATTGATTATGAAAAGGCATTTGACAATGTTGATAGGGCCACCTTATCGAAAATCATGAGGCACTATGGTATACCCCAGTAAATAGTCAATCTAACAGAAAAGATGTACAATGGCACTAATTGCAGAATTTTACTTCATGAACAACTGACATGCAGCTTTGAGATAAAAACAGGTGTAAAACAAAGTTGCCATTCCTCTTTATTCTGCTAATTAACTGGCTTATGAAAGAAACAACAGCAGGATGAAGAAATGGCATTCGGTTGACACTATGGACTCATCTAGATGATCTTGATTTTGTAGACGACCTGGCACTATTATTGCACAACCACCGCCGGCATATACAGAGTAAAATGACAAGTCTTACAGAATTATCCGATTCTATTGGCCTCAGAAGACATCCCGAAAAATCAAAGATACTTAAAGGGAAAAAGCAAGCTCTGAACCAATCACTGTGGACAGTAAGCCTTTGGAAGTAGTAGACAACTTTACCTATCTTGGCAGTGTAGTAGATAATGTAGGGGGAACAACAGCAGATATCAAGACAAAAACAGGAAAATCAAGAACAGCATTCAGGAACTTAAACAAGATCTCGAAGGACGGCACCATCACCACTAAATCAAAGATTAGACTTTTTAACTCCATGTTAAATCAGTATTGTTATATGAGTGTGAGACTTGGAGCCCCTCTAAGACCTGGAGTAGAAAACTTCAGAGCTTTGTCAACATTTGCCTTAGGAAAATACTACGGATTCAGTGGTCAGATAAAATCCAAAATGAAACACTCTGGGGAAAAACAGCACAGAAACCAATAACAGAAGAAATACGGCAGCAGAGATGGAGATGGATAGAACACACCCTCAGAAAACCTCAGAGAAGTACTACAAGACATGCCCTTCAGTGGAATCCACAGGGGCAGAGGATTAGGGAAGGCCACGATTAACCTGGAAAAGGCTAGTGGAGGATGATTTGAAGAGAGGGGTCTTTTGTGGAGGGACTTATCAAGAGTTTTCCAAGATAGGAATAAATGAAAGTCGGTTGTTTGTGTGCTTTACCCTGGTATAGGGTGAAAAGGCAATGAAGAAGAAAAATAAGAAGAAAAAAATACACAAAATATTTAGCTGGTCCACGAGGTAACTTTCAATGCAACTAATTAAACAACAACAACCAAATCCTTTTTGTTGATTTGGACAATTGTTTTAACCTGTCTTCGTATCTCTTTTCATGTGAACAGATCACAAGCTCTGGATGAACTCCTGGTGGATCTGAGAAGCATTTTAGATGAGCCGTCAAAATTGGAACTGTATGAATACATGAGGTGATTTCAAATTTCTTTTGGGTGGGATGATGGAGTGAGGGCGGATATTGTTGAAATGAAGTTTCTTCCTCGCCTTTATAGCCTATAGAGCTAGAGTTTATCCAGACTTTTATAACCTGAAGCGGAACGGATGATAATACATCACCCTCTGGTGAAAAGACTAGGCTGTCGCAGGTTTTATTTCTCAGCTGGTGCTGGTACCCATTGCACTGTCAGGTGAGAATTTATTTGGTTAAGTGCCTTTCTCAAGGCATGCAGCGTTAGACCTGGCAGTGCCAGGATTTGAACCCGGGACATAATAATCCTGAATCTGGCAGTCTAACCACGAGGCAACCGACGCCACTCTTGGAAGGGGTGGTGGGGCCTGGGGAGTGATTTCTTATAATTATTATGTATTTTCACCTTCTTGTCCTGTTAAGAGATTGGTCGGTTGCTGAGTATGGGTGTCTTTCTGGTGATTATGCCACCTTCTGTCAGGCCGTCCTCTTAAATAGTATTACTTTTTGTTTTTGTCCCGGGCCATCACTGTTTGCTTTATTGGCCTTTGACCTTTTGACAATCGCTGAGACTGTTTAAAGGATTAAAATCGAAGACACCCGATTCTCAATTTACAATAAACATAAGATGGAAAAGCCTGCTCTGTTTTTGTCTTCGTTGATGAGCAATATTTTAATACCTAATGCAAACAGAAAACACTTCGCGATGATTAGTGCACTAAAGGGCCAAAGAGATATATTGTTGGTGGAACTGTCTTAATATGTAAGTCCACAATATATATGAATAATGAGATTTATTTACATTTTGTTTAGACAGTTTCAACTACAATATGCTCATTAATTAAGTAAATATGACACTACTGTTTTGATGAGAACACATAAATGTGTCACTTTACAATATGTATATGATCAAAAGTTGGGTTTTGACAAAAATAGTTGGTAAGCACTGCTGGAAGGTCCAACTTCTTTCCTTTCATTCTATTACATATCTTTTACCTTGCTGTATCCCCTTAATTCATCCTGAGATCACCGTATATTATGGTGGATGGGGTAAATTTTAATGGAACAAACTGGACAAAAATATATATATTAGAAATTTTGTTTCTAAAATTATTTTCAATCTGTTTTTAAATCCTCCTGTAAAATCTAGTCTAGAGTGTAAACATGTTTTTGTCCCAACATTAGCAATGTATTTTTTAAGTTTTTAGAATTCTTAAACAGTTTCCGAATGATTTGTACTGATAAATTAATGCTTATATGTCTAAAATAATGAAATTTGTTGTCTCGTCTGTTGCAGGCCTCTCATTCTACTGCATCATCAGTTAGAGTTCAGTCAGCAAGTTCCCAATTTGCCTGGAGTCAAACTCCGCACTGTCAGACTTCACAAGAAGCCAGGGAAAGTCTCGGATTTGCTGTCAGGGGTGGTGAGCTACCTTCATAGGCAAATTTTTGTATGTTGTAATAAACAAATTAAAACAATGATAATTATAATAGCTACCATATATCTACTGACTAAACAAAAAAAGAACCTGGGAAAATATTGATAAAATCTAAACCATGCAAGTTTCTTAGATGAAGCTATGTACACCCTTTAAAATTCATCCGGAAAGATTACCTGAAAATATGCCGACGAACGGGCAATGCGAACAGGAAACAACAGACATTTTCATGATATGCTTGAAATACCTTGATAAAAAATGCTTTGTAAAACACAATTTTGAGCACGACTCGTAAAGGTCTTGAGAACCTGGTGACAATGATCCAAAGGAATTCGCTGTATCCTGTCTGAAATTACGGTTTTCAGTTCTCTTACGTTTGTGAACTGGCGTGCATAAAGGTTGTCCTTCAAGTATCTCCAAAGGTAGAAATCAAGTGGATTAAGATCTTATTGCTGTGTGAGCTCAAGGGACGACTGGAATGTGTCAATCGCGATGGGGACTTTTTGTTCAGGTTTCGAACAGAACCTTTTGTTGTAAATTTGTTTGCCCATTCCTATACTGTAGATTTTGATGGATATTTCTGTGATCTACTCTCAATGTCAAATTCCTTTTTGAATGAGATTTGTGATTCTCTTAGTGAAGCTGTTTTAGAATACATTTTTACCATAAAGAATTTTTCTTCTGCAGACCACACCATGTTGTTTAGGTCTAAATGATCACAGCCGCTGGAAGTGGACATAAATATAGATCAACATAACGCTTTCCGGTTGGCCGAAATTACTTCCATTCGAAAACTATCAAAGTTTGATATATTCCCCGGTTCTGATTTTTTTGGGTTACCATAGACATAGACGAGACTGGAGGACAGTATTACGATTGACGCAGCCTAAACGGCTCTGCCATGAGGCATCGAGAGACATGTTATTAGCAGGTTGGGAAACAACTGCATCAGGGCAGGCCATTCACAAGTTCATGCCGTGTCCTGTGAAGGATGATGCGTGGAGGTCCCTAGCAGGGAGGGACCAGGCAGCAATATTCGGTTAAACGCTCACCCAACCCACGATCCAACCTGGCGATGGTGCGGTGATCCGTCCGAAAACCCTGAACACGTGCTGGTCAAAGGTCCATTGCTGAGGGAGGGAAGGAAGGGGTGGCTCTCGAGAGAACCTACTGTGGGCAACTATTTTTACAGTAAAGTAGGGCAGCTGAAAAAGGATGGGGGCGTTTGACTGCTTCGCCACCTGGTGTGATTGGTAAACGCGCTGTATGTAACTCGTACCTCGCTGCTAAGGGTTCCCTCTGAGCTCGCAGCTTTCACATGCTTCAGGTGATTGTGATGTGACATAGATGGAACATTTGGTAAGGCAAAATCTGATTTTGATACTTCTCTGGTTTTATCACTTGACATTTCATGATATTTTTTTTTGAAAAATTTGTTTTCATTGCATTCTTTCTTTGTGTGATCCTTTCAAGGATTTGAACATGGTGTGGGGATCTTTGTCACCCATTTGACTCCTGGTTCACAGGCTGACAAACAAGGACTGAAGGTGAGAGAGAACCGCATGAGTAGATTTTGTAATCTGTGATCACTTATATATAGATATATGTATATATATGAAAAGTTCCCTGGAAAAAATATTGGTGTACATTTTTAAATTTCTTCTGAAAACATAGCCCTTGTAGTGAAGAACATAACAGAGCGATCATGGTTCCAAACAATAGTGCACAATGCTTTTTTAATCAATTGATGATCAAAGACGTTTTTAAATGTGACTTCCTTTTGTCCAAGGAGTAACTTTCTGTGAGTGAGTTTGTTCACATTTATTGAGTTGTCTCTTTATTATATATATATATATATATATATATATATATATATATATATATATATATATATATATATATATATAATATATATATATATATATATATAAGCATATTACACTCTGGGTGGTACTAAGTACGATTATTAGATTGGGTTAGTATTTATTTCTGAGGTTACACAAGTTGGCGTGAAGGTATTATTCCAACTTTTCATTATCCAGTGTAACCTGTTCGAAATGGCGGCCTAGCTGAATGAAAATGATACTCACAAAGACGGGGAAACAATGAAGTTTACATTAATTCAACTTCAATGTCACTTTTGGCAGAACATTTTTTCAAACAAAAATGACCTGGGGATGATTTAAAGCCTACATGCAAAATATGGCTACTCTTAGTAGCTTATTAACAAAGCCTTTAGCAAACAAAGATCGGCCAACCCATAATTATTGTGTGTATGGAAATACCTGGTCACTACATTTAATTCTAGTCAGGAAAGAGATGATTTTCAGATGAAGGAAACAAAAAAGCTGTTTAATTAGTTAATTTGATTTTGAGTTTTTATTTCAAAAGATTCAAATTTAGAAGAGCAGTCAGTCGAATGACTGTCGATAGGCTGCTCAGTTATGACTGCGATCTCTGTTTTTTTGTGTTTGTGAAGATTTGTTTCATCATTCCTCTTTCATTCTTAATCATTTTGGGATGGGAACGGATGGAATGTAGTTAAAGTCTGTTTTGTCTTTTAAGGGGAGGACGGCACCTGAAGTGATTTTTTTGCTTTTGAGTTTAGGTTTTTGCTTTTAGTATGTACATGAGTAACTGTCAAAATACATTCATCCTATATCATTAAAAAGTTTGTAGCGTCCTTGGTTGCCATAGAAACGGCCGCCATCTTGGATTTTGACTCAATTCTCAAAATCTATCTCCTCCCTAGTTATGAATAAAATCACTCAAAACCTGTGCCAATCGTATTTTCCATTCATGTCTAAAGAGTGATGTCGGGTTTTTTCGATATTTTGGATAGTTTTTTTTTTATGAATTTTTGAAAATACTATATATTGTGAATGTACAAAAACAGCGTTTTTATTACGAAAAAAAATAAATTCTCAAAAAGGTTACAATATATTTTAAAAAAAACGACGTCATTCTATTAACATTGACAAGAAGAACCTGTGTGCCAAATATAATACAAATCGTTCAGTAAATGGCGGAGGAGATAGAATTTTAGTGTGGAAAAACTACATTTCGAGAAAAATACAAGTAAAAAAATCAACAGAAAATAATACAAAACAAACGCTTCAGACGGGTTTCCCTTGTTGTAGCAGCCGCCTTACTCTTTCGATAGGCTCTAGCATTGTTACTTATGTAAATAAGATTATAAATCTAGATTAAGATGTGCACTGTTGGGAAAACACGTCGAAATGACCAGTTTTTTGTTTTTTTCCTCTATATCCTATGCTTGTGCGCGTGTTTACATACACACTGACATGCAATGCCTCATATCACAAAGCGATGGTAGACGCGTATATCGGTGTCGGCAAAACGAGGTCAAAGATCCTGTGTCGCCACATTTGGCGATTAACTGCCAATATACAGGTTTTTACTGCCATTTTCTCAGTCAGTGTTAGGATAAATTACGTCAAAATTTTGATTGTTTCTATTTACCCTCGCCTACAAAATATTTTGTAAAAAAAAAAAAATTGTACGTCATATGGACATTTTTCTGCCATGAACTTGTAGATAAATGATCGTTCTACCCGAATATGCAAAGAACAGAAAATCAACCTTTTGGTCCAATACTCGCCAGTCCAGGTGCCGCCCCTTAAATATGTTTTCTTCTTCCTCTCTGTATCTTATGGTTTGTTTTTATGTTTTGCTTTACGTATATAACCATAACATTGTTCATGAAAAACAGAATTAGATATTTTTTTGCTTTGTCTTGTTTGTCCTCATTTAAACGATGAAATATTTGCAGCTTGGGGATGAGATTGTTCGTGTCAATGGATTCACAATATCGGAAGCTGTCCATGATGATGTGTTGAATTTAATTACGGTCAGAGACGATATCATCCTGCGAGTGACACGTAAGTAAAGTTAAGCAATGATGAATTTATACCATTGTTCATTTCGCCTATGCAAAACATTGTGCATTGTGACACCGCACTGTGTGTTGGCTGGTAGAGCAAGATTTTCTGTTAATGGCCAATACTAGATGATGACCGCTGTTCACTTGGCCCAGGTGTGAAATTTGCACTTTGCCATCCGGAAAGGTAGAGAGAGTTTGCTATCAACACCTATTTATAGCAGCTGAGAGGCATGACTTGATCATCAACAAATGTGGTTTAATCGAAAGGCCTATATATTTGAAATCTATGAAAAATGCAAAGACGTCTGTTTTGACAACTTTGTCTTCTTCAAAAGTGGACATGGGTCGTCAAGCTTAGTCAAGTTGGGTGTGTGTTAAAAGTCATGTTATTAGCCAGTCCAGGCATGTTGTTAAGGGGTCAATTTAGATAGACGAAATTCTGTTTCCTGAGATAGCATGCTTGTAGACTGACCATTGGGTTAGGCAATGTGTTCTTAGACCGCTACCAATGTATTTCTCAGGCATTTTTCAAGCTATGGGCTGTCTATTACCCTTCTCTGTCTCATTTGACTATCAAGCGTCCTCCATGTCTATGACACTTCTCTGTCTCATTTGACTATCAAGCATCCTCCATGTCTATGACATTTGACTTCTCTGTCTCATTTGACTATCAAGCGTCCTCCATGTCTATGACACTTCTCTGTCTCATTTGACTATCAAGCGTCCTCCATGTCTATGACACTTCTCTTCTCATTTGACTATCAAGCATCCTCCATTTGACCCTTCTTTGTCTCATTTGATTATCAAGCGTCCTCCATGTCTATGACACTTCTCTGTCTCATTTGACTATCAAGTATCCTCCATGTCTATGTCAACTGATGACCACCCAGCTTGTTTCTTGAGCATTCAAACGTGCTTTTTATTACAATGTCATGGCTGTCAACCAGTTTGTAATGCGTATCGTCAAGGGGTTGATTCATGTTAAATTATCATGATTTCTGGAATATGACAGGTTATTGTGCAAGGTAGAATGAGTTTGTGCGGTCAGAGTCGGTTTTTCCATTTCAAAAGGTTGCAGCTATGTCTATGACTCTGTCTGTTGAATTCAAAACATTACAAAAGGCATTTTTCAAATATTTTGGGCGTAGAAAGGCTTTGTCAGAACGAAGAAAAGTGAAGTCTTGATTACATAATATGCTTTTTAATACTTCACCTCAAGATTATTTATAGGTTGCTCAAATGGTTTTGTTGAAGATGATTTGTAAATGGTATAAATGGGTTTGAATGTTTTCTTGACATTTTGTAATTGCCACTAAAATTCCATTTATGTTATCAGGAGAAACGGAAAAAATAGTTAAATAGTGTTGTTGTCCTTACTATTCACTTAAATTCAAGCTATAATGCTTCCATTAGTTGTAAAAAAAGTCATTTTATTCATCCTAAGGTATATAATGAGCGACATACAAGTTTTTTTATATACCATGTCTTATAGTAGTACAACCAGCTTTATTTACTTATTTTAGTCACTCGTTCTTCTTGAACTTATTTCTACATTTGTAATTCTTTCACAGATGTTGGAATGATACCTGTTAAAGAGTAAGCCCTGTTTTTCTTAAAAACGCTTATGCATATCAACTGTTGATGATCATGACAAATAATCTGCTGAATAATATCGATACCAATAATAATAGAAGGATACTAATGATGGTTTTAGGTTTTAAAGCTGTGTTAGAAACTTGTCTCAGGCAATGATTAAGGTGTTAAAAGCAAATTCGGACAGGAACATCATTGTGTGTTCTAATAGATGTCAATGCATTACAGGGGATGTATTCTGAATAATTATGTGTCCACTTTTCTTTTTGTTATCGGTTTTGGATTGTAAGTGAGATCTACAAATCAACGTCTGTTAAGTGTTTCCCCAAAGAAAGGCCTGACAAAACTGTCACTGCGCTCTTTTAAATACGTAGGTCCTCACGTCTGGAATTCGCTTCCGCTGTCAATACGATCTATGTTTGACACACCGGAAGACATCTTTAAAAAACATCTGAAAACATACCTCATGCTTCTTAGAAGAAAAGTAATTGTTTTAATTATGCGATTTTAATTCATGTACCATACACCTTTATAAATGATATTATGCTTTCATTTATTTATTTCTTTCTTTATTTATTTATTTATTTATTTATTTATATAATTATTTATTTATTTTGTATATTTACATTGCTCATGTTTTTACTATGTATGTATAAATGCGCCTAGAGCTGTTGTAAGATGGGAGTGGGCGCTATAGAAATGAATTATATTATTATTATTATTATTATTATCCTACTTCTTTTATTTCACTCTTTTATGACACTTTAGTGCTACCTTCCTCCTGTCTCTCCTTGTCTCTATAACCATTTTTCTGTCTTTTTGTCTATGTTTCTCCCTCGTTTTCTCTTTTGCTCTGTTTGTCTGTCTTTCTCCGGTCTCTGTCTGTCTCTGATGGGCAGTTGGCAGGTGCTGCTGGCAGGTCCTACTTCTTTTCTTTTCCTTTCTATTTTTCATTTATTGTTCATCTGGCTGTTTCTTCTGAATTCACCCTGAGATCACCACATATAGTGGATGGGATAAATTCCACTGAAACAGCGTCTGTCTCTGTCTCTGTCTGTCTGTCTGTCTCTCTCTCTGTCTCTCTCTCTGTCTCTCTCTATCTGTCTGTCTGTCTGTCTGTCTGTCTGTCTCTCTCTCTCTCTCTCTCTCTCTCTCTCTCTCTCTCTCTCTCTCTCTCTCTCTCTCTCTCTCTCTCTCTCTCTCTCTCTCTCTCTCTCTCTCTCTCTCTCTCTCTCTCTCTCTCTCTCTCTCTCTCTCTCTCTCTCTCTCTCTCTCTGTCTTTTCTTTTTCTTTCTGACTACCCATTCCTTCTTTCTCCTCCTACCCCCCCCTGCTTTTTCTCGTCTCTTTTTTAAAATTCAGCTCAACTTTTTCTAGATAAATTTCTTTTTCAACAAGTGCACATAGAAGTAATACAACATTTTTAAAAATGTCATTGCAAACCTAGACAAACATCTGTGCCAGTCAAGTGGAAATATGTGAATGAAATAGATGCAGACCAGCAGACTGTGAGTAGAATAGTTCATGTCCATGAACATTTTGAGCTTGTTTGTTGTTATTGGGTGTTTTTTGTATTTTACACTTTTTTTTGATAATTTTTCTTTTTGTTACTTTTTTGCTTTGATAACAATAAAAAAATGTTTGCCATGCATAAATTGTTGTTAAACAGAATGTATCTTTGTTCACAATACAATTCATGTATAAAGATTATACAGTCATTGAAAGATTTCACGTAATCTTTCAATGACTCTCTGAGACTTCTTTTTTTCACCCTTGTATTCTAGCCAAAGTTGAGCAAATATGCCTATGATTCATTTTTACTAAATTTTTTATTCTTCTTTTTGTTTTTAGATAGAGGATACCCAGAGCCATGCAAAAAGCAAAGAGATTTGAAAATATTTGTTGACACTACTGGTTATGCTTCATTTGGTTGTGGGTAAGAAAAGCAGGCATGCATCACACTTATAATTTTACTGTAATTTCATCTTTGACAAGCTCCCATTTAGAAATTGATATTGAAAAAATAGAAAAGAAAATTGAACAATCAAATTTCAACAAATTTGAATTAGTAATGATGAACTCTGAGGGGATTTACTTCAGTGGAACAAACTTTTATTCTCAGAATTCTCAGTGGTCCTAGCCGTTTTCCTGGAATTTTCATTGAAAGAGTTCGCCCAGGAAGCCTTGCTGAGGAAGTTGGTTTAGAAGCTGGGGACCAAATTGTTCAAGTCAATGAAACAAATTTCCGGAACATCACACACGAGCAGGTATGATTGAGGGAAGTTTTGTATGGGCTATAATTTACAATAAGTTTTTTTATCAGAAGCTCAATTACACTGGTCTCCGTCTTAGAGGCCTGCTTTTTGCATGTGATAGATTTTCCCCTCTTTGATTACCCCCTAAAAGAGGTGACTTTAAAAAACCTCTCTCCGGTTAAGAGGCTGGTTTTTGTTTTATCGGAAACCCAAATGGTCTACTAAACTCAATGCAGTTAAATAAAATTTCAAAGTTTGATTAATATTGTTGGTTTTCTCTCTATATGGAACATGGGCATCATATTGTAGGCCAAAGATCTCTGCACGTGTCCCGACTGAATGAGTGTCAGGATCTTTGATGTAGTCATCAGACATCCACCAGATTGACACCTATGGATATTTTTTTTTTTTACATACAGACAACTTTTATTTATTTTTTTTTTTTGATTTCACTCACATTCACAACTAAGATGATCTCAGGGTTTAAGATCGGATTAAAACGATTATTATTATTTTCCCAGACTGCCTTGAGTTTTTGATACAACAACTACCCAGTGCCAAGTTTTAAGAAAATTTAAAGAAATATATAGAGCTTCATTCTTCCTCCTCTTTCTATGAGTTATGTAAATGATTATCTAGGTTACACCCCCATGTATTTGCCTGAGAGATCATCCGGCTAAGAGGCCGTTTTTTGTTGTCTCCCGAGGGCCGGCCTGTAAGGCGGAGACCACTGCACCAATGTACAATCTGGTTTCTGAACCAAAGGAAGATTGTGGCAGAATTGGGTTTCTGGACTTGCAGATACACTCTGTTCTCTCAATTTGTCTCAACCCCAGACCTCTCGTCTACCTGCAGATTACCAACCCTATGTTTACTTGACAACTTCCTGATAGAAGCTATTTAGATTTTTTGTTTTTTGTTTTGTTTTAAGTGCTACTGTATGTGGTTTAGATTTTTTTTAAATGATTGGATTGAAGATGTGCTTACAGTAATATGAGCCTTCAATAACAGTTGACATATAAGACTGAACATAGCCTTGTATGTCATTTCAGTAATTATTTTTTCCAGTCATGACCTACATGTTCAGTCGTGACTAAGAATGCTTTAAGTATGCTGTAATGTATGTTATATCATATGTCACCTACCATTTTGATACAAACACATTGTCTTGCATAAGTCGATAGATAGTACCTATATGATCAAAATGTCAGCGGTGATCAAAAATATCTATAAATGTGTTTTAAGACTTTAAAAAAGAAACAAAAAGTTTGTTCATTGTCATGCATTTGAGAACATTTTTCTTAAACTTTCCTTTAAAATTTGGTTTGTGGCACGTACATTTTTGCATCGAAACGCAAGCAATACATTTGCCATATCTTACTGCATTTACAGGCTGTGTTGGCTATGAAGAGCAGTCGACAGCTGACGATCATCATTAGGCAGCAAGTAGTAAGTTGCTTCCCTTTCCAATGCCCTTATAGAGTGATCCAACTCAGTTGTATGGCTTTACTTCTAAATCAGATCTAATCTGCTTGCTAACGCATGTTTTCTGTCTCACAATGACTTGCTGTTTCCATAACATTTCTATAGGGAAACCATTTTTTTTGTTTTGATATAATGTAACAGTAAAGCCTTTTATCAATACTAATTTATTTATCCAATTTTAACAAACTGTGTTTGTACTGACATACCTAATGCCACTTCGTATCCCACAAACCAGTCACACTGTGATACTGCAAGACTAAGAGAGCTTGTTAGTGTTCAATAATGACACAAAAAAATATTGAAGCCCCATAAGAACAAAGACAAGACAAATGATGTCTGTCCAGCAAGTACTCAAAATTAGTAAGAATTGGAATTTACTTTGACTCAATATTGTTTTAGGTTGGGATGGTGTTTCAGTTAGAACTAGAGGACGCCTGTTGTCATATCCTTTTTTGCAACTTTCCTGATAGTCAACCCAAATGATCTATTACGACACAGCTTAAGGGGTGGGTTTCACTACCTCCACAGGGTTTAAAACTGTTCAATCAGTTGTCTGAGCAACACTCCTCCAGCAGTGGCAGGAGTAACAACTCATCCTACGGCCACAATGTTGACAGCAGTACTGGAGGTCAACTGTCAAATCATAATCAAAACCTGAGGAGGGCTTCCACCGGTTCAACCAATCACAGGACAGCGGATTATCTTTCAAACCAATTGTCGTCTGAAACACGACCTGTAAGGTATGATCGATACAGGCGTGTTACGTTTTCAAAAGATTCATTTCATTGATTTGATGTTGTTTGTCTTTTGATAATTGCATGCAGAGCCTTGTTAAAATAAAAGAGCACATTGATTTTATAAAAATAGTGCTGCCAGAAATGGGACATTGTAAAAGAATTTTTTTTAACGCAGTAAATTAAACAACTCTTTATGATATGTTAGCTCTGTGAGATAAACAGCATGACAGAAGGATGACTCCTTTCATCCCCTCCCATCTGCTCCCCCCCCTCCCTCACATTCTCCGCCCTCCTCAAGTACCTTACCCTGTGATTATTTTCTTATGTTGTAACCTGCTCTAGGTTAGGTCACATATATATGCGAAAGAATATGAATGCTGCTCCTTTACTCTTACTCATTACAATTTTTTGTTTATAATTTATTGCTGCCATTGGGATGAAAACACGTATACGCCAAATTTTGTGATTTTATGTTTGTTTTTTGCTTATTTTAAAAATTGATATAAAACTGTTTATATACATACATAGCTGCCAACCTTTTCAAATCGAAAAACTGTCTGACCGCATGAACTAATTTTAACTTGCTCCATGATATTAAAAAAAACATGGCATTACCCCTTTGCGGAAAGTAACGAAAAGTCTACCGATCACTGGCCTTTCTGGCATAGCAGTTTTGAGAACTTAGAATAGTGTCTGGGGACTTTCACCTAATCACTAATGAATCTTTACCGTTTAGGGTTTCTATTTAGACAAAAATTACAGAGTACCCTCATATACGTTTTCATGGTAAATACAGATTTACAGACTTAAAACCAATATACGCACTAAATACGATTGTTCACATACTGGTTGGTAGCTATGTACATATGACCAAAGTATCAGGGTTGGCAAGAACATATATATAATTGTTTTATTATTTTATTAGACCTTTTTAAGCAGTCTGCTTACTGTTTCCCATTTGAGAAAATCATTTTTTTAAATCTGTCTTGTAAAATTTGGTCCATGGCGTTTACATGTTTTCACCAGAATGGTTGTGTTATGCTGCTCTTTTTTCCCCTGTTTCTTTTCAGTCTGAGCATGTCAAATAGTAGTATTCTTTAATGCATGCTTCAGATTTCTAACTTGTTCAATGATGAATGAGCAAATGTGTGTTATTAATATTATTATTATTATTATTATTATTATTATTATTATTATTATTATTATTATTATTATTATTATTATTATTATTATACTCTAAATATGAACTGCATGAGATATTTTTTTATATAACAGAAATAGTTGACTATAAGAGTAATTAAGAAGTTCAACAAGTTAAAATGTTTAGTCAACTTCTATATTTTCAAAGAGACTTTTGCGATCGCTGTAATGAAAACAGGGTATTCAATTTTCCCTTCTTTTTTCTCAGTGGGTGGCTGGCAGGGGCTACTGGTAGGTCCTGCTTCTTTTCTTTTACTCTTTCACTTATCTTTTATCTTGATATTTCCACTTACTTCACCCTGAGGTCACCACAATGGTGGACAGGGAGAAATTTCAATTTAAAACCAAAACAACCCCATTCTTTTCTTCCATAAACCGATAGGCTATAATGTTCCATGCCTTGTATATGATAAAAAATATCAGGATTTAACAAAAATATATATCAAGGTTTTTCCTGAAAATTTTTGAAAATGTGCTTCAATCTTCACATTTGAGAAAATATCTTTCTTACTCACCTGTGAAATGTGGTCTCCAAATACTTGTTTGCAAACAGAACAAAAGTGACATGGGTTGGTCATAAAGAACTAGTTTGAGTGATGACATCACTGTCTGTTCTGATACCAGCTGTGAGCCTACCATTCTGTTCTCTCTGTACAACTTTTAAAGAAATTCAGTGTTCATTTTCATTATGTTGTACTCAATTTTAACTTTAAAAAAAAGAACAATGAATAACTACAGTTTTAAAAATCAACATTTCACAAGTATGATTGGAACGTAGTGCTTCTAACATTGCATCTCCGACATTAACATTAAAACTAGCTACATGATCCACTTTTGCACATTACCTGCAGATTTTCTCCTTCCTGCGAAAGGCGTTTGATATCCTAACGAAAATGCGGACAAATTAATGTGGATATTTTATTAAAATAACCTCGCACAATTTTCATCTTTCAAGTCTCTTTATTACATTCTAGTAGCAAATTCAAACAAATCCCACTGTAACTATATTCATATCAATGCGTTTTATTGTTTGTTCTGTCACATAATCAAAAGTAAAGATATTTTTCATCAATTTTGCTGTAATGACAGACATTTTTGTGTTGTATTGTATTTCAACTGTATAAGAATTTTTCAGAAGACTGTTTACATTCACCATTTAACCTGAAAAATATTCAGACAGTTTTGTTTTAAAAAATACTGAAACAGAAATTACTGTCATTACATCAAAATTGAGTCAACATAGCTCTACTTTCGATTATAAAACAGAACAAATTTGTTTTAGACTGATGGATAGGCCCTTTGGGATCATATTAAAAATAACAATTGAAGGTATGAACTTGATTGACAGTGCGATGCTGGTTTTCTTTCATGGGAGGAATGGCTGCTATTGGCACCATCAAGGGTTTACACCTGTCTGCTGCAAGTGGAATTTTGAAAGTGATACCCGGGCACTGGTCATGTTGCTATTGGGCTCAGTATCAAATCCCTGGCTTTACTTACAAAATGGATTTGATGTCTTAAATACGATTTTTTTAAAGCGTTGTCTTAACTATTATTTCCTCCAATTCAACTACTGTCATATTGGTTAACGTTATCTTCGCCCTTTTGATCCTTATCTTTTATTTTTATGTTGTAATCTGAAGGATTTTATCATTGTCATTTTCATCATCACCATTCTGCAATTGTCATTGTTCGTTTTCAATTTTTTGTTTTAAGTATAAGCTTCTCTGTGATGATCATTGATGTAATAAACAAAGTGATGGTTTTGGTATAAAGTTTAAATAATGAGGCCGATGATATTCAATAATTTTAGTTTTGTATAATATGTTAATGAGTATGTGTGTTTTTATATGCATGAATGTGAATATTCTAGTGACCATCTGTCCCAGTTAATCAAGAATAAAGTGATTTGTTAATATTAATTTCTGGCTCATGTTTCCATGTCTTTACATCAAACACCAGGGAGAAATGTTGCCTCTTTTGTTTGTTGCCAATTTTTGATAGATTTGATGGTGAACTATGCAGAAGGGGAGGGAAGGCAGAAGTATTAAATGAGCGAGAAAAGAATTTTACAAGAGAATCCTGAGGACTTTGTAACATGTGGCTGCAAATCAAGCGTTGCATGTTTTCCTGTTTTGAGACTCAACTCATCTATAAGGAAAGAACTTTTTGTTATAGAATGTTGCCAATTTCTCCTATCAATACAAAAATGTCATGATTTTTTCAGAGAAATCTGAAAAAGGGACATTCAGTGCAACCTAGTGTAAAACAAGATTTGTCATGATGTGATATAAAAAATTAAAACAGAATGTAAGAGAGTACATGAATGGACATAGCACAGAAAATGAAGGCCAGATCTTGTTGTGATGTATTTTTATAAAAACATTTAAAATGGGCTTATAGTGCCCTATGTATGCAGAAAAATGTTATATGTTTATGTCTTATTGTTTTTTTTAATTCATTGGAATAATAATATTAGAGAAAAAAATAATTCAACGAGAGAGATGGCCAAAACCTGTCAGCAATGGGAAAACAAGATGGATTACCTGAGAAACTTTATACTTTAAGTCTAAGCAGTAAGGGTTTAAAGCAGATAGTCATGCGACCATTTTATTAGTCAAGATTCGCTCTTGCATGTCAGGTTCTAGAAAGGAATTAGGACTTGAAGGAATAATCTCAAAGCCTAAGTACTTTGTGGCTACCAGTCATCATTGTCGCTTCCATCTTCAGTTGTTTATAATAAAGTGGTCTCCACCTAAGAAGCCAGCCCACCTTAAATGTCGCTTTTTGGGTGGAACAGATTTTCCTCATTAATTATCATGTCTGAGAGGCCGCTTCGAAAAACTAAAGTACGGCTAAGAGGCTTGTTTTTACCTCCACCAGAAGATCAACTGGTTTGCAAAAATCAATGCAATGAAACAAATTACCGTCTGGGTAATAGAAAGGGCCAGTCTCTTTGGCAGAGACCACTGTAGCATGGATTTATTTGAGCCTTAAACGGCCGGGGTCCTAAATTATGCAACAAACAACAGCAAACTGCGTGTAAGGGACATGCTGTTCACTTTGGTGACCGATCGAACTTTGACATTTATTGGGTGTCTTCTTGGTACCCAACGTATTTAAAACAGTCATCCAATTGCCAAAGATATTGAATCGCTGGTTTCCCTAGCTGGCCTCCAGCCAGCTGAGGTTTAGTAAGCCCTCTGGGCACTCAAAACCACCCAGACCCATTATGAAAGAAGGAAGAATATAGTCAATGAGTACCAGGACTACACCCTCCCATGCAGACGAGTTTTCCTGAAGATTGTCAAGATTGACTTTTTGTCTTTGGAGTCAGCACAAGTGAGGTGTTTACCACACTTTCAATTCTTACCATGTCATCTCATAGAAAGCTTAGTTCCTTTCATTTTGCTAGTCAACCCTTAAATATCTTATCTTGATTTGTAGATAGTGTCACTTTTTTTTTAATGAAGTACTATCCACAAGAAAAGTTTCATTCCAATATATTCATTTGTATCAATGTTTGAAGCTCATGTAGTTGTGCACATCAATACCATGTGAGATAAACTATGTGTCCTTTCAGTTATTGTCTCTTTTTAAAATCTCAATGTATTGTATATAAGTGTCATTTCTTCACATTCCTGTATTTTTTAACATAAACACATACACGTTATGATATTCTTTTGTGTTATTTCTTTTTCTTCTTGTTTTGTTATTTCTTTTTCTTCTTGTTTTTTTTTTCAATGGTTGTGATTTTTCCTAATCGATTGACTTTTTAAATGTCCTTATTACTATGTTGTGCTTTTTCTTGGTTGCTGAGATTGTAATTGTAACAAGTAAAATTGTAGTTTCTGCGATATTGATAAAAGATTAAAGGTATTAAAAATGTTATGCAATCACATTTGTAATAAATTCATAGATGCTTGCTAACATAAGTATGAAAAAGTTTCAATTGCTTGTAGCTTTCGTTAATACATAAAGATCAAGCCATTTGATAATGTCACTAGTAACAGAAAGATTTTTATTTTTTCATGGAGAGCTTCATTGGCTTTTTTAATTGAAAGTTTTGAGAAACAATTATGGTACAGATCTATGGTGTCATTTCAGATTTTCTCTCGCCACCATACTTTTGAAAACATGTACATGACAAATTTTCTTCTTCTTTTCTTTTTTTTAGCGAAGATGGATAGCTATTTACCTAATATACATATTCTCATAATTTGAAGCATGTCAAAATGATCTAAAACTAATTCTTAAACTTAAAAAAAAAATATCCATTCATTGTTATGCACTTAAGAAAATAATTTTGTATTCACTCTACTATAAAATTTGGTCTGGCGTATCCATGTTTTCATTAGAATTGTAGCGCTTTGTTACTTATCCTTTCTTGATACACTTGATGTTTAAATTTTATTTTAACATATGCTTAGAGTTAAGACGTATTCTTTAAGTTACAAACTAAATTCATTGATTATTAATTGGCGAAATATGACAATAAGTGACAACTCCACTAATAAAGACAGAACAAACATGTGACGTTTTGTATACATTTCGCACCTTCAGTGTAAATTTTTGCCTTGATTGATACTTCCTTTCATTCATTCTCTATCATTTCTTCTTTCTAGACCCAGTGAGATATAGATCTAGTCTTATAGTTATCCTCTTTTTTTTGTTCTTGTTTCCCATACTCACTCTCTCTCCTTTTCTTTCTTCCCTGTTTTTTTCTTCCTTTCTCTCTCTCTCTCTCTCTCTCTCTCTCTCTCTCTCTCTCTCTCTCTCTCTCTCTCTCTCTCCCTCCCTCCCTCCCTCCCTCCCTCCCTCCCTCCCTCCCTCCCTCTCTCCCTCTCCCTCTCCCTCTCCCTCTCCCTCTCCCTCTCCCTCTCCCTCTCCCTCTCTCTCTCTCTCTCTCTCTCTCTCTCTCTCTCTCTCTCTCTCTCTCTCTCTCTCTCTCTCTCTCTCTCTCTCTCTCTCTCTCTCTCTCTCTCTCTCTCTCTCTCTCTCTCTATCTCCTTCTCACCTTTTATTACTTACACATTTTCATATTTTTATTTCATTTCAGATCTGAACCTTCCATTCTCACTCATTCTTTACATCCCCTCTACTACGTTTCTTATCATCACTGTCTTTTTCTTTCTTTCTTCCTCCTTTCTGTTTTTCTTCTGACATCACATTGTGTGATGCTTAAGAGGTAACTTAGATCTAGATTTCTAGATATTTCTCATTTGTTGTCTGACGAAGGGTTATACCCGAAACGTCACATGTTTGTTCTGTCTGTATTAGTGGAGTTGTCACTTATTGTTATATTTCGCCTTTGATTTCACTCCACGGGGCTCCTTCATATGATTATTAATTGGTGAGTTTATGTATTTGTCAGCTTTTTTCATTAATTAAAGGCCCTCTATAAATTAAATGTGTAGAGCTATCAGAGCTGCTTCTTTTGGCAACAGTTTAGCGTTTTGAAAGCCAATTGTTTCATGTTGTAGAGCCAGACATGAAAAATTCTTTTTGATATGCAAACACTTCTTAAAGCCCTGAAGATAAGTGAGGTTTGTTTTTTTCCCAAAAAGACAACTTGAAAGCATACTTTTCGCAGTTCTGTCTATTCATCTGCGGAATTTGATTTGTCCTGTGGTAGAATTGATTTGCTGTGTTTCCCATCAATACGTACGCAATGCAATAACGGGAGAAAATAAGAAAAAAACAAAAAGAAATGAAAACAGTGTGGTACTTCCATGAATAAAGATTTTAGATTTGACAGAAAACTTTTAAATATAAAAGGAAATAAGTTCATTTCACCATCTTCAGACACTGATGGATAATGTGGAATTCTGTACATTTGATCTGTTTAATTTCAATGTTTATAGCAGTAAATATTGTTTACTCTTACTTTTGTTTGTTTCATAACGGAATTACAAATTAAGTACGGCCAGTGGATGCTTCTGATAGGTCCTACTTTTTCCTTTCACTCTATCACTCATCTTTCTGTTTCTTCTTAATTCACCCTGATATGACTGCCTACGATGGATGGGGTAGATTTCAGTGAAACAAAGTCAGCAAATTTATTTATTTATTTGCATCCGGTTAGAGTATTTTATTGTTGTATATTTTGTTAAATGTTGTTTTCGTGTATGTAAATCATTAATCCCAGCATAAGTTGACAACTCTGAATTTTGTTTTGTTTCAATTAGTCTTTAGATTGTGAGACAATTTATGTAATTAAAGTAAATGAAATGCCATTTAAGCCTGTGTATCGTAGATTTAGTTAAAATAATAGTTCCCTTCTCCCTCTGTCTCTTTTCGTCTGTCTGTCTCTCTCTTTCTCTATTTCTCTTTTTCTCTTTTTCTCTCTCCTCCCCCTCTCTCTCTCTCTTCTCTCTCTCTCTCTCTCTCTCTCTCTCTCTCTCTCTCTCTCTCTCTCTCTCTCTCTCTCTCTCTCTCTCTCTCTCTCTCCCTCTCTCTCTCTCTCTCTCTCTCTCTCTCTCTCTCTCTCTCTCTCTCTCTCTCTCTCTCTCTCTCTCTCTCTCCCCCCTCTTTCTCCCTTCCCTCTCCTTTCCCTCTCTCTCTCTCTCTCTGTCTCTGTCTCTGTCTCTGTCTCTCTCTCTCTCTCTCTCTCTCTCTCTCTCTCTCTCTCTCTCTCTCTCTCTCTCTCTCTTCTCTCTCTCTCTCTCTCTCCTCTCTCCCTCCCTCCCTCCCTTCCTCCTTCTCCTCCCTCCCTCCCTCTCTCTCTCTCTCTCTCTCTCTCTCTCTCTCTCTCTCTCTCTCTCTCTCTCTCTCTCTCTCTCTCTCTCTCTCTCTCTCTCTCTCTCTCTCTCTCTCTCTCTCTCTCTCTCTCTCTCTCTCTCTCTCTCTCTCTCTCTCTCTCTCTTTCTCTCTCAATGGTAAGCTACATAAGTGATCTTCACAGAATTTTAAAAGTTACAATATCTGTCGCTATATTTCAATAGAACAAAATTTCATGACAAGAGTATAAACATTTCATCAACAGGAATAAAAACTCTGTGATAGACGAACCCCTTGATGAGAGTCAACTCATCGCGCAACAGTTAGAAAACCAGTCTCGTAAGTTTTGGCACGAAATGTTTTTATTTGTCTGCTAAAAGCAGTTGTTCATGCATTAGATTCCTTTATCACAAAGTGGCGGTGTTGGCGGCCTAGTGAGTAGACAGCCGGACTTTGAATCGTAGGATCCTTTGTTCCAGTCTCTTGGTAAAGCTAGGACTGATGTTATGTTCTTTGGGAAAGACGCTTAACATGCATTTCCCAATACAACCCAGGTGCACATGAGTGTCAACATCAACTGGGGAATAAAACTTGTGACAAACTAATGTCCAATCCAGTTGGCAGTGTATCAACACCCGTCCTGCTTCTCACCATGTAAATCTCCTCAAGCTCTGGCCCCAAAGCTCCAATGGCCTTGAAGGAAATTTACTTACTTCCTTCCTTTGTCAACAGTTTTTGGGGTAATCAAAGAGTGTCATGTTTATCCCATGAGACTAGTTTTCTTAGTACAAGGGGGACTTGATGGTCCAGAGGCAAGGTGTCGGCCTCTCAAACAAAAGGTCATGGGTTCAAGCCCTAGCGGATTGAATGAAAAGTGTTTTAAAGTTTTTTTCGAGTAACTAGATCAGACTAAATTATACATAGTCCCATGCTCAAGCACTGATAGTTACCTACACTCATTTTGAAACTAGTTCCGTAAAACCTGCAACAGAGAAGCGTATGTAAGATACAAAGAGAAAATTGATTTATCGTGTTTTGAATTCTAAAATATAAATGCTTTTGTTTTTGTGATTTTTTTGTAATCGATTGTTTTTTTAATTTGTTGTTCGTTTTTTTTCATCAATTGTTTGTTTTTGTTTAAAAAATCAATAAATTATTACTCCGTGCGACAGTGAGACAAGTCTTTTGGAAAAAGACTCAATCAGAAGAGACCCAGTCTGTTTCGTCATCAGCGTCAGCATCCACATCACCATCCATATCAGCATCACCGTCAGTTGTGACAGCAGCAGATGTACATCCTGAGTATGCGGTGATAGAAAAAGGGAAAAAAGATGAAACACAGAAAGAAAAAACGTCACCGGGGGGCAGCTCAAATTACTCGGCTGAGATACGAGAAGAACTACAGGAGAGGAGGAAGGTGTGTATGATGATTAACGTGATTGGTACAAGAAAATTAGTGCAAGTTTCTGATTTTACTGATGCAGGTCTTTGCCTTCGTTCTTTTCTTTTTTTCAGTAAATAGAACAAAGTCATCTTTTTTATTTCTTTTAGATAGATAAGCATGAGAAATCAATAATTTCTTTGCAATTGACTGCAGAATTATACTTCCAATCTTCTGTCCAAAAGATGTCTTCTTTAGCTATGAGCAAGTATTTTTTTTCTTTTTTTTTTCTTGATTTAATACAGTAGCTTGTACTTTTTTTTAAAGTGGTCTTGTCTGTAGTAATTTGAGTTTTTTTTCTACTTTTTTCAGTCAATGTGTGCTCCCTCTAGTCTTTTTCTCCTTCAGTTTTATATTTTTGTATTATATCCGGAAAAATCATGAAGACTTGCAGACATGCAGATTTTTGTCCTCTTCCTATCTTTTCTTTTATTTCAATCTTCCCCCCTTAGAATCAGCAGTCGTCCCCCCTCAGTGGGGCAGCAGCCGTTGCAGCCCAGCAGAAACTTCAGGGAAGTATCAAGCCTGGCCTTCTGGGACTTGGTGACAGCTTCACGTTTGTGGAAGACGTACCGCCAGCATCCTACAAGATGGTATCTTGTCTTTTCTGTTTAGCGTCTCTCATTCAATTTTAACAATTCATTACCATTCTGATAAAGACATATTTGTTATGAAAAAAATTTAGCTAAAAAATTTTTTTTCAAATGTGTAACGATGAACAGACGTTTTAAAAGTATTTTTAAAAGCATGCACAGTTTTGTCAACTGTGAAATTTTAATTATATGCACACAAAATGATTATCTAGACTAATTAGTGCAAACTAAAGAAAATCGAAAATTTGGCATGTATGTATTTTCATCAGAATGGTAGTGATTTCATATAAGGTCAGAAAGAATATACTATCTCACTATCAAATGTGGAACATAAGTTTGTTTAAAAACTGCATGAAGAAAGGAAGTTTGCTATTTTGTATCCCCTAAACTAAGAAATTTGCTATTGTATATCTCCTAAACTAAGAAATTTGCTATTGTATATCTCCTAAACTAAGAAATTTGCTACTGTATAT
>JAXRKP010000015.1:417500-660000 GCA_037039925.1 Doris montereyensis | reverse complement strand
GAAAGACACCTAAATTCATTTTTACCGACAGGCATAAGACTTTTAAATAATACAAGTTTCCTCTTAATTCATTGGATGGTTGCCAGGTGCTACTGGTAGGTCCTACTTCTTTCCTCTCACCCTTTTCCTTATCTTTTACCTTGTTGTTTCCTCTTAATTCACCCTGACATCACTACATATATGGTGCACAGAATACGTTTGAATGAAACAAACAAAATCTATCTTTGACTTAAAAATCTAATCAATGTGGTAAGCTTAGCCGAGTATTTCACCTACATGCAGTGACATTTTCCAAATTGATTGTCTCCCTGTCCGTGGCAGGAAGATGAATGTGGGTGACCAGCTGATGGCAGTTAACGGGCAAAAGCTGATGGACATCACTATCACCAAGGCGCAGACGATGATTGAGAGTGTGCCAAAGGTATTCTTGGTTCTTACTATTGCTCTTGTTACCATCACTGTTCCTGTCATCTTCCTGTGCTCTTGTTACCATCACTGTTCCTGTCATCTTCCTATGCTCTTGTTACCATCACTGTTCCTGTCATCTTCCTGTGCTCTTGTTACCATCACTGTTCCTGTCATCTTCATGTGCTCTTGTTACCATCACTGTTCCTGTCATCTTCCTGTGCTCTTGTTACCATCAGTGTTCCTGTCATCTTCCTGTGCTCTTGTTATCATCACTGTTCCTGTCATCTTCCTGTGCTCTTGTTACCATCACTGTTCCTGTCATCTTCCCGTGCTCTTGTTACCATCACTGTTCCTGTCATCTTCCTGTGCTCTTGTGACCATCACTGTTCCCGTCATCTTCCTGTGCTCTTATTACCATCACTGTTCCAGTCATCTTCCTGTGCTCTTATTACCATCATTGTTCCCGTCATCTTCCTGTGCTCTTATTACCATCACTGTTCCAGTCATCTTCCTGTGCTCTTGTTACCATCAGTGTTCCTGTCATCTTCCTGTGCTCTTGTGACCATCACTGTTCCCGTCATCTTCCTGTGCTCTTGTTACCATCACTGTTCCCACTCACTGTTCATCTTCCTGTGCTCTTGTTACCATCACTGTTCCCGTCATCTTCCTGTGCTCTTGTTACCATCACTGTTCCCGTCATCTTCCTGTGCTCTTGTTACCATCACTGTTCCCGTCATCTTCCTGTGCTCTTGTTACCATCACTGTTCCCGTTCTTCCTGTGCTCTTGTTACCATCACTGTTCCCGTCATCTTCCTGTGCTCTTGTTACCATCACTGTTTCCATCATCTTCCCATCCATTGACGTTTGAGATAAGCAGTTGCATTACCATGATAAAAGATGATTATATATACTACATTGTGTTGTCTGAATCCTCTTGCAAGTTGAATTAAATAGCAATTCTATGTTTTCCATTTTTCCGCTAGCTGATTGTTTTTGTTACTTTGTAGGAAGTATATTTTATTTGGTATATGGGCCAACTTGGTTGATGTTGATTCACACCTAAAATTAACTTGTTTGGTAGTTTTTATTTTTAATCCATCACTCAATGTATCTAAATTTAATATTGTAATTCATTTGACTGGACTTTGCCTTTTTTTTTAATTTTTACATTTGTGGCAACTTATATATGAGTTTGGACTGAGGTTATCTCAGGTTTAGAGAAAGACAGACAGACAGACAGATAGACAGACAGACTGACAGAGAAAGAGAGACAGTCAGAGAAAATCAATAACAGTGATGGATACAGAGACAGACACAGAAATGTGGAGAGAGAGGGAAAGAGAGACAGAGAAAGAGATCAAGAGAAACAGAGGAGAGAGAGATAGAGACATGGAGAAAGACAAACACAGAGGAGGCAAATGCTTTTGCCTATATTACTATTTATTTTTATCATATTTATGTCATTGAATGATGTTTTATCTATTTTATTATCAGTTCATCATTTTAACCAAATATTTTTAATATTATATCGTATTTTTCTTACCTTGAACAAATGCATGCACTATCATATGCTACTATGGGACAAATTTAAATACTATTACAACATCCCTTAGCTATGGAAAGAAGCAACAGTTTATTGCAATGAACTTGCTTAATCTTTTCAGGATACTGTAGAACTACTATTCTGTGAATCAACCCTTGTCAATGAAGAAGATACAGTGTGAGTACTTCTCTTCTTTTCCTTTTTTGGGGAGTCGAATTGATCTTTTACTATTTGCATGTTTTTGTTTTATGAATTTAATGTATCTATAACGTTGATATATTATGTTATTGTTTTTAGATGAATGACAACATTACATGTCTTACTGTATATTAGGCCTTGGCAAGACTCGCTTTTCTTTTACTCATTGATACCAACTACTGTTTTCTCTGGTCTCACATTATTCGAATACTCATTTTGACAAATACCACGAGACTGCCTCGCGCGTTCACGTCAACGAATATGAATAATGAAGCTGAGGCCTGAAGAAAGGAGGGGGTGGGGGCTTATGACCTCCATGCCCCTTGCTGATTGAAGTGTTGCGATAAGAGAAGACAGACACAGGTGAGAGACATTGTGTTCCCTGCTGGGAAAGACACTTGACACGCGCTTACCCTCTTGTTCACATCCTGGCCATGCTAGTTTGAACATTGTGTTCCCTGCTGGCAAAGACACTTGACACGTATTTACCCTCTTGTTCAAATCCTGGTTATGCTAGTTTCAACATTGTGTTCCCTGCTGGCAAAGACACTCTTGTTCAAATCCTGGTTATGCTAGTTCCAACATTGTGTTCCCTACTGGGAAAGACATTTGGCACGTACTTACCCTCTTGTTCATATCCTGGCCATGCTGGTTTCAACATTGTGTTCCCTGCTGGGAAAGACACTTGACACGTATTTACCCTCTTGTTCAAATCCTGGCCATGCTAGTTCCAACATTGTGTTCCCTACTGGGAAAGACATTTGGCACGTACTTACCCTCTTGTTCATATCCTGGCCATGCTGGTTTCAACATTGTGTTCCCTGCTGGGAAAGACAAAGACACTTGACACGTATTTACCCTCTTGTTCAAATCCTGGTTATGCTAGTTCCAACATTGTGTTCCCTGCTGGCAAAGACACTCTTGTTCAAATCCTGGCCATGCTAGTTCCAACATTGTGTTCCCTGTTGGTAAAGACACTTGACACGTATTTACCCTCTTGTTCAAATCCTGGCCATGCTAGTTCCAACATTGTGTTCCCTGCTGGCAAAGACACTCTTGTTTAAATCCTGGCCATGCTAGTTTCAACATTGTGTTCCCTGCTGGCAAAGACACTCTTGTTCAAATCCTGGCCATGCTAGTTCCAACATTGTGTTCCCTGTTGGTAAAGACCTGTTGGTAAAGACACTTGATACGTATTCACCTTCTTGTTCAAATCTTGGCCATGCTAGTTCCAACATTGTGTTCCCTGTTGGTAAAGACACTTGACACGTATTTACCCTCTTGTTTAAATCCTGGCCATGCTAGTTCCAACATTGTGTTCCCTGCTGAGAAAGACACTTGACACGTATTTACTCTCTTGTTCATATCCTGGCCATGCTAGTTCCAACATTGTGTTCCCTGCTGGCAAAGACACTCTTGTTCAAATCCTGGCCATGCTAGTTCCAACATTGTGTTCCCTGCTGGGAAAGACACTTGACACGTGTTTACTCTCTTGTTCAAATCCTGGCCATGCTAGTTCCAACATTGTGTTCCCTGCTGGGAAAGACACTTGACACGTGTTTACTCTCTTGTTCAAATCCTGGCCATACTAGTTCCAACATTGTGTTCCCTGCTGGGAAATACACTTGACACGTATTTACCCTCTTGTTCAAATCCTGGCCATACTAGTTCCAACATTGTGTTCCCTGCTGGGAAATACACTTGACACGTATTTACTCTCTTGTTCATATCCTGGCCATGCTATAAATTCAATTTTGAAAAGTTATGTCAAATAAAATTGGTTTCTATCTTCTTTTCTTTTCAGGACCTATTTCTGAGACTGGGCAAATGGGCATGGCAATGGCTTCGTCCCATTATATTTTTGTACCTTTGCACACGACATGATATACCTGTGTCATTATTCTATATAATCTCTTTCTTTTGGTGGTTGTTCTAAAGGTAGATGAAGACCTCTAGTAATATTAGTAATAACAGAAATAATTTGATTGGATTTAGAATTTTTAAAGCTATTTTTAGTTTTGTTTTTAGAGGGAGAAAAGTTTTTTCTATTTTTTATTTGTCCAGTGTTATGCATAATAGGAAGGATTGTGTAAGAAATTTATCTCAAATTAAACTTTCCTGAGCACTTTGTGTGATCAATCTTTTTTTTTCTTTGTATGCATTTGGATGTTTCTTTGATTACAATTACAGTCTAGAAGAAGGCAGGATTCTGCTGAGCATTATCATTATCAACAAATCTTCATTAAAGTTAGAGAATGTTTTACAAACCTTAGAGTTAATGGTGGATTGCAAGTTTTCAGATTGAAATCACTGCAAGCCGTGATGTGAGGAGATTATGGTCAAGTGCAAAATCTATGATCGGAAATAATAACTTCAGAAAAAAATATATGTCAATACTATTCAGAGAATTGAAAGCATAATTATGGTACTTATTAAAAATCTTTAATATCAATCACTACTGGAATGTTTTGATTTAAAACAATGCATTTTATTTTATTTATTTATTGTTTCTTTTGTTGCTTTGTATTTGTTGCATATTTACTTTAATACATATTTAGCATAAAAAATAGCCAGATACCTTGTGGTTTTCTATTTCCGTATATTTTTGTCCAGTGTTACTGTTCCTATTATCCGTAAGGTAAATCGTGAATAACTTGTCTTATTTATACGAGTCGATAGATTGAGTATCTGCCTAATGAGGCTGATACTTTAATGTGAGCTCAGTGCTATCTTGTTGTATCTCAATCTCAGGTTTTTGCACTTTTTGTAAATGTTGTTACCTTGTCTAAGAGGGGCTACATACATCTCCATTGTAATGACATACATATCCCGATAGCATCCCTTGATGTGTGGTATGGGAATTGCATTATGATTTAAGCTCATACTCATACACTTTGCGAAGAAGTCAGGTGTTCTTGAGTCTTTTTCTTAAAACTGGAAAAGATGGAGATAGGGGCAAGTATAGCACTGAGCTTGGGTATGCCATTGATTAATTTGCTGGAATATCAAATATCTGAAATAAAATCGGTATTGATGATTGAAACTCCCAGCTTTATCGTATTTATTGCATTCATTGTCTGTCCAAAGTCAAATGTATCATCTTTAAGCAGTGATTATTAACGTTGTTGAATTAGATGCTTATTGTTTGTTTTTAGATTGTATCGGGTAGGCGGCTGCTAGATTTAGAATTGTGTGGCCCTGGTTTCCTATGCTGGCAAAACTAGGTCTGATATTGTGTTCCTTGGGAAAGACATCTATTAACACAAACTAACTTCCTTTCAAAGAGGCAATGTATCATCCCATTTCACCTCACTGTGTTTTTAATAGAAACTGAGATGAACCCTGGCTCTATGGCACGTACTGATCTTGAAATAAGTTTTACTCAACTCTGGATCTATGGGATGTACTGACCTTGAAATAAGTTTTACTAAACTAAATGCTGTTTTAGTTTTAGCTTGCAAGCTATCAGAGAAGCATTGAGTTATTTCACTTTATTTTGGAGTTGAATTTTTTCGTTTTACTTCTTTCCTTTCACTCTTTCATTTATCTGTCATCTTGCTGTTTCCTCTTTCTTAGTTCACCATGAGATCACCGCTTATGGTGGATTGGGTAAATTTCGATGAATCGAGCTCGTTTTCTATATTTCTTGATCATTACTTTATTGAAATTTTTATAAAATTCTGTGCCTTCCTAAAGACATCAGTGGTGGTTGGTTTGCAAGTGGCGATGGAGTGAGCCCTGCTTCTTGCCTTTCATTCTTTTTATTTTTTACTTTTGTCTCTCATCTTGCTATTTCCTTTCCATTCACTTTGAGATCATCACAATTATATCATAGGGAACAGAGTAAAATTTCAATGAATGAATTCATCAAACTAAAGATATGAGATGAAATTGTTCATTTCTCTATTTTCAATAACCTACTGGATTTGGGAGAGTGACATAGACTTCATTTTCAGATGAGATGATAATTTTTCTTTTAATGAATTATCTCTTCGTTATCTAAGATGTATCTTTGAATAAAAACACAGAGTTATGGATGTTATAGTTATTACACACACATGTTCATACACAGGATGACAGATACACACAAACACACAATCAGGACCTGGGCCAGAGCAAGAAAGATACACCATTTGAAAATCATTTTAATTGACATTTCATCATGTTGACTATAACATAACATATAATTCTATAGATGGTGTTCTTTCTTAATCTACAGAGTAATATGTAACATGTAAACACATCTAATACATAAATCATTCTTACAATTACCTATATAAATCAACAGATTGAGTAAATGCATCATATTCTGTCATTTACCGAGTTAAACACAGGAGTCATTGATCAGAATCACCAGCAGCCAGCATGTAATTATTGTAATAAAATCAGCTATGAAAATGTAGCACTGGGTAGCAAAATCAGCTATGAAAATGTAGACGATTGTAGCAAAATCAGCTATGAAAATGTAGTGAGTAGCAAAATCAGCTATTGTAGTGAGTAGCAAAATCAGCTATGAAAATGTAGTGAAGGGTAGCAAAATCAGCTATGAAATGTAGAAGAGTGAAGCAAAATCAACTATGTAAGTGTAGTAATGTGTAGCAAAAGCAGCAAGTAGCAAAAATGTTTGTTTGCTTCCTCGTACTTTCCCCCGTGCACCATATGCAGTCATCTTTGGGTGAATTAAGAGGAAACAGCAAGATGCAAGATGAATGAAAGAGGAAAAGGAAAGAAGTAGGATCTACCAGGAGAACCCGCCAACCATTCACGAGTGAATGTGTAGTACAGTGTAGCAAAGTCAGCTATGACAAAAAAAGTAGTAGAGTAGAGTGTAGCAATATAAGCTATGGGAACGTGTAGTAGTGTGTAGAAAAATCAGCTATGAAAGTGTGTAAATTGATGCGGCTAATGACAATGACTGACAGCTCAATCAAAGAAGACCGAACAAACATGTGACGTTTTAGGTGTAACTATAAGCCTTTGTCAGACAACAAACGAGTAATATCTAAACACTAGTAGTAGTACTAGAGGCATTACACTGTGTGGTGTGAGAAGGAAAAAGAGAGAAAATGAAGAGTGAAAGGAAAGTGGAGAGGAAATGTCTTTGGGGGGACTTGCCACTTTTGATTTCATTCCACCACTGTGGCTCCTTTGATGATCTATGGTTGTTGGTAGCATGTAGTAGTAGAAGTAGTAGTAGTAGTAGTAGTAGTAGTAGCAGTAGTAGTAATAATAATAATAATAGCAGTAGTAGTAGTAGTCTTAGTAATAAGTGTGTAGTTGTAGTATATAGTGATAGTGATAAGGAATAAGGTCATGATTCATGGTAAAACAGATCAACATCAATTTTTTTTAAATTGTCAGTAAAAAAAAATAAAAGTCTCCTTGGGCAACGTTAAATGTTTTCGTTTGACTAAAGATTTTGTAATCAGATGTGTCCCTTGGATTTATACATGTAATTGATACACCAAGCCAGATTGTGGAAAAGACAATAGCCAGTTCTATTGTTGAAGAATTTGGGATTTTTCTTTCCTGTGTAGTGAAACACAAGCTGACTTTACTTATATTTATATTGCAAATGCAAACAAAAATCTGCGAAAAATGGTAGATTTTTAACGGTCAGTCTGTAACCATTGATAATTTATAATCAACGAAATTTATCTTATCCACCATATGCGGTGATCTCGGGGAGAATTAAAAAGAAACGGTAAGATGACTTAGAGAAAGATGAAAGGGCAGGTTGTTTGGTTGTTTTTGTGTGTGGGGGGGGGAAGGAAGGGTGAATGGTTGCATCAAGAAAAGGAAAGTGAAAAGAATATTTCACATTAATTGTCTGTAAGAGAGTGTGTGGAAGACAAGATCTTTTTCATTCCCTGGATCCAAGGATGTGAATTTCTTTTCTACTTCTACTTCTTATAAGTTTTAGGTTAGGGTTGTTTTTCTTTGTTTTTGTCTTTTTTTTTTTTTTTGGGGGGGGGCAATTATAACTCAGAATATGAGATACTAACTCATATTCACATTATCTGAACCTGTACTTTGTCTTCTTTCATTTTTAGTTTTACTTTATTTTCTTTCAGTTTATGCTTCAGTTTATGCAGTATTCAATATCAAATCCTAGCCATTTGCTCTATAAATACGTCAGCTCTTCTCTTTTAACATGTGCCTGAAATGTGTAGGGTACATTTTTACCTTATCATAGAGCTTTTTTGAAAGGACCATAAAGTATTATGGAAAACATGGCAACTCAACAATTAATATGTGACAAAAACAGAATAGGTAATATTAGCAATAACATACGCGACTCAACTGTTAAAATCTATGACAAAGACAAAGCCAGGAAAAACAATAGAAGACAAGTCTGGCAAATCACATGCACCAATGCTTTGAGCACTTAACGCTATTTGGTTTTTTAGTCAGTCACTAGTCAGTGTAATTACAAGTAATTTGATGTACCAGCTCATCAAAGGGAAAATTCATTAAACAGTGTAAAACAGTAATTTTTATAATAAAAGCGGTTACAACAATTAAAACAATGCAAATCAAGAAAATGAAGTGTTTTAACAAAATGATTACAAATAAAAATCTCATTTGAATTACAGTCAACTTCACAGAGATGATCACTTTTATTGTGACACTCAAACAAAAAAACTGTTTGACTAAAAAAATAATTCTTGTCTGAATTCACATCTTTGTGAATTAGTGTGTCCTATATATATATTTATATTTAGTATATCGGTAAGTAGATGCTTTGCTTTGAAACCTTAGGACATATTTTGTGGTCAAAACAAGATCCACTTTTAGTGAATAAAAAAGGCAAAACGTAAAAAGCCCAACTGAAATTGGATTTTGTTTTCCTTGTTCAAGACAATACAATATATATTATATTTTTCATCCAATGCATCATGTATTGACTTAGCTACACTTCGACACAAATGTAGATCGTAGAAAATTAAACTCAACCCAATTATTTACCATGAGGGAGCAATCTCAGACCTCAGAATGTGAAGAGGAAAATGGCAACAGCGCCGAGAAAAGAAACACACAATAAAAATTAGAGGAGAAAGGACGACAGGCTAACCATAGAGGAGAGTTCACTAACTGTGGAAGGATTTCAACGAAAATAACAACATCCCCTGTTGTTAATAGTGGCAAAATCTCCCATCAAAGGCCCTAAATGGAAACAAATGCAGCTCGCAAGGTGAGGACATTTTAATTCTTAGACGAAACATTGGTTTCACAAGTTTATGCTAATGGTTTTTGAATAGATTAGCTTGAATAGGCTAGACATGTAGATCTAGATTCACCTCGATTGGGAATTATGATAATCAAACGATGCTAAGTCACTGTATTTAGCATGGTGAAGTGGGACTGGTGCTCGCAGATTACTATGGTTTAAAACCTCTTATCTTATATAAAAAACAGTTCAAATTAAGTTAAATCTTATGCTTGACATGTATATATACATATTGATTATCTATTGAATTTCAAGTTGAAAGGAAAAACGATTATTACATGGATTTTAATGTTTACATTTTACGACTATTGTTGATCATGTCTAGTGCTTTGAACAAATTCGTGAACAGAGTGCTATATATGTGAGAGCTCTTAGTTTTTAAAAAGATAGACTGGTATAAAAAAAAAAATTAAAATGCTATAATGCTTTCAGAGAGTAGATTCGTGCCTCTTTGGATGGCGTGATGGCCGAGTGGTTATGGCAGAACGATTGGGAAATGCGTGGTTCAAATCCTGACACTGTTCGTGTTTGGAAAGACGTTTAACACACATTTCCATTTCCCACAGTCGTAAAATGAGTTCCCAGTGAAAAAGCAATTGGAAGATCTTGTCATTTTGTTAGAGTGCTTTGAAATGCTGCCCTGTATTGTATAGCAGTATAATATGTTCCCTGGGGATTGAGATGGCAAATGAAGGATCAGGCCTGCTAGGGGCAAGTAATTCTGTAAACTGTGTAAACTGCTTTAAGGCTTGGACGGCTATATAAAGCGCTATAATTATTATCAATTCCCACTTTACTTTTATTATTCATTTTTTTGTTGTTGGTCTATTTCGCAGACATTCTCGAAAGGCCCCAATGCGTGCACCTTGCAATCATGCTTGTAAGACTGCCTACAAGTGCTAACAAGTCACAGATAGGGACATGGAAGCATTTAATGCAACTTTATACAACCATAAAACGAAAATTGACCAGGACAACATGATGTCAAAATTCATTACGGTGACTTCAAAGAAGAAAGAAAAGAAAAGAAATGGTACTGAGAAGCAACGTACTAGAACTTCTGGCGAAAGCATATTTTTTATTATGACTGCTTCTGGTGAAAAAGTGAGGGTCTGTAAGGATTTCTTTTTGAAATTGTTGGGAGTAGCACGCTGTCACGTAGAAAATATTGCAAAACATTGTGCAAACAATGGAGGATTATGGACAGAGAAGTGAGGTGGGGACCAAAAACAATGGTTATTTCAAGTCAAAAGGGATGCAGTCTCTACTTTCATTAAAAGCCTGAAAGCAAGAGAAAGCCATTACGGCAGAAATAAATCCAAAAAGATTTATCTCCCATCAGACATTTCTTCTACTAAACAACTGTGGAAGATGCATCTTGCTGAATACAATGATCATCCAATGCAGTAATTTTTTTAGAAGGATGTTTAAAAAGTTTCGAATTGGCTTCAGTTCTCCAAAAACTGATGCATGTTCATTGTGTGAAAGACTTAAAAACCAGCTACGAGATGAAAAGGATCCTCTGGCCAAACAATCGTTGATGACAGACATGAGAATTCACACAATGAGAGGGAAGGCATTTTATCAACTTCTGGATGAGACGGCCAGGCCTTGAAACTTCTGTTTTTTTATCATCAACAGAATCAGGTGCTGCCAAAAGCTCCGATCAAATCGCCTTTTATAGCCGGCAGTTTTATATCTATAATTTCACTGTTGTAGAGGCCAAAGCAGATGGCTCCTTGACACCGGACAATGTCTTTGTTTATTCATGTTCAAGTGCAGTTTTTCATGCTCTGAAAAATTCTAACATGGACGTAGTGGACTGTGTGCGTTTGGTCGCCGATGCATGTGGTGGCCAAAACAAAAACTCTGCATTCATTTACACGGCGGGTCACTGGCTTACTTAACATGCACCTTCCCATGTAAAGACAATTGAATTTCTGTTTCCTGTAAGAGGACATTCATTCCTACCATGTGACAGGGTTTTTGGTGTGGTGGAGAAAAATCTGAGGAAGATGGAGAGAATTTACTCACCAGAAGAGTATCATTCGGTATTTAGAAAACAAGGAACTTTGCGACTTGCTGGGGAAGACTGGGATGTCCTCGACTTCAAGGAAATATCAGACAAAACTCTAAAGAAGCGGTTGCCAATTAAGATTCAAGAGAACAAGCGTTTTTTTCTTCATAGAGGCAAAAACATCAGAGTTCAGGCAGAGCCTAATTACCGAAGCCTGTTGAATGATAGACATATAATAACAAAAAAGGGACAGACATTCGCCAAGAACCCCTGTTTGTTGTGCCTGGTGTACATGTTAGTGACGTGAAACTTGTAGATGTAAAGAAACTTATGATGGCCAATGTAGGAGAAGGGTGGGAAAAAATCCCCGTTTCATATTTTTGAGTTCGATTATCTCAGGGGCCAATTCCACTTCCACTTTCACAGATTCATCGGATGAAAAGGAGCACTGTGACTGCCTGCAAGAAGACAGCATGTCCAATGCCATTTGATTTTTTTATGGCTTCAACTTCAAGTTAGCTAGGGAGTGTTCCCACTCTGATGCTCTGTTACCCTATTTTCGCCCAATACATTTTCTTATTTTGTGTTGAATTTCATTGTCTAGTTTGTATTTTTTTAAATTTATGTCAGTATGTGAAAAATGAGTTGCATTAAGTTTAAGAATGATTGTATGTTTTAAACATTTAGGGCAAATCGGTACAGGTTATCGTATAATAATAGGGCACGATATCACTGCCTGTTACTTCAACAAGCCTTAGGGAGTTTGAAGCATCACAGATCCATGTCTATGCCGAAACCACTGAACCTCATGATTGTTATTTTAACTCAGTCATATATTTGAAGTGAAGCAAATGAAGTTAATTTTCTTGCCTAACCGAATGAAAAAAGGTATTGACTTTAAAAGGACCCGAACCCATGACCTCTCAGCAGTTGTGGTTTAAAGTCCATGGAATTTAAAATAATAAACCTTAAAAAAACTAAGATTGCTGGACTTCAGACTGCAGGTAGTGGGAGGGCACTCTGGGTGCTTTGCTTGCCTTTTTGTCTTCCGTCTTCCTGTCTTTTAACTTTATCTCCTTATTTCTGTTCATTTTTATGTTCTTCCTCCCTATGAAAACCCATGAGATGACCGCTTATGGTAAACAGAGTATAGTCACTTACTCACTCCCATGACGACTCATTTAAGGGTTAACAGCTTTAGATATCGTTTAATATTAAAGTTTTCAATACCTTGAAATTTGCACTGAAAATGGGAAGAAACTGACATGTTACTACTCACACTATGCTTGGTGACATTCAAAACCTGCTAAGTAAAAGAACCACTTTCAAAACCTGCTAAGTAAAAGAACCACTTTCAAAACCTGCTAAGTAAAAGAACCACTTTCAAAACCTGCTAAGTAAAAGAACCACTTTCAAAACCTGCTAAGTAAAAAGAACCACTTTCAAAACCTGCTAAGTAAAAGAACCACTTTCAAAACCTGCTAAGTAAAAAGAACCACTTTCAAAACCTGCTAAGTAAAAGAACCACTTTCAAAACCTGCTAAGTAAAAGAACCACTTTCAAAACCTGCTAAGTAAAAGAACCACTTTCAAAACCTGCTAAGTCCCAACTTTAATTTGCATAATCAGAATTACAACCAACTTGTCATCAAGAATAACATTGTCAATATTCTTCTTTCACTCAATATTTTCAGGAGACAAAAATAAAAAATTGCACATTGAAGCCATCATATTGTATCAAAAAGCAGGCGTTTTCTCAAAATCATTCTAAATGACTTAGCAGATTTTGCAAGTTACCTCCTCATCTGTCTTCACACAGTTTTAAAATGTTCTTTTTGGTGTGTAAATATCTCAGTTATTTTCATATTTATGATGATGTGTTTACAGGGCAGTTCAAATAAATTTAAAAATGCTACCAAAACCCCAGAGATCACCTTAGTCGTAGGTGTGGGTAAAATCAAATCAAATCAAAATCAGGGCTTTAAAGGCATTTCATTAAGAAACAATATCATAAAAAAAGCTCTATATGTGATCACTCTGGAAGGCAGCTTGCTCGGATCATACAAATAAGAGTAGGGTCAATTTATTTATGATCAAAGAAAGAAAGAAAAAAAAGAAAAAAAAACAAGAAACACAATGCTGTAGGAAAACATTTGCTACATTGATTATTATCCTTCCTTGTTATTTTTAAAGATTGTTTATGAATGATTTTGACAACAACAACAACAAAATGGTTGCGATACCTACTATTACTATGACCTCAGCCATTTAATTATTTTTTGTGACCAGCAGAGCAAAAATAAGCCTGGCACAATTGAATGGAAAGAGTGCTTACTGGTAGGATTTCTTTAAACTGTTGTTTTTATATTTTATATCATATAATAAAATAATATGTTTACAGAAAATACATCTGACAAAAATTATTAACTGTGATGCATAATCAAACAACACTGTAATTTGACATGGAATAAGTGCTTATCCGTGATAACACAGCTGAAAGGTACTCAAACAGGAGAATAAGTAAACTTCTAAGAAGACAGATATTTACATACAAGAGAAAAACATACTATATTAAGATATTGTAAGTTATCTATTAAAAGAGCAAATTATTTCATTAATGTAAGGAAACAAAGCAAACTTTCAATGACATTACATTATTATTCAGCCAATCATTATCTTGAAATGCTTGAGTGAACTGAAAAACCTTTCAAAGTAAGAACCAATAAAGCAGAAAGAATGAGACTCGTCCATCAACGAGTGGACAAAATATATAATGCATGATTGGCAATTAATTTCATCTTCAGTGTTCATATATTATAACATTTAGAAGATTTCTTCAGATGAAAAAATGGAAAAGTTAGTCCCTATTCTCTTCCTGTAATCATATCAGATATTACACATTCACTTTTAACATCTATATTGGCAATAGGGCTACTAAAATACCTGTATTAATTCCTATTTCATCATAACGTCAAATATAAATGCACAAAACTATGCATATAAATATAAATAAACATATATTTTTCCTAAGAAGATAGCACTCGTATTCGGAAGAGAAAAAAAAATCACTTATACCATATATCACATCTTTAAATTTCACCACATAAGTTAAGCCTGTCACTGTCATGACTAGTAAAGGGTTTATGAAGCTTTTGCTTCGCTGCTTTGATAAACTTTTAAGTTACATGGATCATAATATTCTAAATATTTATACACGGGTAAAATGATTAAGTAGATTAGACATATGTCATGAAAAAAAGCTATTTTTAAGACCTGGTGGGATTTAATTTCTAAAAAAATATTGATATGCAATTACACACTGATGGAGAATTAGAGAGAGAGAGAGAGAGAGAGAGAGAGAGAGAGAGAGAGAGAGAGAGAGAGAGAGAGAGAGAGAGAGAGAGAGAGAGAGAGAGAGAGAGAGAGAGAGAGAGAGAGAGAGAGAGAGAGACAGAGAGAGACAGAGAGAGACAGAGAGAGACAGAGAGAGAGAGAGAGAGACAGAGACAGAGAGAGAGACAGAGACAGAATCGATAAAGAGAAAGAGATAAACAAGTTACAAATAAATATTTTCAAAGTAATGCTTGTGTAAAAAGCAAGAAGAAGAAGAAGACTTAAAGGAAGGGGGAGGAGGGGGGGGGGGTGTCCTGAGAAGGCAGTTTTATTTATTTAACACAAATGGGACCTCTTTTATTGCACTACTGGATGGAGCAGTTCATTCCCTTGACATTCATACCATAACAAAGGCTCAGTATCGATTCTTTCATTTTATAAGATTTTTTAGAACCTTCAAAACATCGGTTGTAACATGAAAGCAGGAAATTTTGTCTAAAGTATGACAAGTTGTACTCATTTTAATTACCACAAAGTACTCTATCCAAAAAATCTACTTTTAACGAATCATTGTTAATATTATCTAAGATCGCCCGAATATTACGGGAAACATTCTGCGCATCTGTTATAAGAAAAATGCCATCCCGACATGAGTACAAGGGATCTGGAGCAATTGAAATAGGGTCGACATGAAGTATTTGCTAGCCTCTCACGATTGTATGTTTCAAAGTATTATATTATTCTTTTTTTACAGGTGAAAAAAAATTAAGATAATGAGAATTTTTTTTTAAATGCTTTTCTCAAAATGTTACTTTTTGACAGTGATATGTGATCTCCTTTTTTTAAATTTTCCGATTGCCCTCAAATTTGGTATATAACATCTGTAGTGCAAAAAAATATTCCCCTAGTAGCTTTTTTTTTTTATATCTCTTCAAAGTTTTGCAAAACAATTTTTTGTGATTAAATTTGCCAAAAATTGGAAAGGTTGCTAGATCTATATGCATTTTAAACAAATTCATAAAAGGAAAACAGTTTCATTTATCCAAAAAAGCGGCTAGATATTGAACTGAATAACGTGTGTCCAAAGTTATAGCCAAATTTGTTTATAACTGAAAAAGTCTATTTGAAATGAAGTTGATATTTTCGTAATGAATATCCATGGCAACCTTATAATAAAAAAAAACAATTTTAAGATCTTTGTCAGCTAATTTAGACATACCGAGTACAATGGTAATGGTTAAAATTGTCTATATCAAATAATTTTTAAAAACATGCCGTATCATCTCAGTCTGCTTTCCCTAATTTTAACTCCTAGCCCATTTTCCCATTTGAATTTCCCTCGTATGTGTTCGTTCCAAATTTCATCCAACTTTGACACATCCAAGGAGAACCACAATATTTTCATCTCTAGCTTTACTTTTTATCTGGACAACAGTTTCTAGGACATACATCATGGCTGGACGAACTACTGTTTTAATTTATACACCTTCCCTTTCATAACTAAATCTATCAATTTTCATTAAAGAGTAAAATTTTCCTCTATCAATTGTCTGATTTCAAGAATATCTTATCATGTCATGAAAATAAAATGAATGAAGGAAAAACCTGATCCCCGTAAAATAAAGTAGTCCCATACGCAGAATTAAGCATAGGTAACCAGGAGTAGAGTCCTGATTGTTTTAAGCATACGGTACAATGTGGTAGTTTGCCATTGCTTTCCATGTCACCTTTACATTCGCCAAGTGAACAGACTTAGCTACCCATTTCACTGCTGGGTTGACAGGAGGGCCAGAAAAATATGCCCGGACTGAAATCGAACATGGGCCTCCAGGGCGATAGTCGGACACTTTACAAACTGAGCAACCGGCGCCTCACATGAGTGAGGTATAAAAGTTATATTTTTGTCTTTGACAAACTCAAGAAGTTTGAAACGACAAAAGGACACTAGAGCCGCAAAAGACACAAGCAGATCAGCTGAAAGGATTTCTTTGTTTGTTTAATTGAAATTTACCCCTTCCACCATTGTGGTGATCTCAGGGTGACTTAAGAGGAAACAGCAAAATAAAAGAGAAATGAAAGGAAGAGTCAAAGGAAAGAAGTAGGACACACAATCGCCCGCTGCTGACGGAAATTCTACCGGTCAAAGTGAGGCAGTTGTTTGTAAGTTGGCACGCCACATAAATTCACACCAACAGACATCTTATTATATACAAGAAAGTGGACACATCTTCACTTCAAACAAGCAAATAACTTAATAAAAAAGTCAGTGAATGTATCAGTACTTCCTGTTATAATAAAGAGATGGAAAATGTGACTAGAAGAACTATGTCAATGATAAAAGCTTGTGGTTTAATTTTAATGGAATGCAAATTATCTAGTTAATTCACGCTGTGACTTTATCACAGCTGGGAAGGTTTGAATGATTAGTATCACTTGAACAGCAACGGATTGCAAACATTATATTGACTTTCTCTAGCAAAAATGATAAAACAACAATATGTGACAACTCCTAGCAAAAAAGACAGAACACAAACATATATGACGTTTTAGGTGTAAGCCTTTGTCAGACTACAAATGAGCAATATTTACAACTCTAAACAGTGTGATATCAGAAGGAAGAACAGAAAGCAATGTTTAAGAAGGGTGGAGAGGAGACGAAATGATTTTGTTACATTGAAATTTACCCTGAACACCATATGCGGTGATTTCAGGGCGAATTAAGAGGAAACAGCAAGATGAAAGATAAGTGAAAGAGTGAGAGGAAATAAGCTGCACCTGCCAACCGCTTACGAGAAGAAATCAAGGATACCTAGCTAGAACGCATTGCCACACCTCTGTGTTCTTGTCATTTATTTGTGTTTATTGTCACATACATAATTTCCTGTCTCATTTTCGCGCCACGTTTGTCGCTATCATCACCATCCTCCTTTCCTTGATTTCTTCTCCCCTCCACTCTTCTTTCACATCACTCGTCGTCTAACAAAGGAACAAAGGATCATACCCTAAATGTCACGTGTCTGTTCTGTTTTCTTCTGTGGAGTTGTCCATTATCATCATTTATCACTGTGAGGTCTTTGGTGTTTTATACGACTTCTAGAAAAACTATACCAAGCTCATGCATTTGAAAACATCAGATCATGTGCAACATTAAAACGAGGCTAATACTAAGAATTCAATAATTAAAAAACAATTCTTTATTTTTTTTAAAACAGCACTTAAAAAAGAAAACAAGAATGAGCCGTCCATTTAGCAATTTTACCACAAAATTTTACAAATTTTCAAAGAAAGCATGAAGACCAAGCCAAGCTCTTTTAAACAAAACATTCAATGTTCCAAATTAAAGGTTTGATCCTTGTTTTATGTCACAAATGTAAACATCAAACATTTGTTACATGTACATGAAAATAAAGGGATAGTGATAACTAAGACAGCAATTCTAGTGAATAACTTGAAAAATTACTACCTATCACAATTCATATCTTTACAAATGTGGAGAACAACCAAACAAAAATAAATGCCAGTCTTAAAATCACATTACAATCAATATTTATATAATAACCAAATCCATATGAATCACATGTACAAATGCAATGAAAAGTATATTCACAGACCTAACGTCATACTGAAAACGTTGAATGAATCTGTTAAACCATTTTTCTACACCATATACAAATAACACAAACATACATAAAGAATGAAATAAAAAACAGCGTAACATTGACAAAATAATATTGACAGCAACTGATCAATAGAGTAAATTCAGCGGTCTTATATTGCACAGTCGCATGGGTGTCACTGCTTTCAGTCAATGAAAACTTTAATGACAAAAGAGCACATTCCAGAAAGAGCAGATTTCAGATTCACCATTTTCCCCTAAAGCAGTTGTTTGCCTATCAATTGGCGTTTAGAAATATAGATTCAAAGCATTAAATTTCAATTATCCATCCAGACAAACTTTTAAAACACTATGTATGAAAAGTAAAAAATACAGCAGTAGGCCTACATTAAATCGGGAAAAATGGTTAGAAAAGTAGAAATCAAAAGGTTTAACTTAAAGAAGACAAAATTTTAAACAGTGAAATTTCCCTGGTGGAGAAACCCTTTCTCTTTAGACAGATACTAGTCACTGCTCCTGTGACGGATGGTTAGTGTCAAAACTAAGTTATCATGGACACAACAGCTCATACAACACGCTTTTGATTACATCACTCAGTATTAGGTTGTTCAAGCATGAGTAAACTTGAAAGAAAATGAAAAAAAGAATCAAGGTGAGGAACAAAGACTAATGAGTTCAGTCAAAGAGCGGATAAAGAGCAAGGTTGTTGGGGATTTTAATAAAACATTCATTACCTCTGGACTAAGCAGAACAAGAAACTGTATTTGCAGAGTCCACCAAGTCTCCAACTGAGCTGTGCACCAAGAAGAAGCCACCAACCTCTCCTCCTATCCCAAACCAATCCCCATGCATAAGAGTATTTTCAGCTTATATGAAACCGTACCAGATGTGATGATATATATAATCTTGTGGCAAATCAATACCTTGTACGTAAGGTAAAAACAACCAATGATACAACTACATATATATTTGATACAATGGTCGCTTTTAGCACAAACAAATCTAAAACTATCACAATTCATATCTTTACAAATATGGAGAACAACCAAACAAAAAGTAGCAATAATTTGAAGCTCAGCAATTTGAAAGAAAACACTGTTCTCCCCATATGAACATCTGATAATTCACACTTTTCTTATCAGCAGAGTGACTCATTTTATCACTATGCACAAAATGGCATGGCATAACAACTAGTAACTAGGTCATGAGCTGGGTGCTATCGTGTCGTCTCCAGTCTTGGCTCTTTGTTTTTATACCTATTGTCATAAGAAAAATTGAAAGATGGGTTATGAAATGTTTTTGGTACCATGTCCTTACATTTGTCAAAGAATTCAAGCACATTTCTAAGCATTGTAAAAAATGGAAATATGACACGATAGCATTGAGCTCACAGAGTATTAATGAAATTTTTCCATCAAAACAGCTACAAATACCACACAATTATCTCCAAATGAAAATCATCTATTAAGCAAAGGAGTTACAACAACATTAATTGACCTTACAAGTAATACAGGCTACAGTGTCTGACCATGTCAGCCATTTGATCAATACGATCAAGACAATAATTTAATTTTCTTGCTCTAGTGTAGACCTCTGACAGTTTGTCTATCCTCATTCAACTTACACGTTATAACTTGTTATATTGTAAACTCCTCAAACTATCAGACATCCAGACATTGAACCTGCCAAGCATCGACCAAGTAAAAGACACAACAACAAAAATTCTACAAAAACAAAACAAAAACAAAGCCTAAATTCTAATAGAAAAAATAAAATACAAAAGCCAATTGATACAAAATATATAATCAAAACCATAATACAGATAAATATCATAAGGAAAATCATCTGAAAGACTAAACATGCAACAAATAGAGAGCTAATCACTAATCTTCACAGGTCAATGATATCAAAATGCAAGTTCTGCTAGACGGGGGCCGTTTTGTGACTGGTGGGGCATACCATCGGGCCGATTTGGCACCGGGGGGCGGGTTACTTGTGGGCAAATTTGGCCTAGGGGGAGGCGGAGGTGCCTCTGTCGGCGGTTGTGATGGTAAAGGAGGACAAGGAAGATTCGGTGCCTCTTGGCTTTTTGGAAGAGGTGGGGGCTAAAACCAGGAGGCATGGAATCTGAGCTTGAAGATGTGACACTGAGCGTGTTCAAATCGTCTAATGTGTTTCCTGGCTTAAAGAAACCAGATTCCTCTACATTTGAATGGCTGTTTGTGGAAAACACTGAAAACGATGATGTGTCAAATGGATCTGTGCTTGACTCGTTCTCACCATGACTTTCCCCCTCAAGAATAACTTTGTTCCCGTTAACAGCAAATGGATCATTGTTACTTCTGCCGACATGCGAAGTATCAAAAGGGTCAGGTTGGTTTTGTGGCGTGACACCTGAGCTAAATGGAAGTCCTCCGGATGAGACAAACGCTGTATCAAATGGGTCATGTTCAACATCCATCATACTGTTTTCCCTGTCCAAAATGTGTTCATCGGACGCCTGGGCAGCAGAAAAGGGACTGGTGTCAAATGGGTCATTGCTGGCGGACACTGCTGGCTTCTGCTGCTGCTGGTTGCTTAGTTGAGCATTCGGGGATTTTCGGTTGGGTCTTGACGGGCGTGCCGGTGGGGCAGGGAGAGAAACATCTGTGGGCGTAGTTGCAGGTCTCAGAGCAACGGCAGGAGGTTTGGTTGGAATGATGGGTGGTGAGACTCCGTTATGTGGAACAGACGGCTTAGCTGGAGAAGATGGACGCAGTGGAGTTGATGAGGATTGGTTTTCTGTATCGTTAACTCTTTGCGCCGACATTGGTCTGGCTGGGGGCATTGGCGGCCCTGGTAATGATGGTGCTTTGATAAGGTCAGAGCTTCGGGAACGAGGAACTGGCCGCGGTTGATAAGAGGCTGTCGGGAGTGAAGGAGATGTTGACTTCCCTTGCTCTCCTGACACATCTGTGGAGGTTTTGCTGCGAGGAACAGGTTTTGGAGCCAAAAGCCCACTATCGTTTTCTGAGTAAAAGAGAGAGAGAGAGAGAGAAAAATGGAGAGGATATTTCAGGAATGCAGGAGGAATAAATACAAGAACAAAAATTTTATAGGCAGCTGAGGGGCAAGGAATGAAATAGTTTCAAATTGAATTAGGAGATATGACAACGACACAACACTGCCAAAAAGAGACGTGGATTAAAGCCAAGAAAAGAGGGGGAGGGGGGGGAGAGAGGAGGAGAATCAACTTCTGTTTTCTTTTGTCTTGCTCTTTAGAGAAAAAAGGAACAAATGCATCATCTTTTGTCTTGTGTTTTAGAGAAAGAGGAAAAAATGCACCATTGTTTGTCTTGCTTTTTAGACAAAATAGATAAATGCACCATCTTTTGTCATGCTTTTTAGAGAAAGAGGAACAAATGCATCAACAAATGTCTTGCATTTTAGAGAAAATTAGATAAATGTATCTTCTTGTGTCTTGCCATGCAGGAAAAAAATAGACAAAGTCATCATTTTAAGCCTTGTTTTTTTTATAGAGAAAAACAAAGAAAAGAAAGGGGGGAAAAAGGGGAAATTCATCATCTTTTGTATCGTTTTTTTCTTTCTTCAGAGAAAATAGACAAAATCCTCATCTTTTGTATTTGGGTATTTTTCATAGAAAGTAGACAAAATCACCATCTATTGTATTGGGTATTTTTCATAGAAAGTAGACAAAATCACCATCTTTTATATTGTGTTTTTTTCCAGAGAAAGTAGACAAAATCATCATCTATTGTATTGTGTTTTTTTTCAGAGAAAGTAGACAAATCATCATCAATTGTATTGTTTTATTCAGAGAAAGCAGACAAAATCATCATCTTTAGCCTGGATTGCTACAAACAGACCACTTGAGACGCAGAGGCCCAAGACAATAATGTAAACAAACCTGTGACTAAGTTGCAGACTGATTTGGACGGGGCCAGCGGTGCAGGAAGCTTCATTTCACTGTCCTGGCTGCCGGAAGTCATCAGTTTTTGAATTACTGCCTCGGCTTCTTCTATGCTGGTGGCGTGACCCTGGTGAGAAACGTTGGTCGGTAGGCCAATCTGGCCAACCTAAACCACACCGGATAAAAATGAGAGAAAATCTTCGTTTAGATCAAGTGCGTAAAATGAGCTTTTCTATTGCTTCAAGGCCTCCAATATTTATAAAGATACGAAAGAAGCATGCGGTTGATTATTTAAAGGACAAAGCTCATATCCCATATGTCGCAAACTTACGCGTTTAGACAATTGTTTCAATTAATGTTGGGTATGCACTATATAAATATAAATATATATATATATATATATATATATATATATATATATATCTGTTGTTACCATTTTTAATATATACATTGTTTAATCCTTTTTATTCATTGTTTAATTAATTACACCTATGTTCTTGATGTTGTTTCTTTCACCTGCTAAATACCTACAATTAGAAATAAAATGAATAATGCAAGACCGGTAGAGGTCATTGTCTTAATTGGCGTTCTTTATAAAATAATGACTGAGAAAATCAGGCATAGTAAGCAAAATTAGAAATTATAGTAAGAATTTTTTTTTAATCTAAAAAGCCAACCTTGGATCCCCTTGCTCTATTAGACGGTGGTGGCCGAAGGGGCTGTCGCATTTTTGGGGCCTCTCCTGAAGCCGTGGCATTCTGTCTGCTGTCTGTGGATGGAAGGGAGAAGATGTCACTCGTTGATGACCCAATTTTCATGGACTTCAACAATTTAAGAGGTCAAGAAGGCAATGAATTTCAACAATTTAAGAGGTCCAAGGGCAATGGATATTATGGACAGTGGATTATAAAGGGCATTTGATTTCAACAATTTAAGAGGTCAAAGGACAGTGGATTTCAATGATTGAAGAGGTCAAAGGACAATGGATTTCAACAATTTAAGAGGTCAAAGGGCAATGGATTTCAACAATCTAAGAGGTGAGAGGACAATGGATTTCAACAACTTAAGAGGTTAAAAGGCTGATATAAGGAATCCATGAATGTTAAGACATGAATCAATTGTGAACAAGGAAAAAGAAAGATATAAAGCTAATCCTGGTCTCTCTAACATAAAGCAGAACCAGTGACACAATGTCTCCACCTGGACTAAGTTGCTAGTCTGTCACAGGCTTTATCTCCAAGCCTTTAGTTAGTACAACGAGTCGGTGGCCAGGTGGTTCGGTTGCTGGACTTGGGATCATGAGGTACCAGGTTTGAATTCTAGCAAAGCTAGGTCAGATGTTGTGTTCCTTGGGAAAAACGCTTGATGCGCATTTCCCCCACTCTACCTAGGTGCAAACGGGTACAAGCCCTAACTCGGGCGTAAAAAAGCTACGTGTCAGACTAGCGTCCTATCCAGAAGGTGATCATTATCACCTGATCCAACAACGGGATAATCTCCGTCTCGATGGGCCGTAATGGCCTTGAAGGAACTCCTTATACTTGGTACACATTCACGCGTGGGTGTAGTGAGGAAATATGTGTAAAAACAAAGGACACAGTGTTAGGCCTAGTGACACTAGGATTGGAACCCATGACCTCACAAATTCAGATATGACAAGTCTATCACTAGACTATAAGCATCAAGATATTAGTGATGATGATACTGCGGTTGCAGCTGATCATGGTTGTTTGTTTTTTTCATTGGAATCTACCCAAACACCATATGCAATAATGTCAAGGTGAATTGAAAGGAAACAACAAGATGAATTTTCTTTCTTTCATTGGAATCTACCCAACCACCATATGCAATATTGTCAAGGTGAATTGAGAGGAAACAGCAAGATGAATTTTGTTTCTTTCATTGGAATCTACCCCACCACCATATGCAATAATGTCAAGGTGAATTGAGAGGAAACAGCAAGATGAATTTTGTTTCTTTCATTGGAATCTAGCCAACCACCATATGCAATATTGTCAAGGTGATTTGAGAGGAAACAGCAAGATGAATTTTGTTTCTTTGTTTAATTGAACTTCACCCTGACATTGTGGTGATCTCAGGGTGAGTTAAGAGGAAACAGCAATATAAAAGAGAAGTAAAAGAGTAAAAGTAAATAAGTAGGACCACCAGCAAGATGGAAGAAAGACTTGTGGTGAAAGAATGAAAAAACAGAGAAATAGGACCTAGCATTAGTATCCACCAAAGACTATGATGATGATGATGATGATGATGATGATGATGATGATGGTGATGATGGTGATGATGCCAATTACAATGATGATAAAGTAGCAACAGACTGGGACAAGAAAAAGCTTGCTATTTACATTGCACTAACAGATTTGAAGATGACTACAAAAAGTACCTGGATCTGGTGTTTTGACGCCTCTTGGGGTCCTCCTGGAGGGCGCTGAGGAGGCGGGGGTCGTGAGGGAGGGGCATTGGGGCGTGCAGGGGCTGCTTGGTCTGAAAACAAGCATAAAAACATTGTGAAAAAGAATACATACAAGTTAATCCTCATCAATTATCTGAGGAATAATCATTCATGTACGCTGAGTATCCCGTTGACAGACTCCATAGACGTGAATTCCTCGGATTAAATTTGAAAGGTAGCCAAACTCTTTACCATAAAAAATTGTGTGTGTGCATGTGTGTATGGTGTGTGTGTGTGGGGGGGGGGGGGGCGCGAGACCATATGAAGAAATTAGAACACAAAACTACTAGTTGGTTTGAAATGGCAAAGGGACATAATCATGAACATGAATAAATCCATGAAATAATTGGTAGGTGGTTGGTTTCATCGCCATTCAAACGGTCCATCATATGTGATGATCTCAAGGTGAATTAAGAGGAAAGAGCAATGTGAAAGAAAAGTAAACAAGTGAAAGGAAGAATTAGGATCTACCACCAGCACCCATCAAGAGACCACGACATTTAACAAACAAACAAAAAACCTTAGAAAGTATGTAAATGTAAAATACAAATCAGCGAATCAGAGAAAAGGTAATACATCATAAAGAAGGATTTATGCAGGAAAAGCAACCATGAAATTAACTTTAATTTCAATAAACATAAGACAACTTGATTCTAATGCAAAAGTGTAACACATTTTCAATTGCAGAAGTCACCGCCATCCAAACAATATTTATCTTTGCCATGCATTGTTCTTTATTATGATTTTTTTTTTTCTTTTCAAATCTGTCCCTTTCTTTCAAAATGTAAAAAAAAATTGCCCAAGGAAAAGAAAACATGACAACAAAAGATAAACATCATGAACAGTGACACTATCAGAAATCTATTCCATGACATTCTGAACTAGTAAAGAAACGTTTCCTTTTTCATTTCACGTAACCCTGTGATCACGACGTACAGTGTTTTAGCTTACGCAGCAATGTGCCAAGCATGGCTCACACGCCATCTGGAATGGTAAAATTGATCTAAATATAGATAATTTAGCTCTGGTGGATGTTCAGATGCAGGGAAAAATAAGACGCAGGAGACACACGCTCAAAAAGTTTAAGAAAGGTGTGAAAGGTGTGAAATACATGCATTCAGAAATGTCACAGCCACATCTGGTGGATTTCCACAGGTCATTACAAATCAAAACATGCAGCAACTTACTAAAATCATTCATCACACTGTACTTACATCAGGTGAAGGAGTGTTCCTGAGCTTCGGTACTTCCTCTTTTTCTACAGTGACACCCGCGTTGCTTGCCTGCTCTGTAACTGGAGGGGATGGGCGAGAAGGATGCCCGGGTGGCCTAGGGGTCGGGGAAGAGGACCCCCTGGGATATCAGACACGTTCCCCTGAGATCCAAAGCCTATCAACAAGAAATAGAATATCATAAAAGTGCTGTATATATATAATAACATAACTAGAAGATAATCCATGAATTTGTGGGAACTGATGATGTAGTCTATTAACATTAATAATTATATGATTTAAGACAGCTGTCCTTTGAGTTTCCTGATTTTCAGACTGCGGGCTAGAGACCGCCTTTAGTTGATGAATAAGTTTCTAGGAATCATGCGAAGGATTTGTTTCCTGTTGTTTGTAAAGCAGACTTGTAGGCCTATACAACATTGTCGGTGAAGAATGAGTGTTGACTTTCTTTCTCGAAGTAACACACACTTCAACTCTTTCAAATCTAAATCAACAATAACCTACAAATCTGGGCGTGGAGATTTTTCAATCGTTTAACCATCTTGAGCCAATCGTCTGTGTTGAAATGACCAAGATTTCAATGCACTGACGTAAATGAGGGAAAAATTGAAAACAATTTAATCCATCAAATCAGCTTGGCTTTTACTCTATAGCATACCTTGAACTAAAATATTGAAATTTATCTTCGTTTAATCAAAATTAGTTCAGAATTACGGATTTTACATAGATAAATGACTTTGATGCACCTTTTTCTAGGGTTTGTAAATTGCTTGTGCTTTTGCTATTTCTAAGCCAAATTTCTCGATTTTGGTGTCAATATGAAAGTCATAACAAGGTGAGTATTACAAAACCTCTTTTAGTAACCTACAACAAAAATCTTCACATTTCCGTGTTTGGAAAATAATAACTGGTAACAACTGAAATACACCTGCTCAATCTACATCCACAAGGGTCGTAGACCAGTTAGTGCATTTGATCTTTCAGATGGTTTGAGACGAGAGCTTATCTTAGGCAGTCTGACCAATGACAAACGAGTAGTTGAATGCAGGTAGCTTCAGAGGAGGAAGGGCGCAAAGTAAGATGCCTGCTGTGTTGGGAACAGTTTCCGTAAAATTCACGCCTTCATGGCTACTAAATACTTTAAAACGAATATATTATATTCATCGTGTGAAGTCAAAAGTATAAATTAATGAATTCTATGTTCAAAGAGAACAAAATCAGTCCAAGTTCAATCAAATTTGGGTAGGAAATAACGATTCTAGAATTAAAAATGATTTAGGTATAAGTCTTCAACAAGTGTGTAAAATTCAAATATTTTAGTTATTTTTGGGTCAATTTTAGAGTTTTTGATATCATTATTCTTATCTTTATAATTTGAAACCATTAAGTTCATCCGAACTCCCAAAACCAAAAAGCAAGCACTTTAGTGTTTTAGTCTAACTTTCCTGGCTCACTTATGTATTCCAGCAGCCGTCCGCTTCGATGTAACTATCTTCAACAGTCAAAATGAAAGGCAAGGATGGTTTATAAATATGCTGTCTCCAGAGTGGTCATCTTTTCTGGAGTTGTAGCTCATAACCCAATAGAGACAAGAAATTTTGATACCAGAGTTTTGGGAGACTACACAATAAGCCTATGAAGATAAAGGAGGGCGGAGTTTCACCTCAGAATACGTCAGTACGTTATAAACTTCAAAAAAAAGATGTCGTTAAGTATGCAAGAATTAGGTGGAGCCAAATTTGCTCATGAATAAAACATGTGAACACTAGGGTATAAAGAGCATGGCCCACAGGGGCACTTTGCTGCCAGGTTGCATTATCTCTTCATCTCAAATACCTCCAGGAGAAGATGACCTTGAAGAAGAGGCGGAGACTGTTGGTGCCAGGAGAGATGCCTCTACTTCTATGTCCTCCAGTTCGGATCCGTCTACAAAAAGGAAAGAAAAATCAAAGTTGACACGCTTTTTTGACACACTAAAAAACAAATGTTCTATTTCAATTTGTTAAATCTTAAATCAGGGGGAGGGGGGGGTGTTGTGACTTTTACCGTTTGCTTTTTTCTTGACCATTATTTTATTCCTTGTACTAAGCGGACAACAGACATTTCAAAACTCGGCCCACTGTTTTGAGTAACATAAACCAAACAAATTCTGACAGGTTGACACCTCATCTCTTAACAATTTTTAAAAAAAAGTTCTTTCATTAGTCTTTCTCTTTTTTAAACCAAAACCACCAAACTTAATTTTTTGGGTAAAAACTGAATCTAACCTTCATCCTCTTCAAAGTCCATGGAAGGGACACTGAAATCATCTCCAAGCAGAGCGTTGGTGAACTGGTTGTAGAGGGCTCCCGTGTTGCTGGAGCACAGGTTCAACTCTTTCTCAATCTCACCTTTCCACTCGGGTGTTTTCAAGTGGACAGACACCACTGTACCAGCAAACTGAGGAGGTTCCGAGAAGATGCAAATGTGTATTGAATAATATGAGGGGAGTCTCAAATGGACACACAACACCTAACCAGCAACTGAGGAAGTTTAAATAAATGTGCCATTGTGATGGAAAGTGACAACTTACTTTTATCAGAAAAACTCAAAAAAAGTCATTTATTTATCACCTTAATCACATGAATGTCTCACATACACATACAGTTAGTAATAAGGATTTTTTTTTTCATTAAAATTTACCCTGTCCACTATATGCAGTGATCTAAGGGTGCATTAAGAGAAACAGTAAGATGACAGATAATTGAAAGAGTGAGAGGAAAGAAGTAAGACTTACCAGCAGCACCCGCCCACTAGTAATAAGGATGAAGCTAAATCAATGAAACCCAGCAAGATCAAATGTATTGAAACATTAGTAACTAAGACTTTTTTTATACTACAGACTTCATTTAGAGACTTAAAAACTCTTCAAGAGATGAACTTACCATAGCTGATTTCTTTTTGGTTCCTTATTATATCATAATGGTGATGGGGATCATGAGGTCCCGGGTTTGAATCCTAGCAAAGTTAGATCTGACATTGTGTTTCATGGGAAAGACACTTAACAAGAAATTTCCCAACTCAACCTAGGTGCAAGTGGGTAAAAGCACTAGCTTGAGAGTTAGAATCAGCATCAGACTAGCGTCCTGTCCAGGAGGTGATTATTATCACCTGTTCCTCTTCATGCTATTGATACTGGGATAAGCTCCAGTTCTAGGGGCTATATACAGCCTTCAAGGATCCTTACTTAACTTACTTTTATATTGTAATTATGAATTGTATGTCAGTATATAAAAATACCTGTTGTTGGTCAAACTGTAAGGCCTGAAGGGCGCTTTGTCCGTTCTGGTACAGCACCCACATGTTGGCGCCAACGAACCTGAGGAATTCAGGCAAAACAAACATACATTTTTGTCTTTGTATTTAAGCTTTAAAGTATATTTTATTATGGTAAATCCTGCTTTACTCTCATTGAAGAAATATACAATTTTATTTTTGCTGAATATATTCAAGCAGTTTCAGCCAAAAGCCAACAAAAAGGCCAGAAAACGTAACACAAAAAAGGGAAACCACAGGAGGCAGAGAAGTGAAATTAAAGTTAGGAAACCGTCATAACCTTAGGAGGAAACTGACGAGGTGTGGCCTACCTGACGATGATGATGGCTCCGATCTCGTTGAATTTCTCCACCACTTCCTCCACCGTCTCATTCGTCAACTCTTCTCCACTGTCTACTGACACTATGACTGTTCCATCTGGCGGGCCCTGCTTTCCAACTACAGAATTGAGAGCCGCGTTCTTCTTGTCTTCCTCGACCACAAGAGTGTCCACGTCAAAAGGGCCATGACGGGCCTGCAATCAATAATGGAAATTGATAGTTATAGTGGTACACAAAGTTTTCGCCTCAAAATTAGACATCTCGATGATTTAATAATTTGTTGTTTGACGATACCGTTCTTTCTTTCTTTATCACGTCCCATTCTACCTTTTAGTGTATGGGTTAAGAAACCCAAAATGATCTTTCTTCAGGCTACCCTGTCCTGACACTTGCTGTTTCCTTTGTGAAGGCTAAATTTCTTTGCTTTAGTGTTTCTTTTATATTTTCTTCCTCTTTCTCGGAGTCGCGTCGGTGGCCAAGCGGTTAGGCTGCCGGACTGGGAATCATAAGGTCCCGAGTTTGAATCCTTGCAAAGCCAGTTTCGACGTTGTGTTCCTTGGGAAAGACACTTAGCACGCATTTTCCCCACTCTACCCAGGTGCAAAGCACTAGCTTGGGAGTAAAAACTTGCGTCAGACTGGCGACCTGGCCAGGAGGTGATTACGATCACCTGTTCCGCTTCACACTATAGAAACTGGGATATTCTCCGGCTCTATGGCCCTTGAAGGAACTGAGGTCTGCCATTTGATCTCTTACCTTGGGCTTCAGCAGTGTATACTGATTTAGCTTTTTTCTTATCATTCATTCTGTTTACATACCCAAACCATTTGAGGTTGATTTATTTCTATTGTTTAATGTTACAGAGTAGATATAATACAGATGTTAGAGCCCTTTACACATGAAGACGAGACAAATGCAAAGGAACAAACAGAAAAAAAATCATGGACGAACCAACACCCCTCACCTTTTACATCATTTCCTTTTGATGCTTTTATACTTCTTAAAGTTAAAGTGTGGAATTTCTTTTTTTGCTAACGTTTTCTTCTTTTCAACTGACTCACAGTACCAATTATTTAGGGACGTGTTCATATCTTTAAAGCTTGTAAACTAAGGTCTGATTATCAAAAGTCTATGCAAATCATGTAGATGTGCAATTAAGTATTTTGATGCACAGCGTATAAAGTGAAATGTGTTTATCTATGTCCCAATCAAGTCTTGGACTTATTTTTAACATCATTTGTAATATACCCCGTTTAATCCCCTTTTTCTTTTTTTTTTTACATCAAAAGAAGAAAATATATCTTTACCAAATCCACAATACCACCCTGAACAAAGCCCTTGATTAAGTTGTCAGTTTTGCCAATAAACCCCAGAGCGTTTATTAGTCATACATCCCCTATGCCAAGGGGGAAAATGAATGATCTTACGGGAATGATCAGTCTGTTTCTTCTTCTTCTCCTTCTTTATAATGGGACATGGGTTGCTCAAGCTCCGAGAGAGCCATTAGTTGCTTACGGCCTCAGCTGGCCTCGGAGTCAGTTGTGGGTCCTGCAGCTTAACTCTTCGGCGATCAGGTGAGCCCCATTAATAGCATTGGCTAAGAAAGGGGCTACCTTACCAATGCCGAAGCTCGCTTAGCTCCTCGAGAGCAAGTTTGATGTTGGTCATCAAGGGTTTTATTGGGTAACCCAGCCATTGTTGGGCCGGGCTCCCAGAAAAATGACCTTGGTCTCATTATATTTTTAAAAATCTCCAGTTCTTCAATTTCATACCTGTGGTCGGATGTGCGCAGCTCAGCACGAGTGTACATCAACTGCCTGATCAGCTCTCCTTTTGTTTCTTGCTTGTCTGATGTACGAAAATGAAATGAAATACATCACATTTATAACTTATGTTGATGAAAATATGCATGAATGCTAGTCTTGCTATAGAACACTAATTGTAACAAACGAGCAAAAAAAAAATCACATTGTAAATACATGACTTAGAAATTAACAAAGTATCAATATGATAACTCTGATACTAGTAAACGTGCTTACCATTCAATTGTAAAATTTCAAGAGGAGAAAATAAATCATGAATAGCACAAGCAGATAGGATCATTAAAAGAAAGCTTAAGTTTTGAAATGAAAATTTAGAACGAAAAATCATTTACCTGACACAATTTTGGATTGTTTACAGTAATGAATTTTGATACAATAATTTTCTATATTTTGTTCAATTTATCTTATATTTCATCTCTAAATCAAACTGGAAGATGGGCTGTTGATTCGTGTTTGTCCCTTGTAACTAGTGAGCTCCAGTCACATAGCTTGGTTGGAATAGTGAAGGAATCATAGGTTTTACTCCCTAGTTTGAGGTATCGGTGGCCCAGAGCTAAGGAATTGGGATCAAAAAGTCCCAGTTTTGAATTCTAGCAAAACTATTGTATTCCTTTGGAAAGACACTTAACACAAATTTTTCCCCACTCGACCCAGGTGTGAATGAGTAAAAAAAAACCTGTGTCAGACAAACATCCTGTCTAGGAGGTAATTATTATTATCACCTGTTTTGCTTCATGCTATAAAAACCAGGCTAAGCCTTGAAGGAATTTTTCTTTTTTCACTCCCTAACAGACACTGACATTCATTTGCACCAGCATAGTCAAGTGGAAAAGTGCATGCTGAGTACATCTTTTCCCCACAGAATACAAGATTCAAACCAAGAACCTCGTGATCCTATGTACAGCAGCCTTACTACTAGACCACTCACTGGTTTACAAATTTAATATGGTAGGAAAGAGACAGCACTATTTTCTAAGTTCACCTGATCCAAGGCCTTTGTCCCGCCATAAAACTCTGTCCGTCCATGCAGGTGTGCGACACTTATCACTTGTATCGTAATCATCACTGAAGGTGTCATACTTGTAAGTCGGGGCAAAGTCAAGGGAACCCTCCTTGAAGCCTTGGAAAACCTAAACAAACAAACAAAAAATGGTTTTGCAATCTGAGACGACACAAAATGAAAAGGATACCAAAAGATGGGTGGTCACATCATTCACTATCTGAGCAAAATAAATCTCCCCCCCCCCCCCCCCCTCCCAAAAAAAATCAATCAAAACAATCAAAAACAAACTGGGCCAGTCAGGATTTGAACCAGCGTCGTCGTGATTTTATTATTTCAAACTCACAATGCCACAGATTTTGCTATAACACAGCATTAATATTTAAAAGTAAAAAATGAATGACAAAAACAGTCCTTTCACATTCTGATTATATGAAATTTCTAATCCTTTCATTTCCACACTATAGTAAACGGTATACCGTTTCATTTTTCAGTATTTCTGTTTTAAGAAATTATTATGAAACCATTATGTCTCAGATGAAATAGTTATTCAAATTTTGAATATTTCTCAAAGTATTTAATTTCTAGTTTTCATAACAAAACACACCATTACATTTGGAACTATATAATGTTCATAATATTTGAAATTCTACGTTTTGTTTCAATGTTTTTGGCACAACAAACATGGATTGACATTTTTCTTTCATATAAAAGCCCCATAAAATGATTTTAAAATCTCAAACATCAAATCTTTAGGAACAACTATTGATGCATAATAATGGTGTCTGTGGCCGAGTGGTTAGGCTGCCGGACTGGGGGTCATGAGGTCCCGGATTGGAATACTAGTAAAGCTAAGGCAGACGTTGTGTTCCGTAGGAAAGACACATAACACTCATTGAGCCCACTCGGCCCAGGTGCAAATGGGTACCACCACTAGCTTGGGAGTAAAAACAGGCATCAGACTAGCATCCTGTCCAGGAGGTGAATATTATCACGTGCTCCGCTTCATGTTATAGAAACCGGGATAAGCTCCGGCTCTATGGGCTGTAATGACCTTGAAGGAACTTTACTATTGAAACACAATAGTAACATTATCATATATTTAGACTCAATCACTTGCTATGTACATCTATCCACATCCCCCCCCCCCTCCCTCCCTAACACCATACGTTGAAACATTCATTCAGAACAGATACTATGTAAAAGCTTACGTTTCCCTGCTTCCTTTGATTTGACAGTTGGTCCATCTCTCGCAGCGCCGTCCAATTCTGATTTGCGACAAGTCTCTTGACCTCCTCATTGCCTAGGTCAATACGATAATTGAAGTCACCACACCAGAAGACGCAGTCATGAGACAAAATGGTGCGACCCTGTGAATGATGTAAATAATCCCTCACTGTTGTTTTCTATTCATGTTTGGATTTTGCCTGTTTTATTTTACCAAACAAAAATAATAGCTTGTGGCAGTGTAATTGCCTAAACTAATCATCATAGGCAAAATATTTAACTCATTCTAAGAAAAATAATTGAAGGGGTCATTTCAATAATGTGCCTAAGTCACAATGTCGTCATTAAGAGAAAAATGCCAAAAACCATGGACTTTGATTCCAAATTTCAAACGGCTGTAATTGCTGTAATTGTAAAGTATTTTCATCTTATCATTTTCACTTTTTTTCAGGAAGCATAATTTTCATTTATTCCCTAGGGTTGTATCTCTGTCTCGTTTTTCACAAAAATGGACATAGGCACACTATTGAACTGACCCCTTCAATTATGAAACCACATGATATCTTTTAGATCATGTGACCTATCCATTGCAATGGCTTTTGAAATTTCTTTTTATCAAAGATGTCAGACACAATGAAAAACAATGTGTTTCCTTCTACTATTACCCAACTGATGTCATTTGGCTGACAATGTTTTTCGGTTACTTGCCATTGTTCTTACACTTTAAAAAAATTGAAATTGATAAGAGGGGTCACTATTAAAGTTATAATTAAGAGTAGCATAATGAGAAAAATTCTTTAGTTTCTGCAATAAAAATTACAATAAATAAATAAATAAATAAATAAATAAATGAATAAATACATTGATTTTCCTCAGCATCATCACAATCAATTGAATTGAGAACACTGAAGTACAAAATTACTGTCACAAACGTTTATCACAGGCATCCATAATATCTATCACAGATGCATCTATAATATGTTTCAGTGTCGACTGGGGAGTAAAATCTGCATGGCCAGGAAGCGATATATATCATCTATTCTGCTTCACTGCTACAGACACTGGGATATGTGCTCCAGTGCTATGGGCCATAAGGGACCTTACACACTGTACTTGAAACATTTATTGTCGAAACTATCAATCTTCAAGACTGACGATAAGAGCTGTCACAGGCCATACCTCCCAGCTATCACAGGAGCGATGGAAAACAAGTGAAATGTCTTTCACCAAGGACATAATAAAATGTCAACCAAAGGTAAGGTTTAAACCCAAGACTTCCCAGTTTGAAGTCAGACTCATTACCACCAGATCACCAAAGCCACATGGCTTGAGTAAAGATCTTGAGTATTGCTATGACAGATCATTGGATGTCTCTAATTGTCAATGCTTTCACTTTTTTCTTACACAAAAATATAAATTCTTTCTGCTTGAACAACTGCTCACAGTAATTATTTGGTTACATAAAAAGTTCATTATATAAAAATGAGAAGTTCAATATATAAAAATGAGAAGTTCAAATTATAAAAAAGAGAAGTTCAATATATAAAAATGAGAAGTTCAATATATAAAAAAATCTGACATAAAATGAAAAGTTAAATGCATAAAACGAAAAATGCCATTTATAAAATGGAAAATCTGATATATTGAGTGTGTAAATCTTAAATGCCAAGTTCATGACTGTGACACCATTTCAGAGTACATTCTCAAGTCAAACAGATTGTTGATCTACATAGATCTCCCTATAATTATAATTTGGTCATTAAGCGTGCATTTTAAAATAAAAATGCTACTCAACTAAAACAAAACAGAAACAAAATAACTCCAAAAAATAAAAAAGAAGAAAAAGTCCAAGCTAAACAACTCTATTTCACCTGTCCGGGTAAAAATTTTCCACCAAAAAGCCCTTTTCAAAATATCAATGGTTAGAGACAAATTGAACTTTCATGCAATGCAAAGCAAAACATTGGATCAGAGAAGCAAGGAGGGGAGAATAGGAGGGAAAAGTTAAGCATGAGGTGTGTTTATATACAATATCAGTATCTTCGCTGTACAATTCTATCCACCTAAGTCGGGTTTTGCAGATTTTTCAGGAGGCACAAGAAGGTTGATTGATGGCTTTTCCACAAGTCTTTAATCTATGAATTCATGAGCTTTCAACATAATTGAGGTGCCGATAGCTGAGTGGGTATAACGTCTGACTACCACGCAGGAGGCCCAGTTCAATCTCCAGTCCAGGCAAATTTTGTTGGCCCTCCTGTCGACACAGCGGAGAAATGGGTAGCTAAGTCTATTCAGACTCAGCGAGATTAAAGACGGTGTGGATAACCACACAACACTATGCCATATGCCAAGAAAAATCAGGACTCTACTCTTGGTTCTTCTATGCTCAACTTTACTTTTTAAATGTTATAATTGTAGAGTATGAATTCATACTCTGTGAATTGACGACTTGCTATACAGCCATCAACCAGTGTTTTGTGACTCCTGGACAGTTTATGAAACCTGAGTTAAGATGGAGAGAATTTGGTAGCAATAATGTAATGATTTTGGGAGTAAAGCTGAGAAGGTAAATATACAAACGGATCTGTGGGGGTATACAGAACAACAGGAAAGACGTGGCAAGCAAATAGTCTTTCGGTCATCATGAGAACTTTAAAAAATCAAAATGATCCGATCATTACTGTTAATGAACATGCAAGAAGCCAGCTGGAATGGGAAAGCAATGACAAAGGTCCTTTTTAGTGCTGTGTAAAATGAAAACAATGATGATGACAGGAGTGTCGATGATGATAGGAATAATGATGACGACCAAACAAAGACACATGAAATACATTCTGTCAGTTAAAACCATGATTTATTTCCTCCTATTATACAACCTCCCTACCCCCCACCCTATCCTCTCGCACATGCAGTCAGTAGCATAATTGAAGTGAAAATATGGGATTCATTCAGTGTGTAAGATTCCATGAATCTCAATGAATAAAGAATAATTTAAGTATCTCTAAAGCCCTTTAAACAAACAAAGACATTTTTTAAAATTCAACCCCCCACCCCCATCAGCAAAAGAAACCAAATCCAAAGTTGCGAGGTGAGTTTGAATATAATGTTATATATATAACATTACAAACATAACGGAGATTATTTGATATTATATACTTGATGTATTGCATGCTTGTCAGCTTGACCTTTTCCGTAGTATCAAAAATGTTTCTTTGAAGGTATTACTTGTGCAATTTTCCACCCTTTTATTCATCTCTCTCCTTTTATTTGACATTCAAAAAGAAAGGAAAATACACAATAAAAGTGAAAGTCACAAACCACAGTAGTCCAAATTTAGAACAGGTTCGTTTTTATGGTAAAGCTAAATTAAGAACCCTTTTTTTTTAAATTTCTTTTGTGTAAGCCTCTCTCAGATCAAGTAAGAATTTTAGTCCAAAGTCAACGAATGATCAGTACAGGAGATTCTGTTGATCACCAATGAGATTAATGAATTGTACAACTGATCATCACTGAGATCAATGAATTTTACAATCACCACTGAGACCAATGAATTTTACAATCGCCACTGAGGTCAATGAATTTTACAATCGCCACCGAGATCAAAGAAATATGCAATCACCATTGAGATCAATGAATTTTACAATCGCCACTGAGATCAATGAAATGTACAATCACCATTGAGATTAATGAATTGTACGATCACCACTGAGATCAATGAATTTTGCAATCACCACTGAGATCAATGAATTGTATAATCACCACTGAAACCAATGAATTGCACAATCACCATTGAGATCAATGAATTGTACAATCACCACTGAGATCAATGAATTGTACAATCAGTTCATGTTTACAGTGAGATTTAAGAAAAAATTTTGTCCCAATCTCTCAAATGTGACACTGGTTTTTATTTTGCAATGTTGACGACTTTTACTAATGGTAAAGGTTGTATCCAAAGTTTGTTATTTGAAGATAAGCCTATACTTCAACAAAATGAATAAGGGGGAGGGTGGAAAAGACAAGCGGGTGCATTGAAGGCTCTTTACTTGAGCAAAGTTTTGAAAATCTTTCTGAAGTTTAGCCATTATACTACAAACAACGGCAATAGAATGTAAGACAATGTTACAAAATGGGAGTTAAATTTTAAAGTGAAAAATAGGCATTAACTCTTCCTAAGCGGCATCAGCAGTTAACAAGATTTTGAAAATTGTCTTGGGTTAAAATGTGATTCATTGTTTCATTCGTTTGGAGCGGAACTTTTGTGATGCAAATTAGACGATACCTGCTTGAGAAAGTTTGCTATACTAAGGTGTTAGTGATGGCAGCCAAAGGAATATCAATTTTTTTTTTGCAATATTTCATAATATAATGAGAAATCTGAAGAAAAAAAGTGTGTAGATAAGCATGGGCCTTTAAAATAAAGGGTATTTGATTCTTACCTTTCGCAAGTTTTCCATTGTCTATAAAAGTCATAGATCAAATTGCTACATATTCAAACATTCATTAAAAAAGGTATTTAAGGACAAAAATACCTTTCTGTCTTACACAATATTTCACTTCCTTCAAATCATTCACGAAACAACTCATATGAGAAAAAGACTTTTGAAGTCGACCTTGGCATCGGATTAAATTTATTCTTAATAATCTGAGGAATGGGCCAGCCAGGAGCGTTATGTCTAAGACCCCATACTTGTCATCATTTTTTACTTTAATAGAAACCTTTTTGTCAACATCACTGATTAAACTTTCATTATCCTACCATCTTTATTCATTTGGAAACGATGGTAATACACCATACTCAGAATGCGACAAACTCAAATGGTGCGCATCATGAAATGAATACGAGTAATCAAAATGAAAGAAAACAAAAGTTCTTCGTTTTCAAATTAAAAACTGATTAAAGCTCCTGATGTCTCCTGAAAGATGTCAAAATGCATCAAAATACCATGCGCTACGCAATCAACAAATGGATTTGTTATCTATCATTATTAAATCCCACACTCAGAGTTGAGCTTAGGGTAATCAGGGGTAGATCCCTGATTTTTCTAGGCATACGGCAGAGTGTGGTAGTTTGCCATTGCTTTCCACGCCGCTTTTACTTTATTATCTAACCAATGATCGACTAATGGATTTGTCATCAAGCCCATTCATCAACAAATGGATTTGTCATCAAGCCCATTCATCAACAAATGGATTTGTCATCAAGCCCTTTCATCAATGAATGGATTTGTCATCAAGCCCATTCATCAACAAATGGATTTGTCATCAAGCCCATTCATCAACAAATGGATTTGTCATCAAGCCCATTCATCAACAAATGGATTTGTCATCATTCATCAACAAATGAATTTGTCATCAAGCCCATTCATCAACAAATGACCTCTAAGCATATGCTGGGCTTCTCTTCATTTACTTCCGCTTGGATTTGGCTGTAAAACACTGAAATTAACTACAACTAATCATATGGCTCTACATAATAATATTATTATAATACAATTATTATTTTCATTTAATTGCATCTAAAGAGAAGAGAGATCATTTCTCATTCAGATAAAAACTGTGTTATGTCCTTTTTCTTATTTCAGCTCTTAAGAAGACTCTGTTCCATTGAAATTTACCCTGTCTACCATATGTGGTGATCTCAGGGTGAATTAAGAGGAAAGAGCAAGATGAAAGATAAGTAAAAGAGTGAAAGGAAAGAAGTAAGACCTTCCACTTTAAGAAGACAAAATGTGACCCGAAAGACAGTGAAGGAGACGAGGAGACTGAAATCTTTTATCTATGAGACTAAGGTGAATACCACAATGAAGATGAAGCAATGTACACTGTATGACCACACACAGTCTAAAATATGAACAGCATATAATACAAAGGAGCTGCAGTGTAAACAAACAAAGATAATGTACATCAAACAGAAACATCCACATTTCTTTGTAATCGATATGCAAGAAACATCAACTATCTAACAGCGAATCGAAAGTTTATCATTCTATAGAACTTTAAGAATAAATCGCATGTGTTGTATAGTTTGATTTTTTTTTAAAAGGAAATACTTTTTAAAAAAATGAAAAGCCTCAATTTGAAGAAGACATTTGCATGACACATGTGTGTGTCTGAGTGATTTCTTTTTAAGATGAAAAGAAGAAGAAAAAATGAGGTAGCGAAAAAAAAAAGACATGAAAAACATTTACAATTATGAATACGTTGTTTATGTACAACCATTTAAAAATCTTCTAAACAGAAAAAACGTTTGCCACCTGTACATAAGCCACAATCGTGTCACCTCTACCTTAATAGAAGTTTTACATCTTCATCTATGAGTTAAAGGAACACACTCAACACCTATTTCATTGTGCTGGTGTCCTGTCTATTACTTTCCTCTACATGCTGGCACATCACGTCCCGAGAACAATAAAGTGTTATCTCCACTGAATGCCATTTCGCGTTATTCGAATTAGAAAGTTGTACCGTTTCAATGGATTTTATATACATGTATAAATTGTTTTGTTGTTTTTAATCACGATTTAACAGGAAAAAATCAAATAACGTCATTCACAAATTTATGTAAAATCTGTACAAGTGGTGGTTAAACTTTCAAAGTCAAATAATGCAAAAATCACACTCAGTGGAGATATAACCCTATTCATAGTTGCCAACTTTTTCAGATCGAAATACAGAGTCTAACCGCACAAACTAATTCTTACTTGCATGACGACCCGTAAAATTCAAGAGAACATTGATAATCTAACTTGAATTAACCCCTTCAAAGTTAATAAAAAAATGTTTTTGCTAATCACTGGCCTTTCTGGCGAGGTGTCACGGTAGTTTTGCGAACTCAGAATGGCGTCTCTAAACTTCCACCACAATATCTCTGAGTCTCTGCCGTTAACTTAGGGTTTCTTTACACAAAGATACAGCTAACCATCATATACATACTTTTCAAAGTAAATACAGACTTACAGACTCAAAAACCCAAAAAACCCACATACTAAATTAAAAAAAATGTGTATTGGTTGGCAGCTGTATTGAATTGTTCTCAGGTCACGACATGTCACACCCTCATTTCCTTCCAAGGTATTGACATTCCACAAGCTCAGTGCTACCTAGTCCTATCTCCGGGGACAAGGTGGTCCAGAGGCAAAGTGTCGGCCTCTCAACCAAAAGTTCATGAGCTCAAGCTCCAGCAGATTGAAAAGTTTACTCAATTTTTTGAGTTAAAACCCACCCTCCTGGTCCAAGTAGGTAAATCGATACCTAATCCCATCGGAGACAGACATTAATAAAGAGGTCCCGTGTGCAGATCATAAAACTGTGCACATTAAAGATTCTTTTACTGTTTACAGGGAAGTCTGGACAAAATTAAAATTATCCTTCCAAAAACCCCAGAAATCACCTTAGTTGTGGATGTGGATAATATCAAATAAAATATGTCCTATCTCCACTTTTCAACTTTTGAATGTACAACAAAACGCATCTCTAACATCGCAACTTAAGGGGCGCTATTGACAAACATATGCATCATTAACCTAGAGCTTTAAAACCCCTCTTACATAAAGTTGGTCTCATTGAATTTACCCCATCTATCTTATGCAGTGATCTCAGGGTGAATTAAGAAGACACAGTAAGATAAAACATAAGTGAAAGAGTGAAAAGAAAGTACAAGAACCTACCAGTAACACCCACCCAACTGCCCATCTTACAGACGGTAACAATATCTATACAAAAAGGTGTTTCTTGTGAAAGGACAAGATGACGCTAACCTAAAGATTTGAATAAAACGCACACACAAAAATCCTAAAAAAAGCCAATCTCCTTTACAGTTAACACATAAACAATATTTGCATAACATATACACAGGCATATTATGATAATTACTTTTGGACAAGAAATAATCAAATAACATTTTCACACCAAACTAGATTTACGAGGAATTAACGCAGGGGAGGGGGGAGTTTCATTTGACATGTTCTTAATTAATCTCTGTACTGAAAAACAGTAGCCCCTAGAAAACCCAGTTCAGCCATTTTTTTCAGGCTAAAATGTTAATATCAAATCTACAACACCCAACATAAAACATGCAAATAACTTGGCCCTTTTTCTTCCCCCTATTTAGTGTTGATGTTGAGGGGAAAATTGGATGGAATGGGGGAAAAAGGGAAGGGGTAGGAGGGGAAGGGGAAGGGGTTGGAGGGGAAGGGAAAGGGGAGATAAAAAGCTTTGTTTTCCACTTTTATAAGCTCACATTATACAAGCCACAGGAACAACATGCCGACTATTGAGTTTCCATGGAAACCATGCACTGCCATAACGTTTTGAAAACCTCATCACAGGCTGAACACATTTATTTCCCAGGCAATTTTCATTCTAGAGAAACCTTTATCCCATATCCAGCTTTCTTTAATCCTTCACCAGAACAGTCATTCAAGAATAAAGATTTTCCTTTTTAAAAAAAACCAGCCTAGATTCGTTAATTTTTCAATTTAAGCATTCTCATTTCCATATGTCAAAGATAAAATTGGTAAATTTCATTCCTGAGAAAATAGCGAGAAAAAACCCCAACCCATCAACAAAAAACCCAAAACAAACAACAAAACAACAAACAAGCTACGGAGACCACATAGATCACATGCTAAAAATGGAATACCCACTCTGCACACTTCCTGTGAACAGATTCCATATGTTTAAAAGAGAAAAATATATTTGAAGTAACACTGAAATTGTGAAAGCGTACTTTTTTTCTATTGTATTGCCTCCTGTAGAATGTTAAAACCGTTGATAATAAATAATTAACAAAAATTTTTAAAAATTTTTTTAATCCTTTAAACTTTCTCATGGATACAAAACACTGGACTAATTCATTTCTCCCCTTCGCCATACGGAATTGTGATTCCATCTATGTCAAAAATTAACATTCCACTTTATTGTATCCATGAATTATAACGTCTTTAACATTATGAGAGAGTATGATTATATTATATTATGTTAATTAATTTTTCATTTGTGATATTTTATTGTGAGCATTATGTCAACAAATGCGATGAAATTTTGTGTTTAAGGATCAATAAAGGTTATCTTATCTTCTCTTAATATACAACAAATCATGTTATGGCTCTACATAATCAGGCCTATTTATTCCTATTTCATGTGACTTAACGTAACCTTTCTTATATAATTGACTTCGGTCTTTCAAACAAACAAGTTTTTGTGTAACGTTGAACTCTTTACACAAGAGAGGCTGTCATTTAGGTTATTTCAATAAAAATAAAAATAATTTTTAAAAACAACAAACAAAATACAACTTTTCAAACAGGTTGCTGAAATTCAGTAAGTTCACATGAAAAAAAGAGAATTGAATATCTATCACTGAACAAGAACTGTAGAAAGAATGAAACATGAAGAATAAGACGACTTGGACAACAAAATTCCCAATGAAGCTGTTATGAATCAGTGAGAATGCTTATGAATAGTTTTCACTATGAGTGACACTAACCTGTTGTAGAGTTTTCTAGTAGGTTTAATTCGAATTAATCTTCTAAAGTTTTCTTAACGTAAAAATCTTTTGAAGCAAATATAAGGGACGAATAAGTTACATATATGGAATACCATTTCAATTGTTGTTTCCTTCAATGCCTTAGCAAGTGTTCTTATAGCTATGCATCTGACACAATTTAATTTTCTCAGATTCAACTCAATAATAACAAAAAATACAAACATCATTTGCGATACAATTGAAAGCTGATTCATGGCAGCATCAAAGACCTGAAACTAATGTTTAGATGGTTTTAAAAAGACTTTCTAATATTCTAGTACTGACGGTTACAGTTTTTAACTAATCAAATATAAAAGCTACTGTAGTTGTTCAAAGATATTATAAGAATTAGATCAATATCAAAAAAAGAGTTGGACAGCTAAAAGACGATGAAAGTTCTGTTCTATGCCATGTTACTTTGGCAAATGTCACTTAAAATCAAAAACAAAAGTCAACTGTGGGTTACCACTTGCCTCAATTCATAACAACAACATTCATGACTGTATGGAGAAAGATATCAAGTCTTCAAAACAGACACAAACGACGACAAAAATATCTTCAATCCTTCCTTGAACCATGAAAATCTTAATTTCCGTTGTTATACCGATCCTTTTTTCTTTTCTTTTCTTTTCAAAACAGTATCATATTTATCTCACTCGTTATGGAAATATCAATAATAGAAACCAAAAAGATTTCTCACCATTGGAAACGCCATCTTGCGAGTCATCTCAGTATAATCAGCATTTCTCTCGTTGACCTGGGATTGACCTGCGGCCAGATGACCACAAACAAAGCAAAACGACGTGCTATTGAAGACGAAACGAATGGCGACCCCTCCCTTGTTGCCTGTGGTACCACCAAGGCCTGTTTTCACCTTGTCCACGGCAACATCCCTGAGATTATTAACAAATGGATAAAATTAGAGTAGGCATAGCAGAAGAAAGGTAATTCAATGGCACAAAAAAGGTTTAAGTTTGATAAATTGGCGTAAGCTTGTATGGACTCGACTGGTTTCCTAATTTCTAGGTGGGTCATTGATGTGGCATCAGTGGTCGAGTAGTTAGGCTGCCAGACTTGAAAATACGCTTGACACACATTTTCCCCACTCGACACAGGAGCAAATGGGAGTAAAAACCTGCGTCATGCCAACCTCCTGTCCAGGAGGTGTTTATTTTCACCTGTTTTGCTTCACGGTATAGAAACTGGGATAAGCTCCGGCTCTATGGGCCAAAATGGCCTTGAAGGAACTTTATTTTTTTTACAATGTATCATCGATTACTCCATGACTTCCTATCGACACCCACCAGTTCTTTGCAGTCCGATGTGGACATGTCTATCCATTCTTTGACACTGTCTATCCATCTGTTCCTATGTCTACCTCGTCGTCTTCCTTCTGGCAGTGTGTCCTGCAAGAATGTTTTGCCACAGCCAGTGTCAATCTTACAGTGCGTCCATTCTACTGAAGTTTTGTTCCTAAAATACGATGAGCAAGTCTCTACAAGGTCCTGTGACTATTTTGACACAGTCACTGACTTCTTTCACTGAGGTGTGATCCTCGTATGAAATGTTCATGATTTTACTTTCCCATAAATATGTCAATATGTCCAACACGAGATTGTTGCATCTTGAGATGTGAAAACGAAATAGTATAAAGTGGGTAACTATGATTGAAAAATACTGAAATATCTGAAAAATGAACTGCCTGTATTTTTGATTTTGCTAATTCAAAAGGTTGGCAGATGCAAATTATGATCATTATGTTGTCTCAGATGTAAAGTCCTCATAAAGATACAAGCATAAAATTAATCTACATCCACTCAAGCCTTCGAATACTAACCATCGATGGCTAAGCTGTTTTGCTTTCTCCCCTTTGTTACCTTCATTATTGTTGTTACTATTTGTATGCTTTCCATACCTTTATTGTACAATACATTTTTACCTTGACTAAGCTTTCTTTCATTTCCTCTATCGCATTTTCTTCTCTTTTTGTTCTAGTCTTGCCTTCACTTCTCCTTTCTATAATACTCCTCTCTCTGTTTTTAGAACTAGATTTACAACTCTCTTTCTTCCCTTTCACTTCTTTTTTTCTCTTTGATAACCCCCCCCCCCCCCCCCCCACTCCCCCAACCTTTTTTCCTTTACCATTCTATTCATTCCAATCATCCCTGTCTGATGTCTTCCATTCCTTGCTTTCTTCTCATCTCGACTCTACTCTCCTTTCATCTCAATTTCTGTTCTTCCTCCTGACATCATTCCGTATGATGCCCGTAGACATATGTAGATACTACTCATTTGTTGTCTAAAGAAAGGTTATACCCAAAACGTCACATGCCTACCTCGTCTATTTTGGTGGTAAAAGCTCTTTCAAGGCCAAAGCTTATCCTGGTTACTATAGCATGAAGTATGAAGCAGAACAGATAATGTAATTACAGTCAAGTTTTGAATAGGACGCTAAGTCTGTTGCAGGTTTTACTCCCTTAGCTGTTGTTGGTACCCATTTTCACCTGGGTCGAGTAGGGCAAATGCACGTTAAGCGTCTTTCCCAAGGAACATAACGTCAAATGTAACATTGCTAGGATTCAACCCAGAATCTCATGATTCCCGGTTTGGGCAATCTAACCACTAACTAGGGCCATCGACACCAACACCACCTGTTTTGGTGGGGTGAAATGTCACTAATCAAATTGTTGTTTATCATCGAAATACACTAAATTCGTCTACCTAATAAACGGAGCCAGATGGGGACGAATCATCACGTAGAGCACCACTCCTACCAGCTGGATGCTGCTGACCAGAATGTACTTGTGGTTCCTTGAGATGGTCTTCAGAACTTCTTTCTGCCATTCCTTGGCGTTGGTTGTACTGAGATGAGAGAAAAATAAGGACATGACAATAATACCAAAACCCCATAGGAACAAAGACGGGATAAATACAGAAGAATACATGGTAAAAAAAATCCTTGGGCGTCAACATGATAACCTGCGACCTATGCATCGGCACACTTTGCCTTGCCGTAAAAAAAAAAAAGTGTACTTGCAACCAAGCTAGCTACGCTCCTTGTATGAGTTGAGAGAGACAGAGAAGGAACAAAAAATTTTTTTTTTTAAAGAATGAGGCTTTTTAGGTAATCTTGATATGGAATAAATTTTATACTGGACTCGTTTCATAGAAATCTACCCCGTCCACCATAAGCCATGATCTCAGGGTGAATTAAGAAGAAAACGCAAGATGAAAGATAAGTGACACAGTGAAAGGAAAGAAGAAAGACCTACCAGGAGCACCAGCTCACCAACCACTTGTTCAGAGCAGATGAGGAGAGAGAAAAAATCCCAACAAAACATGCATAGACTGAGAAGGTGCCAATCACCTCAACAGAAATTTCCAGATACGAGTTGAGTGATTGAAATTTACTCTGTCCACCACACAGGTTGATCTCAGGGTGGAGTAAGAGGAAACAGCAAGATAAAAGATAAGTGAAAGAGTGACACCTACCAGCAGTGCCCCACCCACATTTCCAGGTAAACCTTTTTCAAAAAATCATGCCAGAATCAAATACATGCCTACAGTGAGAATTCCCACCCAAACCTATTTAGTATGTCTATGGTGTATGCATATATATTTACAGAGAGAGAGACAAAGAGAGACAGAGAGAGAAAGACAGAGAGAGAAGAGAGAGAGAGAGAGAGAGAGAGAGAGAGAGAGAGAGAGAGAGAGAGAGAGAGAGAGAGAAAGAGAGAGACGGACAGACAGACAGAGACAGACAGACAGACAGACACACAGAGACACACCCAGACAGAGACACACAGACAGACAGAAACAGATGGATAGACAGACAGACAGCTAGCCAGAGGGACATATACACACGGAGAAACAGACAGACAGACATGGACACAGAGAGAGAGACAGACAGACAGAGACAAACAGAGAGACAAAGAATGGCAGAGACAGACAGACACACAGAGAGATTCATAGATGGTTGAATAGTTAGGTAGATAGTGTGGGACTTATTTTATTTTACTCAGTAGTAATATTCTAAAAGCTGAATGAGAATAGAGAATAGTCTCGCAGTCTCACCTAGCACTCATGATGTTACTGGCATTTAAGTCAACAATCTCCTCAAAACCAACAGCAAATATGTCAACAGGTTTGTCATAGTCTACATCATCCACTAGAATACCTGTAAAAAGAACATTTTTGTAAACAGAGAGAGAAATTAGCGAAAATGTTTATGCAATATCTTTGATATCCACAAAGCCACTGATAATATCACACAAGTGTGACAAAACCACAAGGCCACTGATGATATCACACAAGTGTGACAAAACCACAAGGCCACAGATGATATCACACAAATGTAACAAAACCATAAAACCACTGATGATATCACACAAGTGTGACAAAACCACAAGGCCACTGATGATATCACACAAGTGTGACAAAACCACAAAGTCATGTTTTTCAGCCAAGGGGCGTAACTGTAAAAATTCTTGGTCGCGTGTCAGTGACGAAACCTTACGCGGCACTGCCCGGATCCGTCGACCAAGAGCTCCTTGGCGTTTATTTAGTGGCGTAACACTTGGGCATCTGGTTTGGGGAGTTTCCTAGCTGTTCTCTAGTTCTCCATAAGATGTGAAGTCTGTGTTTGTGTTCCTTGACACCTCAGGCGTGAAGTCCACGGCCAGTGCCTTACTGGTGATGACTCGCACGCTTCGAATGGGTGGATGAAAACCAATACCCTTTTTTTTTGTCCCATTTTTTTAAATTCTGTGATTTATACTTTCTTTTTTTTTATGCATTATGGGTTAATCGTGTGTGACATCCTACTTAAAATGATAAACTCCACGGCTTGAATAACGAGTGAGAATGCGATGAGTATAGAGACTGATTTGCCAAGAGAGAGAGAGAGAGAGAGAGAGAGAGAGAGAGAGAGAGAGAGAGAGAGAGAGAGAGAGAGAGGAGAGAGGGAGAGAGAGGGAGAGGGAGAGGGAGAGAAAGAGAGACAGAGAGAGAGAGAGGAGGGAGGGAGGGAGGGAGGGAGGGAGGGAGGGAGGGAGGGGAGGGAGAGGGAGAGGGAGAGGGAGAGAGAGAGAGAGAGAGAGAGAGAGAGAGAGAGAGAGAGAGAGAGAGAGAGAGAGAGAGAGAGAGAGAGAGAGAGAGAGAGAGTACATTGGGTGGAGTTATGAAGAGAAGATTAGTCAACGTTTAGTACATTAGGGCCAACAATGGATAGGTAATGAAGGGTGGTTGCAATGCATGGCACATTATTGACGGGCATAAGCCCTATTAGATTAGCGATCGGATTACATGTATGATAAAGAAAAACAGAATATTTAATCAATTATGGACGGAGAAAAAAATACCTGCAGTTGTCGTTGAGACCGGGCATTTAGGCGAAAATCTTGGCTTTCAAACGGGCATTTAGAGGGGCAATTTATATCGAAAAAATTTGGTTTCACTGAGATTGCGGGCATTTAGGCGAAACGGACATATAGGCGGCGGGCATTTAGGCGGTCACTGCTGTACTCTCAAAAATTTGTAATTTGATTTGGAAGTCCCGTAATCAGCATCAATTTTTCGTAACAGTTACGGAAATTTGTAAAACTAGGCAGGCCTGCAAGTGAGACAAAACCACAAGGCTAATGATGTCAAACAAAGTGTGACAAAAAGGCAAGACAAAATAAATCAACAAAGCGAAAAGATCTACCCAAGTCATCATCAACGTCCCTAAGAACTCAAATATAAAAATGTTTTTAACATACTTTGGTCACTTTTGTGAGCATCCAGAAGCCAGTCAGCCAGAGACTGATGTTTGTAAGCAATGCTCCGGTAATGCTTTCCACCGTTGACGTTGTATGTTCCCACCAGAACCCGAATCTTTTGCACATGAGTGTAACTGTCATAGGACTGTGTCATTGAATACAGGATGTTGTCTGATGCTTACAGCCGAAAGAAATCAAGGTTAAAAAATGTTATATGTACCAATTAAGATAAAATTATCGAATTTCAATGCGAGGAGGACTAATTAAAATTAATTGAAAATGCACTAATAAAGCTGTTTCACATTGTTGTGACACTTCATGATTAAATCATTTCTCTTTAAAAGAATACAAGTTCAAGACGACGAGATCTAATATGTATAAAATTTCCTGAGATCATGCGTAGTTTAGTGTTAAATATGTGCAATTGATTAAAAATGATACCTATACAAAACCTTAAAGCATCCTTTTCTTTTAAATCTTTCCTTCTTTCTTTATCAGTCTCCGCTCTACCTTCCAGTGTATGGGCTTTTCCTTTTAATTCTAATGTCCAAAAATGGCCCTAGCATTAGCAAAATTGTACGTATAATATACAACATACAAATATATGTTTATTGATATATTGTATCGATCAAATGCAGGCAATTACTCTTTTCAATTGATTCAATCTAATGCTGCCACTAAAGTTTACCATGCAAGTATCTGGATGACAGCAAAGCCCGCGCCCTATCGGACAGCTCCCCATGAAGAACACTCCCCATCAGCAAAATGTCAATGGCTTCTTGCTTGCTGTTGTCCAGAAAATTGTTCTGAATGGTTCTTGTTGCTGAGCGAGAGGCATCTGAATACTGGAGAGTAAAAAAACAACAATTCTAAGAAACCAACAACGATGAAATGAGAGACAAAAGGAAAAAAATGGCAAAACGAAAAGAAGTAAAATGGAAACAAACTTAACTTTTTTTGTTTTTTGTTTGTTTCATTTGAATTTACCTCATCCAGCATATGCATCGGTGCCAAAGTGAATAAAGAGAAAACAGCAAAATCAAAGACATTTAAAAGAGTGGATGGAAAAAAGTAGACCTAACAGCATCACCCACCGACCGCCCAAAACAGGAAAAAGAAGCAGACGCATGAACGTCAGGCATGTCAATCCAAGTGGTGGTGTGCTCTTCACAACGTTTTTTCAAACTCTCTTAAACTAAACCTCTGTACAAGCATAATAAGGCTACAAAATTTTGATATTCAGTGGTCAACGATCAGACACTGAAATGTACTCTGTCCAACAAGAGCAGCATTACCAGGAATTAAATAGGGAAATAGCAAGAGAATTATAGTCACACTTGAAAAGAAAAAAAAACCCAACAGAACAGCATGTACATACATAATCAAAGCCCTTTGTGTTAAGGGAGTAAAGAAGAAGAAAACCTAAAATTACACTAAGCAATGGAATATCTTCAGTATACCTTTGACCTTCCGCCACCTAGAGCACCTGTCCCAGTGTAAATGCGACTGATGTGATCCCCATTGCGCTCCCAGATCTGCTTGTAGACTTCCTGGAAACGTCCGATCATTTGTGGCTTTGAGGAAAGGCCCAAAGCGTCCAGCTGCTTCATCATCATCTTGAGAAGATTTCATGGATAAATAAACAAACACAAGATTAATAAATTGCATGATATTTTTCCATTCTGTTGAAAAAGGGACACAAAACAAACCATCTAAAATATGGCTCATAGCTTGTGAGCTAGTATTAACAATTCCCGTAGACATTATTGAACATTTTGGAAATTGTATCACAAAGAAAACCATGATTATTTATTTTCCCTTAAGAAAATAAAAATAAATGAAAAAACGAACAGAAAAGTTACATGTTTATCCACAACATAGAGGAAGGAAAATGTACCTAGTCATCTCTCTTAGAAGTATTTGCCTCTACATTCCGTTTGATCAAAAAGTTGATATTATTTGAATAATGTAGGAGAGAGAGGTGATCTGGGAGCCCATACTGAGGGCATATGTCCCTGGTAAAACAAGGCATTCAGCATTCCACTCGCTGCATCTGTTGTAGATGGAGTTTTAAATTATGCAACCTATCAGTCCATCATGCTTATGGGCCATGCTCCTTGTACCTTACAGGCTGGTCGCGCTTTGGCATTCATTTGAAGACTTCTTGGAACTACACCCAACGTATATAGGAGTCTCCTGATCACCAGAGATATTGAACCGCGCAGGTTTCTGTATCCAGCCCCCAGTCGCATAAAGCTTTGTAAACTTGACAGTCACCATCACTAGGGCTCCCTGAGAGCTCAAAATGACTCAGAAAACCATTGTTAAGAAAGAGAGGAAAATAATAATGTCAAGTAAATTATTTCCAAAGGGTGGATACTGTGGTGACTTCAAGGACAGAAAACTTTTGTAGGGAAAATGAGTCAAAGAATTCTGGAAGAAATTTTAATTGTGCGATGACAAAATGCAAAATGCTAAAGAAGCTCAAGAGTAAGAGCAGTTTTAATTCAAAGGCAAGTTGTGATTGCAGGATAACAAAATCAAAATAACAAAAAAAATCACTTTGTACCTCCATGCCTAACATTGTCTGCGTGGCATTTGTGCGATCAAGACAATCCAAACAGTTGGTACGGAGGGTGCCTCGCTGCTGATGAGTGATCTCATTGCCAGATGTGAAGAAAAAGTCAAACTCAAGGACGTATTTGATAACCCGTGCTCTCAATTTCTCCAGATTTTTCAGGTTGGAACCTTTTATTTCCGAATGATAATCAAAGGAGACGAATGGCACATCTTGGGCATGGACTGATGCGTCGTGGTGGTTCTGAGGTGAGAAACACACAAACACACAAATTCTTACTTTTATAGCTCATTTTCACATCAAAAAACGCATGGCAATTTTACAACTATTTCAATCTCACATTATTTTCCCCTTCATACATTATTTTTGGTAAATATTTTCGCTGTACAGGTGATCCCCATTCAGTTGCCCTTGTCCAGGAAAAGTTGGGTTTTTTAAGAGTCTCCTGTCAACCCAGAAGTGAAATGATTCACTAAGTTTATTCTGATTCAAAGAAAGTAAACCCTGCATGGAAAGCTATGGCAACCTGCAACAAACTACCGTACGTCTAAAAAAAAAATCTGGACTCTTCTTCAGATTATCCTATGCTCAGCACTAAGAATGGAACTTTTACATGCATTTTACTTTACTTTTCAATGCTGTTTGTATCATTTACAGAACCTCATCACATGACAGTTTACATGTAATAATAATAATAATAATAATACATGAATTTATATGGCACCATTCACCTCAAATTAGTCTCATGGCACTTTACATACTTAAGACAATAAATACATTTGAACAATGAAAAATACAGTAGAAATGACAATAACGTATGAACTGATTATTGACATATGAGGTTTAAAATTGTATTACAAGAGGTATTGTCATAAGAGTGATAAGATACAGTGTGAAAGCATTATCTAAAACATTCATTAAAAAGATAAGTTTTGAGGGAAGACTTGAATGAGTTTAAAGAGTTCATTCTTTTAAGACTGTCAGGCAGACCATTCCACAGCATTAGACTTTAGTATGAAAATGCTATGTCCCTGTATGATTTCAGACTTGTTTTTGGTTGAAGAAGGGGTGCCAAGGGGTGCCACAGAGTTACTGGATCGGAATTGTCCCACTCTATAAGAAATGAACTCTCTAAGGTAAACAGGAAAGTATGGATCATAAAGACATTGATAGATCAATGTTGCAATCTTATATCTGATACAATATTTCACTGGCAGCCAGCGTAATTCTTTCAGTGTTAGTGTGATGTGGTCAGTCTTTGATCTGTACACTGAAATAAGACAACAATTTCCCATTGACGTAAGAATTATCTACATGCAGCATCATAAAATGAACCTCTTTTCCACCTGCCCTATTGCAACGTACCTTAAACGCATGACTCAGCATTTTCTCTCCTTCCTTACTTCCCAGCAAGTTGACGATGACCTGATTTCCATATTGCTTTTTGATGGTGCTAAGGTGGCGATCGTAAGACGGTGCTGACATTTCATAACCACGAGACATATGCACTTTGTGTGACCCCACCTAGATAACAGTCCATAGAAAAATAAACCAAAATGCAGTGGGTTGGGGTTTTTGGCTTGTGTTATTTCACAATTGAAATATATCACAGATCTTAAGTGTATCATGTAATTTATAAATTCTTTTCTAGACATCAGTATCATTTCACCATGGTAGTTTTCAACAACAACAAAAATGAAGGAAGATAGATAGATAGATAAACAGATAGACAGACAGACAGATTGACAGACAGGTAAAAAGATAGATGGATATAACATGCGAAAACATACATTCATATGCAAAGAAATGACTTCTTCACCTCTGACAAGAGGATCTTTGTTTCTCATGTTTCAATGGAATTATCGAGTGTCTTTGCTATGCATGAAAGAACATCAGTTAGATGATTTTCTTCTCACCTTTTGGGTTTTTATCACAAATAAAACCAAAAAAATTGATGAAAAGAAGTTTGCATTCGAACAAATTGCTTCTACCTGAATTCCCGGTTGTTCCCAAAACAGAGGGACAGATCCCCTTGTCTGAACAAATGATGCAATCTCTTGCTCAAGGAAAATCACCTGAAGGAAAAAAACTGCACAATGAGGATCACAAATATTTGTTTGTTTCATTGGAATTTACCCAATCCACCATTTCATGCGGTGATCTCAAGGTGAAGTAAGTAAGAGGAAACGGTAAGATGAAAGGTACCTGAAGGAATGAAAGGAACAGAAACAGGACCTACAGTTAGCATCTTCCTAACGTCCACAAATGTCAAATACTTTAACTTTGAAATGCAAAGGTCTCTATTGACAATAAATATATACAATCCTCCGAAGATTTCTCATAATTCAAGCACATCAGAAAGTGAAGGAAGAAAGAAGCATGAAATTTTAAAAAGAAAATGTTATCAACAAATTGAACAAATGTGTGTGGCTCTGAGGAAATCCACTGTAGGGTGAACAGTTTCAAAATATTTTTTTGTCTGCATAATCTGGTGAAAATTGGTCAATTTTGATTACTGTCAAGGCAGGGAAAATGCATAAATGAGAGAAAAACATCAAAATCTGAGAGGTTAACCAAACACAGACAGAAGTCAAGTACATACACTACTTCTACTGGTGCCAGGGTCACAAATTCCAATGAAATTCATATGCAGAGGGTAATCCCATTTTCTCCACAGAAAGAGCTTTAAAATGATATGAAGCCCTTATAGCTTGTGGTAAAACTTTGTGTCAACCCGCTTAGTAAAAAAAAAAACAATTTTTCACCCAATAAGCTCTCAAAAAATATCTTTTAAAAACACTTTTAGTCTCTTTTGAGACAAAAGCTTTTGTCAGAACATTCATAAAATATTGTTTGAACAAAATGTACGCAAAGCTCAATTTCCAATTATTTTTTTTACCTCAGCTCACATTTTAGAAAACTTAGAGAAATCAGATCTATTGCTTTTTTAAGATTTAATTTAATATGGCATCACACTTTACCTGTTCTGTCTCAACAAAGTTAGCAACATTTCCATCGTCGTTCACACCACGCACATTAAATCGTGTTCCTGCGCGCTCACAACTCAAACGAGAAATGAGGCAAACTTTCGCTTGTCTGTGTCCAGCGTAGATTGTGCGAATTTCAATACCACCACACATAACCTGCAAATGATTCACAAATGTTCATTATTTTAAATAATGGCTGATCTACATGTATTTTAGATCTTTTTTATTATCCCTAAATGGTCTATATGGGATGAGATGGCTGAGTGGTTAAAGGATTTGCATTGTGACCCAGAGGTACTGGGTTCGAGCCCGACTTCAGGCATTTTTTTATTTACCTGGACAAGAGAAATGACCGTATTTGCTCACTTGGACGACATGGGTGACTCATGTTGCATCGAGCCTAAGCCTGATGATAGTCTATATTCCTTTCTCTAAAGAAATAAGAATGCCTTTTGGTGCTCCTGCGGACCAATCTTTTAAATTTTAATGGTTGATTTATAAGGATAAAATACTGCTGAGATTAAAAAGATTAACTGATACAAAATTATATATTCAGAAAAAAATCAATACTAAAATACAAGGTTCAACTTTGACATTTTGTTGATTACTTTATATCAGAGTACTAAATGACATGGAAATTAAAAGAGAAAGTATTTTGAAATAACTAAAACTTCTTCACATAGTGGATAATGGGGACAACAGACAACAACAGAAATTAAAAGAATTTGAATTTACCTTGAGTACCCACTTGGAACAATCAACACCATATCGCTGTAATGGTACGTGAAGCATGCGATTCCTGAAATGTTTAAAAATAAAAACATCATTACTTTGTTTTTGCATTAATATATATATATGTATATGTATATGTATATGTATATGTATATATATATATATATATATATATATATATATATATATATATATATATATATATATATATAGATATATATTTTGTCTAAATTCCATTTGTTAAATAGACATTGGGAGGACCCGTTATCTCAGATGGTAGAGCGTTTGACTCTTCTCCTGATTAACCTACACTACACACAGAGTATAGAACTTTACTTACTTCGATAAACAAGACAGGTATCAGACATGAGAGAAAATTCTCTTCTCGAAGATTTTATCACAGTGGTTATATATTTAAGATCAGAATGTATGTGTGGATAACCAATCCTCGTATGAGAATAAAATGGTCCTATAGGCAGTTTTAGACTGCGTCGAGTTGTGGCCTGTAAAGGATTCTATCTGAAATAAATTCTATGATAATCTGTGTTTCGTTCTTGAATGATCACTTTCTAGAGACAAACGCAAACTATATAAATCAATTACTAATCTAAAGCAAACAAATCTTTTACTAATCTAAAGCAACGCAATGTTTATGTAAGTCAAATAATGTAAAACATTAATTTTGTATGTGAAAAAGAAATCAAAGCTAAGCATTTCACCACAAGAAGAATGATAACATTACCAGAAAAATCTATTATCTGTAGCATGGTCTTGGAGTTTCCTCTGAGCGCATAAACTCAAGTCCCACTCATTACCTCCAGGAGCCCAGGTAAAGTAAAACGTTCCAGAGCCAAGCAGCTTTTTCACCTAAACACGAAGACAAAATATATTTAAAAGGACGACATACATTTGTTATTAATATATACGTCTTGAATTTGACCCCAAAAAATTCTGCTTCAGAAACTTTACAGTGAGCCTGACAAATGAGGATGGCTGTGGCCATAATTTTTAGAAATATTGGTTTCAATCAGAATTGACCCCATCCACCATGCATGGTGATCTCAAGATGAAATAAGACGAAAAAGCCAGAAGAAATATTAATATAATAATGTGTGAAAGAGTGAAAAGAAAGAAGTAGGACCTACCAGCAGAATGCCCGTCAACCAGAATAGAATTCCTACACTTGCAAATTACCCCTTCTTTGTCATTTAGGGTCTACATTTCAATTCCATGTACTTGTGATGGCCCGAATGACAAGTCAAATGGATAGTGTCATCAGCTTTTTAACTATGCAATTTGCTAGAAATGTACTTCAAGAAAGGAATTTAGCCATGCTGTCCTGGAGTGACCCAGATATGACTGAGTAAGAGAATTTAGACAGAAAAAGGACACATTGTCAAAATATCAGAATACTGCATAATTAAAGAAGTAATTCTATAACCCTGAGAAGGACTTTGAATACAAAATGATTTACAAGTAGCTAAATGATGTAAAGCCTGTGGGTCTGTTATTTTGTAGGGATACAATGTATTTCAAATCCATATGTCTCTATATTCATTTTGTACAAGGCAAGACAATTATCCATGGTGGATGAGGAATTATCGTTATGACAAATAGATTACAACAATGCATTTAATATTACAAATTAGAAATAGTAGGGAAATATAAAAAAAGCAATTTATGCCATAATTTGACACTGTCCTTTATGGATGTCCTTAGAGTTTGTTTATTTCACTGAAACTTACCATGTCCACCATATTTGGTGATCTCAGGATGAATAAAGAAGAATCAGCAAGATGACAGATAAGTGAAAGAGGGAAAGGAAAGAAATAAGACGCACCAGCAGCACCCACCAACCATCCACAAGTTCTTAGAGAAAGTTTTAGGAAACCCTTTTTATGAGCATAATTTATATTCTTAAGATAAATGACCTTCGTTACCATATCAATAGTAACTTTAACCATAGAAATACATCCGTGAAAAAGAGTTTTGGACGACTCTTCTTCACTGATATATACTATTTTTTCTTACCTCAGATACTCTCTCCTCATCCAAAGGTTCATTCCGAGAGATACAAACTGAACACCAGTAATCCTGAAGACTTCAGATTCACCAATCTTTCCCACTGATAAACAGGTGGTTACCATTACTAAAAACTGAATATTCTGATTGCCTGTGAACGAAAAAAACAAGAGACAATGGTTCAAATTTTTTTTAAAATTCAACCCAACAACAAGAAAATGAAAACACCTCACTCATTTCAAATGTAGCAACCATATTGTAAAACGGTGCTCATCACTTTTAATTTAAAAGAACACAAGAGCTCAAAGACAAAACTGTTCTTATATCTATGGATATGTGTTCTAATGCCTGATATCAATCATTGATGTTGCATTCAATTCATATCTAGGGAGGGTGTTGTATGGGTCATAGTAACCTCCAAGCTTTGCATTGACTCGTCTTAGGGATAAAGCCAGACCTGCCACTCTAAATTTTTAAAAATCAGGACCTAGATGTAAATAAATCAGGATCCTGAGGAAAAAATCAGGATACATGAACGATTTCAGGTATAGTGTCAGCTGGTCACCTAATCTTGAACTTAATAATAAGAAAATAATGTCATTGGCGGCGCTGATTCTGCCTTTTTCCAAGTAAAAATATCCATTATTATAATACCCCCCCCCCCCCCCGTGCCAATAAAACTTAAATTCTAGTACTAAATCAGCATTACAGTTGTCTCCTTCCCACTCATTGTTTACATACTGGAAGTGGAAGACACACACACTTTTCTCTTTCTCATCAGTGGTCACTTATCTTGTTAATCATTGTTATCATATTTTCACATTCTCCACACACATGCCCACCCCACTCCTGCTAAAAGGTCATACATACGTGCATGACATACCTGTCAATTATCATCCAACCTCTATTCTTCCTTGCATTTGCCTTTCATTTCATAAATTGTTGTTCACTCCTCTCTAGCACACACACTCACATACATTCGCGATCGCACGAAACACACACGAAAATGCTTTCTATTTCTCTCTTTTACACACACAACACTTCTCTCTCTCTCTCTCTGACACGCGAGATTTTAATCTCGACTTGATTTAGATCTATTAGTCTACTTCGAGTACAGATCATACAGATCATCTAGATCTAGATCTAACAAGTCATTGAATATCAGCGAAGCCTTCTGCTTGATCAATTTGAAATTCAAGGCTCTAATAATCGTGGTAGGCCTCAATAACACGTAATCATACGACGATTTTTAAAGTCTCGAACTACAGCACGCGTACTCTGAACAATGGACAAAGAAAACAATATATTAGCGATTAATCGATGGACCATTACTCAAAATGTGAAAAAAATATATATATATACATCCATACAAATCTCAACTAACACACCTACATAATTGTTTTGCTACCAAATGCTCTGAAAATATAGAGCAACATGGTATTACCAAAGTATTATGTGTCAGTTGTGATGATACAACAAGGGCAAAATGTCTGTCATAGTACTATTCAAAACGGACAAAGGAAGAATCAAGGAAGACTATAACAATTCATTTACTTTGGATTGAGGCTTTTCAACTTCAATCATGTACTTCATTTTACTCACTTTTGTTTGTAACAAACAACAAATTTCAACCAAAAAGAAAATGAGGATAGAAAGTCCTAAACCTAAATCTGCACAAAAACATAAGCAGAAGAAATATTTAAAAGAACAATGAAACGGTGAATTTTCAATGAATGGCATCTGTTTGTGTTTACGTGAATCATTTTCACTCTCACAACTAATTAAAATGATGGACCAATGACAATACTACAGAAAATGTTCAATAGCCTTTAACTTTCACTGATCCTATGACCGAATCACAATAAAAGAAACAGACCCTCCAGTTTTATTGCTTTCGCAAATGCGTATTGCCCCACCTGCGGCAACACTTTCTATTACAGACCTAACACCTCTCCTCAGCAATGCTTTCTATTCCTTTCAAAATGCCCCCTTACCCTTTGTCTGTCACTTTCCCTCCTCCTTTCTCTGTTACATTACATGGTATAGGTGGCCATCATTCTTTATTCCTGTTCTTCCATTCCTACAGTTCAATAGTAGTCCTCCTCCTCTTCTCGAGCAGCATCCGCCCCTTACGCCATGCAGTGGTTTTTCACATCTTCTTCCCACTCCAAACTCCCTTTCTTCAAAGTAGTCAAATAGACTTGCAAGGTCTTTTATGTCTATACACTTCAAATAACTGCCCTCCTCCCTCTTGTGCAGACACCACATGCCATCATGAACATGTGAAATGATTTGCTTTAGGTATCAAAGTTCCTTTGATGCTCGTCATTAAATCCAGATGAAAGCTTCAACCTTCCCTTGTACTTTCAATGACCCACTGTTTTCATTCATGTGTCAAAAAGACATAGAGATATTAAATTTTTGACAGACTTCATGTTTGACATAATTCTCAACACAATGCCTTCCGATTGGTCATTATCGAACATGATTTCTGTCTATTGAATGAAAGTGACACGCTCCATTCAAGCTGACCACCAATGTGCAAAGTGATTGGCCATTTATTATAATATATATCGCATCAATCACTGTTTCTTACTTGTGGGTGGAGCTTGTTGGATTGTTACTAAAGTAATCGAAGATTACCCTGAAGTTGCGTCACACAAACATATTAATATTATCAGAATCTCTCTCTGTCACACACACACACGCACGCATACAGAGAGAGAGAGAGAGAGAGAGAGAGAGAGAGAGAGAGAGAGAGAGAGAGAGAGAGAGAGAGAGAGAGAGAGAGAGAGAGAGAGAGAGAGAGAGAGAGAGAGAGAGAGAAGAGAGAGAGAGAGAGAGAGAGAGAGAGAGAGAGAGAGAGAGAGAGAGAGAGAGAGAGAGAGAGAGAGAGAGAGAGAGAGAGAGAGAGAGAGAGAGAGAGACAGAGTGAGAGAGAGAGAGAGAGAGAGAGAGAGAGAGAGAGATAGAGAGAGAGAGAGAGAGAGAGAGAGAGAGAGAGAGAGAGAGAGAGAGAGAGAGAGAGAGAGAGAGAGAGAGAGAGAGAGAGAGAGAGAGAGAGAGAAAGATTGCATCTTTCTTCAGAAACTCACTCTCCCCTCTCCTTCACATACAGTGATATACAATAAAGGACACATGCATAGTAAGTACATGTATTATCATTGAGTTGGGATATCCGGCCCACAATAGTTTTTTTCTAACTTATAATATTATCTGTCCTCCCACTACCACTACAAGAGTATTGATTTGTTTTTCGAGGTCGCATGTTTAATATTATTTTAATACTATTCACATGCTCTTTTAAGGTTTGGGGCTTGGTTTTTTAGGAAGTGAAGCTACTTTGATTTGAGCTTATCTGAGACTTCAAGTCAACTGGGGGTCGTTGGCAGGGGCTACTGGTAAGTTTTACTTTTACTCTCTTTCATTATTTTTTCATCTTGCTGTTTCTCTTAATTCACCATGAGATTCCAAATCACATCATAAGTCAATTTTTCCACATGATTCAATTTTTTAGTCACAGTCCCATGAATATCAGCTTCCACTGTTTTTAGTCCATCTTCAATCAGTCGTGATGATGGACAAAACACTTTGATGAATAAGGGGTTTCAAGCCCGCAGCTAAGCACCGTCTATTGTTTGCTCTTCATCCATCCACATAATTTCAAACGAAATTCAAGTACACTACTTTAGAAATTGACATTGTATACATTTTACAAGTTAATTCATGTCAGTCATGACGATTGACAAAGTATTTTGATGATTAACGGATTCAAGCCGACGGCTAAACAACTGTTGTTGTGTTCTCTTCGCCCATGCACATAATTCCAAACTAAATTCATGCACCTTATTTAACATTTTAACATTGCATACATTTTACGAGTTAATTCATGCCAGTCGTGACAAAAAGTGTCAGTCGTGATGCTTTTTGACAAGTGGACAAAGTTATTTCAATTTTCCATATCTCCGTCTCCCCAGGGGTATATCATCACCCGCTTTGGTTTCGAATTTTTACCAATTTATTACGAAGTCGCATTCCGACACTATCTCACGTTGTCAGCCGTGACATTCAGATAAAATTATACTAAATACACGTTTGTCAGCAATACTGCTCAAAAGAAAGATCTACAACTGGTGATTCTAGTTTAAGGGAATAGAAAAATTACGAAACCGCCGAGATTAAATTTTTTTGTCTGATCGAAAGGAGACATTGTGTCGAGTCGTAAAATGACGTAGCAAATGGACAAAACGCATCAGGAATGGCATGAATGTCTAAACTGTGCTATCAAATGCCGATTCTGTAAAAAAAAACCGACATACCAACTTTTTTCATCAACAATCAATCTACTTTAATGATAATACCAAACAGACTAATGAACAATAATGATAATCGTTAAACTGACCCATTTTTAAGACGTGTGAAGATGACCCAGATTTTTAATTCCTCAAAATAGCTGCTTTTACACTAAAAGCTAACACAATATATATATTCATTATTTTTATCCATCCGAATTATGATACGTATATCCAGGATATATCATCTTTTTGTTTAATGGTTAAAAATCCAAGAATGGAAATAGAATGATGCATTTTAAACAGTTTGTAAGTCCTGGTCTTGGGTGTGGTGTCGTTATCCTCTAAAATATGCAAATGCAAACCTGTCAACAATGTCTCAGATCATTACATCTGTACGTAAAACATGTTGGTCCCCAGGAGTTTAATCCGTCTTGGGCAAATGGGGAACAAATTTCAGCAAATGAAACGTTTAAAATCTATAAGATGAGGCGAAAATTTTACCTCATTAGCTGTTATGCATGACTGCCTGGATCTTATATAACATCCAATGAAATTAATGAGAAGAAGAAGAATATATAATATAACTATGTTGAGTGAAAATGTATAACTTATGCCTGATGTGTTCTTGTAAGTATTGTTTTTATAGGCGGTGAGCAGTATAAATGGGAAATAGCAAATATGTATAATATCTTTCATATGTTACAAGTGCACAACATTATTAGAAAGATGGGTCGTACATAAAACTATTTTCAATTTTATCCCTTAGAAACTGTTACGTATGTTACATTCAGACACAGGAGATTTGGCTGTAAATCCCTGCATTAAAACAACATAATTTATGGTTTGATCCTATAGCCAATCATAATTTAAAGATATTTAATTCTTACTTATATTATACACCTCTAAGGACAACCGGTAACATTCTAGTTACATTTAATTGATAGATAGCAATCATTTAGTATATATATATATTTTTATATAAATATATCATAAATAGATAAATATAAATAGACAATAAACAGAAGACAGTTTCAGAACTTATTATTCATGTCCCACCTGTATTTAAATTCAAGACCCCTAGGCAACCATAAGCATCCAACATTTTGGTGTACTGCTTTCTAAGAGGTTCCACTTCATCTGCAGCTGTAACAAAGAATAAAAATTATTTTTAAAATAGCATCAGTTTTAATACAGATTTTTTCAACCACATAAATTCATAAAGAAGGAAGACAAATACATAATATCTATAAACATTCTATTCCCTATTATAAAACTCTTAGAAAGTTAAAAGGGCGGAAAATTATTATTGGTGGAAACTCAAATGATATATCATAATTGTAAGGATCTTAACAGTTTGTATATGAGTAAAATTCTATTAGTATTATACATATTTACGAGTAAGTCCTACTTTTGTCCCCAATATTCAAAAATTGTGGTGTAAAAAATCGCCTTTAATAACGTAAAAAATTCTTCTAGTTAGAGCAAAAATGAACGTGTTCTAAGCTAATGAGAATTTTTAATTATAAAATAAATTTTTAATTTTGTTAATTTAAATTTAAGGCCTCAAGAAACTCATTGACATTAAATGCCATTCAGTCTGGTATTAGATCTAGGTCTTAACTTCATACTGAGCCGAGACAGGATTTCAGATTGACTTTTCTTTGACCAAATTATCTCATCTTTATTTATTAGAACGTAATAAAATCATGAAAACCTATTGATTGCCGGACTGTTTTACAAAAGTTTCACTCACGATAAGCCAAAGCAGGTTTTGCTAACGCAACCGAATCTAACCTGAACAGTCTCCGAATTTAAACTGACTAGTCTCCTTTCTGATGAACGCTCATTGGCTACATTTTTGTCCGTGTTATCAGCGAAATCCCCATCTCATGAGGAGACACACAAAGAAAAATATTTCGCAAAGCCGAATGGACATTTCAAAAACAAAAATTTCATGATTTCTCAATAGTCTTACACAAGATGAACAACGAGAAAATAGCTTGACGCGATATTACCGTTATTAGATCCCAGATCGAAAATTATTTTTTTTTTGTCCAATCATAAAGTCATGCAGACCGCCAGAGTCTCATCATATTCTAACTCTCATTTAAAGTTACCTATGAATTGTTTTTGTCTTTTACAGGATAATGGGCTGTATGAATACGTTTTCTTTCATTCCACATCATAAAACAACACTTCTACGTATTTTTCTACTCTTACTGTGCTTCATTTGTAGACCACAATTGTTACATAATAACGAAAATCTGAACCCTGCCTCACGTGATCACTGCAAAAGATATTTGTTTTTAGACCTAGCGTAATTTTCTTTGAACAATTCTCTTCCACGAAGAATTGAAGAAAACAGAATAAAAGGTCGTTGACCTCACCTACCTTAAGATGAAAAAGGACTTAATTTAAAGAGGGAAATGCCAGCGGTCTCAATTCCTAACGTTTACATCCAAAAATATTCACAAAACACACAAATTGAAAGCAGATTTCACAATATAAACCCTTTAAAGGCCATGGCCCTATATAAAGGGCATGCCATCATTGGACCGGAAGAGCCACGGCCCTATATATAGGGCGTACAAACGTGTTTGCCCGGGAAGAGCAACGGCCCTATATAAAGGGCATAGACCCTGACCTTCTATGATGGAAAATTCCAGTCCTTTTACGGGAAAATGCTCAAGTGTTTAGTAAAATAACAGCCAATGAAAACATCGTTTATTTTAAGCTCATAGCATCCCTAAAGGCCTTTTATCAAAGTCATGCACTTTACTGAGTAGTGTTCACTGTGTAATCACCCCTTTCGTTTAGCGTTTCATTGTTTGTCAACACAATAAAGATCATTGATCTAAGTGATCTGAGTGTTGTTAGACAGTTGGTGATGTAAACTGACAACAGTGGCCCTAGTTCAATGCCATTCATGAATTATCAAAGTTATCAAAGGAAGAAATCAGACAATTTGGTTTTACAAAATTTCATCTTTCCTTCTTGGTCTAAAGACAAATAATCAATTTAACTAAATTTATGTCTAATCAAAATAGTAATGCCTCGTGAGTTAATCAGCTTTCAGAAAATGTATGGTTTTATATAGTATCACTTATCACAGTTATACAGTCCTTTTTCTACCCTAGTCAAAAGCTTGGCTTTTCCCTTTGCCACGCGCTAATTTTTCCACTCAAGCGGCTGTGGCAACCCCACATCCCAGGAGGTCACTTCCGTAAAATGGGAATCGCTACTAGGGTTAATGTTTTTTGTATATCTGCAATGTCAAAGCTGTACATGGACCAAATGTTAAGAAGATACATTAATTACAATTTGAGAAAGATAAATTGAAGAGTTCAAGTTATCACTGGGTCCCATTTTTGTGAAACCTGCCTTATATTGATGTCTTTTGAAATAAAATTTTCTTTGATTTCGAATCATCGGGCCAAGACCCCACAGTCACAAATTCTTGTCTCCAAAGACAACGCACTTTTGGTACTGGTAGTGATTATTGAAAAATGATGACATACCTGGGTGTGATCTTCAATTATAATTATAAAGGAGGAAATGGGGTGGGGGGGGGGGGTAATTAATCAATCTGGAAGTATTACTATTGAGTCAAAAGTAATTCAAGTAATTGATAATGTTTTCAAGAGAGTATCAGATCATGAGTTACACCACTGATTCAATGAAAGCCTAATAACATAGATCTATAACTAGAGTATATGAAATAGCATCTCGTCCACATGCACTTACTGAGCATGACCACCGCCCTAGACTCGAACATCAATGCTTCATCACTGGAGCCTTTATTGTCCATAATGACACTGTAAGGTGTCTCCGAATCTGGAGGAAGTTTCTGATAAACACGATATCCTTTGCCCATTGCCATCTTGGACGGTTATAGTTCACTCACGAGTTTATACCACAACTGTAGCAATCTACCACGCCCCCAAATGGCACACCAAAAAACGTATCAGGCCTTCATTAGGCTTCCTAAATATGTGACCGGGCTGTGAATAGACCCATTGCAGTGATTGTAACCTATGCGGCTATATAAAACGTTTCCGGGTAATGCTATGTTGTTGACGTTTTCACTTTGAACAAAATTACGATAATGTGTCATGGACACATATAAACTGAATTTTATTATGCTGCATTGATTTTACCTATAGTTTTAGTATTCAATAACTATATATTTAAGGTTATGAATTCAAAATCTTTATGACAAAGTCATTTTTTATTAATATCTATTGATGATTGTTTTACAATAAGACAATACTTGAATAAATAACGAAAGTGGTATAAATAATTCAACCGGCAACTAATTACAGTGGATCTTTAATGTCCCATTTCGGAATGTTTCAATTCAAGTCAAGTCAACAGGAAGTGCAAGCCTCGACAATATCTGCATTTGCTTTTGCCCCTTTACTGTAGACTTTCAGAAGAAGATGGCCGATGCTCGCAAGCCTTTCTTTAAATTTTTCGCCTCAAAGGACAGGGTGAGTTTCCTTTTTGTTGCTGGTGTTTAATGTGATGTCATTAACTTATTGGCTTTATACGATTTTAACCGTTTGACAACAGAGTTTGTGAACAATCTTTCCAAAATGTAGATCTCATCTCTGGGTCCGGAACCTCTCACCGCAACACTGAACACTCTCATCACCACTGCTGATCAATCAGATCTGATTAGCATCAAATCTCATTGACGATATATACTTGGTCCTATCAATACTAGAACTAGAGAGATTTATCATGAAATAGTAGTCATGTTTCACATTTTGGCCACTTTTGTTTCCTGTCCAGTAGACAAACGCCAGTTCAGTATGTGTTTTTTCAGTGAGTTAGGGTCAAATTTGTACTTGTTTTTAGTATCGATTTAAATCTACATCTAGAGATGAGACAGAATAAATCTATCCACAATCCCTTACCCTGAACTGGTTGAGGGATAAGGGATTGTGGATAGATTTCTTCTGTCTCATCTCTAAATGTAGATCTAAGTCGATACCGACAACAAGTACAAATTTGACCCACTTTATTGTACACGCTAAAGTGTAAAATTATCTGCTTTTGTTTCCCCTTGTGTAATACAATAGTAGTCGTCTAAGAACCCATATTTTAACACCACGTTAGTTCAGAAAACAGTTTATTTTTAGATGTAAATTAGCCCATTAAAAACACACACGGACTGGCTAACATCACAAATTTTTAAGACACCTTACTTTTCAAAATTGTCCAGACAGTGTCTTTTTTCATAGATTTCATGAAGGCATTTCAAATAAACCAGATGTGTAGATGATCAAGCCATGCTTCTCGGCTGTGATTGTAATAAATGGATGTCCATGTTTCATTTGCATTTCTCCTTCAGTATTAAGTTATTATATGATAGATATATTATAAAATCAATTTCTTGATGATTTGAAATGAATAAATTGTTCCAATAATTATCTTTATAAGCGTTAGGCATATTTTTTCCAAACAATACAAGAATAATTTTCTTGAATAAAAGTTACATTATATTTCATTGACCTTACTTTCTTTCTGTTTCAGACTTTTCGTCCTAAAAAAGGTTTGAGAATGGCACTCTCAAGTTTGACTTACACAAACAAGCTAATGCTTCCTTGAATTCAGGCATTGATCTTAAGGAAGTGGTGAAACTTCCACCTGGAGAAGATGTGAATGATTGGATAGCTGTTCATGGTCTGTCGTTTGTTTGTTATTCTCTTATTTTTATCAGAGTTGTTGGAGAGGCTGGGATATAGTTTGGGGTTTTCTTTGAATGTTGTATGAGTCATGAGTAAAATTTGTGTCTTTTTTTCGGGGGGGGGGGGGGGGCTTTGTTGTTACGTAAAGTTCTCCCTACTTACACTTCAGAAACTACACTACTCGATGAGCATCACAGTCATTTATTTATTTATATTGTAAATTTGTATCTACCTACGTACTGGAGGGCGCTGGTAGCTTAGTTTCAAAAGCATCTGACTACCACCTAAGAGGCCCGTGTTTGATGCCCAGTCTGGGTCAATTTTTCTGGACCCCTGTCGACCCAGCAGTGAAATATGCGAAAGTAAAGGCGGCGTGGAAAGCAATGGCAAATTACCACATTATGCCATATGCCTGAACAAAGATCAGAATTCTACACTCCTGATTACCCTAGGCACAACTCTGAGTATTGGACTTACTTTGACTTAGTCCTCAGAAAACCTACAACTCTATTGGTATTAAGACCATTTACTTAATGTGGCAATTTTTATCTAACGTAAGATTAACATTTTCTTGAGGATTGTTCAGAGAAAATGATGTTCAGCGTAATAAAAGATGAGATTTATTTCTCATAAAAGAGATGCTTGAGTGTGAATTAATGATGGCAAAATTGTCTTAATTCTACCTAAAATTTGCTTTCATTTACTTGAATAATACAGTCTGTGTAAAATTCAAACTTGTTCAAGTATGAATTCATATTTCTCAAAGTGCAGATGAAGACGTGATATTTAAAATCAATTTATTAAAACAAATTAACCTCTGTGGTTGATGCTGAAATTGAAATGTTTATAAATTATATTTCATCTTAAATGTTATGACCCTTCACTACTGATAAGTAACATTGAGACATCATATATCCATTTGTCTTAATTGTTTATACAATGTTGAATAGCAGTACCTTTCTTTATGCATGAGATTTCATTGAAATGATCGAATCCCAACTTTGTGTGTGTATAAATTTCAGTGGTGGATTTCTTCAACCGCATCAATTTACTTTATGGCACTGTCTTTGAGGAGTGTACGGAAACAGCATGCCCCACCATGTCTGGCGGACCAAAGTAAGAAGTGCTGATAATCTGTCTCCCTCCCTCTCTGTGTCTCTCTCTGTCTGTCTATCTGTCCCCCCCTCTCTCTCTCTCTCTCTCTCTCTCTCTCTCTCTCTCTCTCTCTCTCTCTCTCTCTCTCTCTCTCTCTAACATTTTGAGACCAGAGGAGGAGTAGTCTTAGAGGACAGTTTGGGAAAAGAAAGTGGTGGTGAAATTTTAAACTGAAGGACGTACTACTGCTAATTCTGAAATTTATAATTTTGAATAGCTTTTGTTTCATGAGTAATTTCCACATTTTTAGCCTTTAATGGTTACAGTAAAGTAAAATTCCTTCAAAGCCCTTACGTCCTATAGAGCTATCACAGTTTCTATAGCATGAAGTTGCAACAGGTGATAAAGTCACTTTATAAACAGGACGCTAGTCTGTCGCATATTTTTACTCCCAAGCTGTTGTTGGCACCCATTTGCACCTGGTTTGAGTGGACAAAGTGCGTGTTCCTTGCCTTTCCCAAGGAACACAACATTGGACCTACCATGCAAACCCAGGACTAAGTGATCTCAAGTCTGGCGTCTTAGTCGTCACCGTCACCATTTCTTCTTCTTTCATCTTGTCCCGCTCTTTGCAGGAATACCGTAACAATTGCTATTTCGCCATTTTTATAATATTGTGTTGTTGCTCCCCATCCCGCAGGTATGAATACCATTGGTGTGATGGAGTGAACTACAAAAAAGCCAACAGCTCTCCTGCTCCACAATACATCACACTACTAATGGAATGGGTGGAATCTCAGATCAATGATGAGCACATCTTCCCTGTCCAAGTCGGTACGAGTTGTTTTTTTAATGAATCACTGTCCATCATGCTTTATAAACTTGAACTGAGTTGTTATCTAGAGATGTTCTTAATATGAGAGGAATTGGTCACACTATTCATCATGGTTTGTTTTTTTTTTAACAAGTGTTTGAGAATGAAGAGGACTCACTGGTATATATTTTTCTTTGTGTTTTTTCATTTAAGTGAATAAGAGATGTAAGAACAAAGCATGATGTAATTGAACAATTTTTAAATGATTGACAAATACATTTTATGAGCCATTTTCTGTTGTTTTTTTATTTTATTTCCTTTTTCAATTATTTGTATCCAAGCAAGGGGGAGGGATTGTTTGCAGTGTTGTATGTTTGGAGGGATTTTTTTGTTTTGTTTGTTAGCTGTTGGAGGTTGGGTTTTTTTTATATAGTGGAAGTGATTGTTAATAAAAAAATTCTTCATGATCTCTTTGGGTTTTGTCTCTCTTTTATTATTTCTTTTCAATGGAAGGCTGTTCTGCATTTTTTGTTCTTAATTGTTTGTTGCTTTTAGGATGGGGTGTTATTCTGCATTACTTTATTTTTTTAATATTTTAAAAAAACTTTTTTTACAGGCAAGCCATTTCCCAAGAATTATTTCAACATTGCCAAGAAAATACTGAAAAGACTGTTCCGTGTGTTCGTCCACGTCTACATTCATCATTTTGACAAACTGGTGTCGATCAAAGCTGTGAGTCTTAATTTGTAGCATTTCATCATAAGGAAAGGCGTTGTTTATAGTTTATTTTTTCAGTTTTCAACAAGTGGGTGGTGTGCCACAATATTATTATTTTGTGAAGATACTAAAATCATCTTATAATGCATGTCTTACGTCTTCATTTCTCATAGGATGCTTAATTAGAATTGACGGCATAACTGCCTTAAGGGGTGGGGGGCCTGGAATAGCAAGTTTGGGACCAAAATGTTGATTTTCATTGTTTTGCATATTTGGCTAGAATTATCATTTGTCTACAAGTTTATAGTACAGAAATGTTCATAAGATGTATAGATTGTTTATTACAGAATATTTTGTAGGTGAGGGTAGGGAGATATAGTCAAAGCCTCAGATCAATTTTCCAAAATTGAGTTTAAAAATGGCACCAAAAAAAACTTTCTTCTGTGATAGTAAATAGCTAATCTGGTATCTCTGGATTCATTTGGCTATCGACAACACACTTGCCAAGTTCAAGGCCCTGAAATAGTAGGGGAGAGTAGAAAATTGGGTTCATATCTGAGGCGAGCAATGTGCTTTCACAACCTCTGTGCTACGTGGTCACCTGGAAATCATGTGACTACTGGAAGTCGCTGCAGGCTTATTGACCTTTCATTGACTTTCCAGATATGCACTAGTATTTCACTAGTATGATGTGTCTTTGTGTTTGTAAACATGTGCACCTGTATAGGAATAGTCAAGAAAAACAAAAAGCTGGTCATTCTGAAACCTGTCTTCACAACAGTGCGGATTTAAGCCTAGATTTTCAATCCTCTTTCATTAGTAACAATGCCTAAAAAGAAAGGCGGTTATTGCAAGAAGGGCAAACCATCTGTAGTTTTGTGCTGTTTTCTTTATTTGTGTTTTCCTCAAACTTTTGTTTTTCTCTGGTAATACAAATGCCATTTTTGCGCATATACAATGTATGTTCTTTAAGGTCCAAGACAATGGCAACCAAGGATGCTACAAAGTTTCAAATGAATTATTTTGACACTTACACACATAATTATACTAAAAATAAAACTCCAGACTCAAGCACTGAAAAAAGTCACTTCAGAAAATCACATTGACATGTATGCTCAAATTAATAATTTTAGCATTGTCTACAAAAATGTAAAAATAACACAGTTTTCCCTCAAGTGTATTTTATTCAACTATTTCTTCATTTTCTTTTTTCTTTTTTTATTTACAGGAAGCACATGTCAATACGTGTTACAAGCACTTTTACTACTTTGTCACCGAGTATAATCTAATTGACAAGAAAGAGCTGGAACCATTAGTAAGTACTGCTCTACATTTTTAAAAATAGAAAATTGGAGGGAAGAAGGAAACAGGTTTTCTCATGCTCAAAGAAGGTCATATCTCTTCGCTGTATCTAAAGGTATCACATCTTTAAAGGGTTTATTTTGGGGTTTTTTAGGGTGGGGTGGGAGGTGCATTATTTTATTAAAGGGGCTATTGGTTAACTGTTCTTTTGCTGCTGGGGGTGGGAGGGGAAAGGGTTGAGGGCTTGGAAACATACCAAGACAATTGGAGGGGGGGGGTCATTTGAATGGGTTTTTTTTATAACTTCATCATAGATTTATAAATAGAAATCTAGATACCACTTCTGGGCATACCGACTACTGTGTACTGGCAAGACAACGCATAATCCTTTTGTTGTTGATTATGGCCTTTGACTGCTTTAGTTTTGGCGTTTAAACAATTTTTTAAACCCATTTTTATCCAGAGAAAACAGATTGACATGGTGATAGAGTATCTAAAGATAAAGTTTCTTTGGTTCACAAACTTAATTTAATGTTATTTGTCCATCGCACATGAATATCATTATAATCATCCGAAAAGACTGTTCTATCTGATGTTTGTATTTGTTATTTTGTTTTTACAGTCATCATTATGATTATTACTATTATCATTATTATTATTAGTACTAGTCATATTATTATCATCATCATTATTGTTTTTATTGTTGTTGCTTGTGTCGTTATTATTATTGTTGACATTCTTATCATCTTCATCATGTTTATTGAAGAAAGAGAGGGGGGGCAGTGGCGGAGTCTCATACTCATAGCGTATGGTACAATGTAGCCTTATAACTTATAGTGTAGTATAGCCCACACACAGCATGACAAGGGGTGCTTGTTTGTCTTGATGGCGTTGCGCATGGTGGCACAAGTTCCTAATCCCGGAAGTGATATCTAGATAATGTTATAGATCTGTGCACTTCATAATCTGTCTTTTTGTTATTGCTTTCATAATTTGAATCTACATTTTCCATGAGCTTTGTCCCAGATGTAATTCAGTTGAGATCTTGACATCAGGCACACAGTTTTGCTCAGCCTTTAGAATTTTTTCTGACTTTTTAACAATTTTCTAGTGTTTTCTTGTATTTAAGCATGTATCTTGGAAATTTATTAATGAGTTAATGAGCATTAAAGTATTGTGGACTTTTTTTCTTTTCTTTTTTTTATAGCACAATGTTATTTAAAGTGGCAAAGTTATTTTTATTATAATTCTTTTTTTTAAAATTATGTGTATATATTCTCATGTTGTTGTTTTTTTATCAGGAGTTTTACTTTTCGTTGCATCTTCTTGTGATTTTTTATAGTCTTTTTTAGCCATATCTATTTTTTAATATGATGGTATTTTATATATTTTTGTTTTGTTTTTTTTTTTCCTTGCAGAAAGACATGACAGAACGGATTTGTCATTAGAACAGAATGTCAACACAAAAACAATTTGTCGAAACAGCTGCAGTGTTGGCTCATCCTCTCAAGCCTACAAGCACTTTACACCTTGCATGCTAAATGATCTTTTAGTTGCGCTATACACACATACATTATAGTTTATTGTAAGAGAAAGCTATATATCAAGCATTTTATATCTCTATCATAGTTGCTTTTATCTTTTCTTCTTTTTTTTTTTTTTTTTTTTTTTACCTTGGTCACCTTTGAAACTATTTCAGATATTATGTCAATGGACAGATGAGAGGGTTACCAAACTACCAAATCAAGAAGATGTCATATCATTGTTTAATTGCAGAAGGCAAAAAATTTTTAATTATTATGGTAAATCCTCAATGCCAAAGCAAATAGATAGCACAGACTAATTTAAATCTTAAATCAGACGATCATATTACATCTTTCCTTTTACTTGCAATTATTTTGCCCACCCCTCTCATCCTTCTCATTATATTCATTGATCTTTTCACAGTTTTGTTGTTCTGATGCCCTGCTAGTCCTTTTGTATCTGTACATAAATAATTGCAACTCATATTCTGTCTTTCATTCACATCCACATCTTTTTCATGAAAATTTTTATCATCAGCACTTTGTTTAATATGATAGCCGTGTAAAAGTAGGTTTCCTTGCCAAATTGTTGAGCTTTCTGTTTTGAAATTCATAGATTTCCTTTTAAGTTTTATGTCTGTTGTTTTTTAGCAGTAGATCCTTTAAGTTTGGTTTAGGTGTTTTGTTTTGTTTTTTCTTGCGTAGGTATATTTTTTCTACCCCAGGAAGGATTGTGATTTTGTATGGAACAAGTTTTTTTGTTAGCCGCTGTGCCTTTCTGGAGTTTTAAATGTGAAGTCACAACCTTTCTTTTACGGGAAGCATCATTTTAAACTTTTTGTTCATATTGCTTGGACAACAAAGTGTTGACATTTCTATCATCAAGATTCAGGGAGCTCTTTTACTTTTTAACTTTTTCTTCATGTAAGGTAAACAGTGATTTGTTCATTATTATTTTTTAATCTATGCCTGACAAATCTTTTCTTGACTTGTGATACAGAAGAAAAACCTCACTCTATGATAGATTTCAATTAATTTAGCAGAAACATAAAGATTTTTGTTTATTGTATGTGTATTTCTTAAAAATGTCATTTTACAATGATTATGTAGGGTCTTAGAGTGTAATCACACAGGCACTAGTTAGAATGGCAACAGACTAAGTCTTTGCTGACAATAATTTTTTCAATAGGAGAGAAACTCTGCTCTCTTTTTTCTCATGCGGCTAGTGTGTACCTGTCATCAGAAAGAGAAGGTTATTCTCAGGATCTTAATGGGGTGCACTCAACCTGCTGTTCTACTACACCATTCACCTTGTGGAGGGGATATACTATGTAAACTCATCAGGTCTATCTTCTCTTCACATATGCTGATTCCATATTTTTTTCTCGGCTTTGATTAAAAATAATGTAGGTGCCACAAACCAAATTTTTCAGGAAGGTAAACAGATAAGATGTTCTCATGCATAGCAATGAATGGACTTTTCAAGATTATCTTGAAAACAACATACATTATGATAATAATATTTTTGTCAACCCGTATAGTTTTACCATATATATCACTGATCAGGTAAACGTCTACCCGCTTTATGCAAGAAAAGTTTAAAATTTGGTGTCCATTTTGTATTTTCATCAGAACTGTAGCAATATGTTGTGAGCCCTTTATCCAATATACAGATTTGCTTTTGTAAACAAGAATGACATATGAAACAGAAAAAAATGAATTTCGTAAATACTTTTGATTCCTCAGAGTGCTGTGCTGTCAGATGGTACAAATAGTACCTTTAGCAAAGTTATGAATATTTCAGTTTACGTTGATCGTGTTGAAATCGGTTTACCTTTCTCTAATTTAATTCAGAGGCAAAAACTAAGAATGAAAAATAAAAAAGATATCAATAAAAGGAAAGCGGAGAAGAAAATAAATAAACATAAGTGCTCACTACCACTTTGATAATGCTTTAGGTCTACATCAAATATGTTGTATTCTCTCATGAAGTCTTAAAATTGCATTGTTGATTTGTTCTGGATTTGCTCTTTCTCAATTGTTGCCGTCAGATATTTTTATTTTTATAACAAATATATATTTAGACATAGTTTTGCTTTTATTGTACATTTGCCCAATGTATTGTGTACTGCGTCAGTGTTAAAGATTTAGTTAATGAGGTGAAGTCTTCATTGATCAATTCCTGGCACATGTCATTTAGATTCTTTTTGTAAGAAAAAAAGAATATGAAATTACTAAAAATGCTCATCGTCATTAGAAATTGATTCAACATTGTTTTCCTTGGGAAAGACTTAACAGGCATTCCCCACATAAGGCATGTCCAATAGATTCTGGCATCAGCTCGAGTTAAAAACCTGCAACAGATTAGCGTCCTGCACAGAAGTGATGCATTATCATCAGTTTTGCTCTGTGCTATAAAAACAAGCTCCAGCTGAAGGAGCCATAACGGCCTTAAATTTAAGAAACATTTACTATTTAGTTCGTTATGGACTTCTGTCATTTACAATTTCTGTATCATGATGGCAGATCAGATAAATTCACAAAAGGTTTTGATAAGCTCACAAACACATTATGTAATAATTGTGTTGTTTTTATTTTTCATGTTTTTTGTATCAACTTTGTCTTGCCCTCAATCTGACATTGTACATTCAATGTTGGGAATAAAACTGCCACTTTTGTACTCATATTAAAGTCTGTTGATGTTGAAAATCTTGCCTTGTTCATTCTGTAACTTATGGACTTGAATTCCTGAAGGATCCTTTGTGGAGAATGCTTTTTAAGAAATGTCAATTGCATCACTTAATCTTAATCCTTTTGAATTAGTCTTCAGTGCAATTGAAGATCTGCACAAATTTTTTATTATTTTATTCCGGATTTTTCAACTGGAATTTATTCAATATTCCACCATGCAGTCATTTTTATTAAGTTTTCCCACATTTGTCTCATGATATTCATACTTTTGATTATGGAAAATTGTAGTCTCTGTGCTTTTTTATTGCCCAGTTTTTGTTTGTCTGTTTGTTTAAACGTGACATTTTGTCGCGAAGAAGTTCCTCTACCTGAGAGCATCTTATCAAAAGCATTGTTTCATAGTTGGTTTTGTTCTCATTGATTTTAAAATGTTGTTTCCCCATGACCATACGACAGTTTCATGTTCATGTACATACTTCTATACACTCACATGCCCTTGTCCTGGCACCCTGTCTTCTTCACCCTCATTCTGACTCATAGCTCACTTATCACATCGTTGGCCACATGGTGAAGACACTTAATCCATACACGGAAGAATGGTAGTAGGGACAGGATTAATGTTGTCTTAGCAACAACTACAATTGGGTATAACTATAGCACTATACTATACGAAAAGTTGCAATGCATAGTAATGTGTGTTATCTTGGAGTAGGAAAAAGGAAATGTGAACAAAACTGAATGGTAATGATAACTTAACACAAATTTGATAGTTAACTGTGTAGCTACATCCATTTCTTTTGATTACCACAAAAAGTAAGAACAAAGGGAGGGGATAGACAAATTTCCAAGCATTACATCAAGATGCATCGAAAGGAAAGTGAAATTGGGAAAATGAAAGTTTTGTTCTCATTACACGCACTTTCTTCCTGATGTTTTAACATGAAATCATTTATTTTATTGGGATTTGGTAATGTTGCACAAAGTTTAAGATCTTTGTCGTGACAAAAAACGCTTTACCCATTTCAGCAGCTTTTCTTCTTGTCGTCATGAGGACTAGAAATGATTATGATAAATCTGCAGAAGTGGCAGCAGTTGTAGTTTTGCGAGGATGGGTGCAATGCTGTTAAATCAGGAAATGCGTGTAAGTTTCAGTATTGAAAATTGAAGAAAGCAATAAAGATAGGAGGGCTTTGTGTAATTTAAGTTATAATTGAAATTGTCTTGGAAATTTATTGGTTTGAGTGTTGTCATCAGGCGGCTAAAGATGTGATCTGATGGCTTTACAGAAGTTTACACCTGGTATGACAGTAATACAGCATAAAACAATGTGTTGATTGATTGCTTCTTTTTTTGTTTACGTTTATTTACTCCTGTGTTTGCTGCTGACAGTACAAGTTTTAAGAAGAGCATAACCAAGAGATATGGTGATAAAGGTTTTGAATTAACTTAAGATTGTGTCTTAATCAGCAACTACAAGGAACCATAATACATGTATCACATTACAATCATATGATGCCGACTGTTTCATAATGAGAAGGAAAAGTCATAATTTTCCTGTTATGTATTTCTAAGCAAGTAGGAAATCTGGCTTTAAATAACTCCAGCTTCAGCTTTCATCTCACCATTCTTGATGGGCTATAGTATAACTATAATGAAAATAAAAGGTGAAATGCTTTGTCTATTCTTCATTCCTTCACTCCCAGCTTTTCTCTTCTTCATAGAGACAAAATTTTCGACAGATTTGTACTATTACCATCACCGATTTTGTGCTTGAAGGGGAAAGAAAAGGGATGAATTAACTTGACTTTGATTGAATCTATCGGAAGGGGATAAAATTTCAACTAGATCTATATATGCATAAACCAGTACACATGTAATACTAATACTGTTATTGTTATTACATGCATATATTATATATACATGTCATGCATATTTTCCCCATTCCCTCCCTGCTTAACTGTCTGTGTTAATGTCATACCGCCTACAACAATGTAACATTAACCTTACATAGGCTTCATTTTTAAAATTTCTATTCATGGTCATAATGTTTCTAAGCCGGTGTTGTTTTTTGTATGTATTATTTATACACACAATGAAAGTTTGGGGGGGGGGGGGAGTAGTGTCTTTGATTTTTTATTTCTAAAAAATATTAAAATCATTAATTTTCTTGATTTGCTTTTTTTTTTTTTTTTTACTTAGCAGACGGCATCGAAAGGTCAGGCTCGTATGATACAGTGCTGCTATTCCAATGTGCAATTTTTGTAGGGTTTGATATAATAATTCACATATATGAAGGGATAAAATTTCTCAGACATTGTTGTTTTTGTAATAGTAATTGTCATGGTTTGAGGGGTTGGATGGAGAATTGTCCCGCAATTATGGCAGGCCATAATGTTGTATATCTTTACAATTATTGCATTTGTAGTCATGAAAAAAAAATTTACTTTGATATCATTTCTTTATTGATTGGAAAGTGAAAGGACAAAAATGTTGTACCCATTCAAATATGACTAAAAATTCATGTAAAAAAAAAAAAATTACCTTTAAAGCTCAACAGCTATTTTATTTTCTTCTTCTAATTTCTAATTTATATTTGCTGTAACAACATTCTAGTTAAAATTTTAAAAAAGGATACTTATATACCTCTGTCCTTCAGCGTCGGTAAAATATTTTGGTTCAACTAGTTTAAATCATTGACAACTTAGTCCACATGCTGGGTTTGCACACTTTCGTTATCTCAACTTCTTTTTATTAGCGACATGCAATGCATATTTTCTTATTTTGTTTTAGTGTTTTCCCATGTACCCGCCGTTAATGGCTTAACACGTCTTATGTATAGCAAATCATGTGTACATAATAAAATATTTGTTTAAAAAAACTGATGGTTTTAACTTGTTCCTACCACCACCTTCTCTCTCTCTGTCTTGTCTAATGATAAATTCATTACACATGTGATATAAATGTAGCTGTAATGGGATTACATAAAATCAAGATTTAAAGCACATTTGTTACCACTGCAGTGTGGTGTTTTGACTACCAGTCTTCTCTCTCTGTGTCTTGTCAAATGATTTCACTACACATATAAATGTAGCTGTGATGGGATTACATAAAATCAAAATTTTAGCACATTTTTTACTACTGCAGTATGGATGGCTGGCAGGTGCTGCTAGTAACTAGTAGTAGTAGGTCCTTTCACATATTTTTCATCTTGCTATTAATTGTTATTACTGTTATGCCATAATTCATGCTGAGATCACCATGATGATAGTATTAATAGATGGTTTAAACTTCAATAAATCCAATCGTCGGTGAACCTGTCTGAATCTAATTACGCGAGTTCATTTACATATTATTACATGTATATGAGATTTGTCCTTCAAATGATCAAATACACGCTTCTTTGATGTTTTTGTAAATATTGGAGGCCTTGATCCAATGGAAAGGCTCCACATACACATATGATCTAAACGCAGATTTCCGTTTTTATTCCCACCTTAGAAACTCCAACATCTTAAGTAAAGAAATGGACTTGTTTAAATATATTTTTTTAAACGTGCACGTCCATTTTGTGCACAACTGATTATTTATTTCCATTTACGACTTTCTTTTAAAGACTAAAACAATTATTAAATTGAAATCACAGAAGCATAACATAATGTTTGCAGCCCTTTTTCGATGATCTAATTCTAATACATTTTTTGCTTTTCCTGAAAAATTCCGTCACACAGACTTCCGTGTTTAGACAGTTTCACCAACAAAGTGCTACTGCAGTACATGTAGAACAATTTGTGTACATTTATCAAACTACCAGTACTTTATCGCCATAACAATAAACAACAGCACTAAGCAAGAGTTGGGTGGAATCTATAAGTTATGTTATTGTTATCATGAATGTTGTACTCCAAACTGCATTTCCCACCTTGCTATTTTCTGATCAGTGACGCGAGATAGCTTTTTACTATTACTCCCTGCAATTAAGGAACATGTTTTTTAAACACTACTTACACTGATGGTACATGTGTTTCTGTAAGAGTAAGGGTCCACCAAGTCACTTCTACAAGGTACACTCAAAAATAACTACTTAGTACTTTTTCAACATGGTTTTAATTTTATTTAAAATTAAAATCAACAACACACTTACATTTTGTAAACCAGGCCCTTTAAATTTAAAGACATGATGATATTGATACAATTATCTCTCATTTGTCCTTGAAGAATTTAGTCAATTAATAAATATGCATGTACACCTCAATATTAATATGCAAACAGTTTGTGTGTATATGAATAGGAATCAAGTCAAATATGTCTCCGTTTCAAAGTCTCAATCATATGAGTTTGAGCAACACAAATACAAAACTGACATTGACAAATATAACAACAAAAAAAGAACTGATGAACTTCTCTCAAAAACCGTGTGAATATGAAATTCTTTATTTATCACATTTCATTAAATAAAAATTGAACAAAGGGGACAAATTGGAATATCCTCACTCCTTACCCATTAACATGTATAAATGCTAGACAAAACTCAACAAACAATAACTTAACTTGCAGTAGTTTCACAACTGTTTCATCTCCAATTGTGAAATGGAAACACTAACTAAGTCATAAGATTCCAAGACTAAACAGCAATAGAGATAAAAGTAGAACAAAGTAAGCAAATAACATTTTTTTTACTCGACTCCTGATCACAAAAGAAAAAAAGTATCAAAATGTCCCTTAGAAACAAAGCAACAAACTCTTATAAGTAAAACCCCTAAAAATATCACCCTTCTTCTATTCTATAACATTAACAATTACATTACTTACATGCTTACGCTTTTAGTTGATCTTCAGTCATCGTTTAAAAATAAGACAAAACGAAAACCTCAAAACTTGTCAATGAATGAAAGAGATTCCTCCTCTAGATAACGCATGAATAAAAGTGAATTTAACACTGCAATAAACTTTTTCGACTTCGGGGTTAAGAGAGAGAGAGAAAGTAAACATTATGTCAAAACCACCATTATGATTTATAAAACAAAGAGAGTCATTATATTCAAACTGATGTTCTATTATTGTGCCATATCACATACCAAAGACACGGGTGGGTTTTGTTCTCAAATAACAAGCGAAAACTTGCAGCGACAGTAAAAAAATATTTAAAACAAAGTTGAAACTACCATACTTTTAAAAAATCTTCATCCTATTTCGACCGTTACCAACAAATTAAACAAAACAAATACAAGCACATCATCTACTCTTTTGGCATTCTAAGGGCAGCTTTGTCACATAATAAACTATAATGTGGATGATCCTGAGAGGATCTGCCATTCCTTAAGGCTTCCCATATCAGAGACAAGTGAAGTGGACAACTTCTGCAAAATAAGCTTCCAATTCATGTGTAGGCCTATAACTGAACCAGGGTAAATAAACATATTGCACTGCATCAAAGGAAAGCCAGTAATGCCAAATATCCAAACTTAAAATAAAATAGATTTTTAATAATACAAATCCAGATATTGTCTTCTGTTTCAAAATTAATCTCCATATCGTTTAACTACCTCAGATTATGAGAATAACATTACTGACAAAGGAGTATTTTAATTGTAATCGTAATCGACCATTTTTATTAAAGACCCTAATATACTGCATGGTCACCATCAATAATAGTGTATTGTGTCACTAAGTGGTAATAGTAACTTTCAAAATTCAGGACTTCCCAGAATCCCTTCTATTTTTGGGCCTATGATCTTGTGTGCCTAACAAGTTCTCTTACCTCAAGGAAAGAAATGTATATATTACATTATACATTTTCCTTACCATGAAAGTTTTGATCATTAACTGATGATTTACACAAAAATCTTTAAATAATTTGTACACAAAATTTTCTTTACTCTGTTTATATATAAAAATAAAATAAAAAACAAAAAAATAAGAATAATCCCAATTTTAAAAAAAACAAGTACTGTTAAATCTTATTCTCTTCCATCCAACTGAAAAAAGCCATTTCCACATTCAAAATCTCTAGCATGTGTTAACCACTTATATATACACAAATCTTTAGAGTCTAAACTGGTGTAACTTCCGTAACAGAACATTTCCTAGAAGGGACCCTCTCCTGCTCTATACACTGCATATCAATCAGTCCTAGAAGCCCCTGCAGTGGTCAGAACCTTATTGCAGCAAAATAGGTGGAACACTTTGCACTTTGACGTAACACCGATATTCAATTGAGGGCTCCGAGATGATGAAAGAATTTAATAGTTTATGGATAATACCTTTCTATAATTTGAAAACGCCATGTTATTATTTTTTCTACATCAAATATAATGAAGTATCAATCCAAATTTCAGACTATAAGCCATTATTGTTCAATATTGCACTCTAACTCTTCAAGTTCCCTTCATCACTCGTGGACCCTTTTTTAAATTTTTAAATCAATCATTCTCAGGAAACTCCCTTACATTCTTGTCGTCAAGTTGTCTTGCATATCAAAATCTTTAAAGATTAGATCATTCTTCAAATAATTCAATGGTATTATTGACAACATCTATTTTCATCTTATAAAATCCTATTTTAAGCATCAGTATTAATCATCAATTTTCACTTTGGGAAGTTAAGCAGAAGTGAGTACGGTAACGCTGTAACTGTATGCTGTCTCACAGGGCAGGAACGGGTCATGTCCTATCATCACATCAAACCAGGCAGGAAAGGGTCATAATTCATTGTAGCGTGAACATTAAAAAGCAAAGGCTTCCGCTGCTGAATCTAATCCAGTTCCAGCCACCATAGAGTGTGGGTTCTCAATAACATGCCTGAACTCTTCAAGGAACCGCGTTGCCTCAACTTCACTGATAGCGCGGCTGTCATATGACAAGGTCACAGTCATTTTCGAGACATTTCCTTCCATTGTGGCTACGTTTCTAGATGTCCCTACGGCCATTATAGCTAACTGTGGCAGGTTAATGACAGCGGTAAACTCACTGATTCCAAACATGCCCAGGTTGGAGATACTGAAAAAAGATCAAGAAAAGACTGTCAAACACTTCTTGATAACAATATTATTCACTAAAAACGTAAACAAATCTGAATATAGTAATAATCAAAACTAAATCTATCGATAATGACTTCACATAATGTTTGTGTCAAGTCAGCCCCATTTTTCCTAAAAAGGTTACGGGATTTCTCCAGAAAGCAGAGTTTAACTGATTGATTACCGTATCGCCACACATCACCCACAATGGTTGCATACCGAAACACCCGCGGACGCCCGAGTGCCGTAGAATTTTTACCAAGAATCACTTCATATAATAAACCACCGGAAGAGTACTATTTGTTGTAGCTGGAAACTTCTACTTTCGATTTCCCTTTACTGTGTGCTTTTATCTTGACTAGTTCACGAGTTATTCAGTTTCAAAGATGGCCTTCAATTTTCTATCAAACCTAATCTCTGGGACTCAAGATACTCCTCATGATAGTCCAGTTGATGAAGAAGAGGGCGACATTGATGATGAAAGTGATATTGAAATTGACAGAGATGAGTTAGAAGATGATGTGGATCACACTTCTAGGCCTAACAACGCTTCTGGCAATGACCAAAACGATGATTCACCTTCTGATACAGATTCCAGTGTGGAAGAGGAGGAGTTTCCCTGGAGCTCAACATGTCGAGATGTTGAAGTTGAGCTTTTTACTGGTCGTACTGGACCAAATTTCACTGCTTTGAACATAGATCATCAATTCCAACCCATTGATTTCTTCAAATTATTTTGCCTGACTCATTGTTCACCCTTGCCATAGACCAGACAAATCTATATGCGGATCAGCGTGGGGCTCCGACTTCCTGACCGCAAAAAACAATGCTTTATGTGTCGAAAGAAAGACGTAAAACGGCATCAGGAAAACGACCAGAAACAGTCTGGTTGTATTGATTGCAAGACCCATCTTTGTGATGAATTGTGCCTACTCAGGTGCAAACGGGTACAAACACTAGCTTGGGAGTAAAAATCTTGGTCAGACTAGCGTCCTGGCCAGGAGGTGGTTATTTTCAACTCCTCCACTCCACGCTATTGAAGCCGCGATAAACTCCGGCTCTATGGGAGGTAAAGGCCTTGAAGGAACTTTAAGCCTTTAGAGATGTGACAAAATCTATTTCTAGATCTAGAAATAAATGCTTTCGGTATTTTTATTTTTATTCTTCTTTCCTTCATTCATTTCTAGGATTTAATATAAAAAAGGTTCACTTATGGTATACAGAAGCGCTTACTTGCCCGTCCCAGCTTTGCGGTACAAGTAACATGAGCCTTTTAAAAACTAGTCCTACCTGAAACTGCCTCCTTGAAACTCATGTAACTGTAACTTCCCTTCCCTGGCCCTTTCGGCTAATTCCTGTGGAAAAAATATCAGATAAATCAAAGTGCAAATTCATTCATTTGTGGTGAAACAATGTGAATATGGCAGGTCGGAAGAAATATTTTTTAAAAGACAGTATGATCAGAACCCTAAAAACAAATGAGGAAAGATCTGATGACTGATTTTTTTGTAATTCCCTAATTAATTCACAATAAATGAGATTTTGTTACATATCTATTCAAAGATAAACAGTGAGGCAAAGGGCTTGTTGAAGGTGGTGGTGAATAAGGACATGAATTAAAATATTGAATCCCCGTAGGAACAAGCATATGACGAATACAAAGGGAATAGACAGAAAAAAATCTTTCAGCGCCAGACATGAAAAGAGAGTGTAGAGCCCAATATATGAACCATGCTGACTATGCTACCCGTATTCAAAAGTATGAATGTAAATATGAGTTAAATGGGATAAAGAAACCACTATGAACCATTAAACTGACTATCAATGACTGAAAAACTAGAGTAGCAGTGAAAGAGCTGATTCTGTTTGTATGCTGACCAAAGGATGCTTTTCTGTTTGTCTTGTCATTTGTTTACTATCTCGAAAAGCTAATCCATTTTGTCTACCTTTCGTAAATGTCTTTCAAACACATGAAATTTGTTCATTATCAAATATTCATCCAAAAGATTTTCGTATCAACGTATGACATGAAAGTTCAGAGCTTCTAATTTGACCTTCAATAGTCATGTTTCTCTTTCAGAATCTTCTGTTCAATCCTGAAATAACAAACATCTAGATCTATGCTATCTCAAATTTCAAAAATAAAAAACAATCAATTTCATCAAAAAGATTTTGTTCTGTTTGTCTTGTCTTTGTTTCTAAATATCTATTTCATGTCATTATCAAATATTCATCCAAATGATTTGTATCAAAAGCGATGACATGAAAGTTCAGAGAACTAATTTGACCTTCAATCTCATGTTTCTCACGCTGAAGTTGCACTACAAAAGCTCCTCTGCAATAAAGGAAATAAAAAAACTACAATCATTCAATTTCACAAAATTTGGGAAGACACCATTGTCTAAAATACCTTAACAGTTCCTCCTATTTGTTCAATGCCTAGGTTAGCAGCACCCTTCACGATTGGAGTGATTAAACCATTAGGTGTTGCCACAGCAACCGAAATGTCAGCTGATTGAGATAATTGAGGATGATCATTGGCCCAAACACCGTTGACATGAGGCACTCTCTGAAAGGGAATCAAAAACTCAACAATTTTATGAACCGATATTATCATTTAAATTATATTTTAGCAAAATCAAAAACAAAACCCACCGGCTCAAAAATTGCAAAATTAAATTGCTCTACACACAGATCTCTCCTAATAGCTTCCCCCCCCCATCAATCACTTATGTAAAAAATAAAATGTAAACGAGTGGAAAAACATTGGAGGACCTACTAACAACATCCACTTACCGCTCATGGTTTTGATACTTGTAAAAAGCAAAATACAAGACAAAAACAAAAATAAAATAAAAAAACAAACAGAGCACCAGAAATGGTCCACCAATACAACTACAAAAAAGAAAACAAAAACAAAAAGCAAGACAAAACAATGAAACAATCTATGCCCCCACCACCCTCCCCCTCCCCCGAATCATCCAAAAAACAACTTCTCTTTTATAACATTAAAATAGCTTTACATCAAACTCAAACCTCCACCATAAGGACTGCATACGGTTGACATAATTCAACACAAATAACTAATAAAATGAAATCATTCACTTTCAAAACATCCTGTCTCAATGCGCAACAAAACACCAAGGAATAGAATTGCACACCTGCAGGGCCATTGCTGCTGCTTTGATGATAAAGTCGTTGACCGATACTTTCACTCCTTCCTGTGCCAAACACTTGCGAAGATCCCCGATAGCGCCCACATCGGAGTCGATGGAAGCATATGCGTGGGGAATGGTGGCCTGTGAGAATGACAGATATTTGATACACTCAGTCTTGTAAATTAGAGAAATAATGCATCACGTGGGACAAAATCTTTCACGTTAACACTTGATAAGATATAATGTTAAACTTTAATACCTCTCAAATGTGTTTTTGTTTTAAGACAAGTTTGTCTTACAATGAGTGTGGAACTCGGGAAAGAGCTTCACATTTTCTTTTTCAAGCTTTACGTAGTAATAATGCTTCTATTCCGTGACATCAAATGTAAGTTGACTAAATCAAATATCCTTTCAGTGAATAACAAATTTCTAAAACAATTTACGATCTGAAATACGACGCTTGGCTATCTTGCTCTTTTAACAAACTGACAACCCTGAAAGATGGATTTTTTTTAAAATGTTTCAAGGTACCAGTACTACTACGATTAACAAGAATAAATGACTGTATAATCCAACGGCACAACAATGCCATGGCTTACAAAGAACCTCTTATTTTGATGCTATGTTGTCCGTACCTGTATTTAAAATATAGGAAAGCTGTATCCATATCCCACTCATTTTAAATAAATGCTATGCATATATGATCAGATTACAACTGCAAGGCTTAAACACATTTAAAGTATAACCTTCTTAAAATCACAAAATAACGTGAACAAAGACTAAACTTAAAAATCAAACCGAGGTTGACACATGTTCATTTTAATTTGAAAGAAAATAAAGATCTTTAACATTCATTGAACATTCGCTGGTACGTGCCGAATGAAATTTTCCCCTTCAATCTTGAGATCATGACTTTAGATTAGGCTAGAGAGAAAAAATTGTGCCCTACAACATCCCTGTGACTAACTAGGCAGAGAATTTTTTTATCAAAGTGACATCAATGGTGATTATACCTTAGATTCCGCCAGTCGTTTGGCAATGGTTCTCCTCATGTTAGTCAGGGGAATATCGACAAAACTTGACCCAGCCGCAGCTGATGGTGTTGGTGCTGACAATGGTGGTGGTATTGTGGCTAGCGGGGCTTGAGGTGTGGCGGGGGTGGTGGCGACGATGTCTGCTGTTGTTTAGTCAAGCTATTTGCTTTAATGTAGTCCAAGACATCCCTATGACACAAAAACAATTTTACTTTAAAGGTAATTGTGGTCTGCACTCGAAGATGGCACAACTAACAACTAAAAATTGTTCAAATTACAAGAATTCTTAGAGTGTGACAAGAGAATTTATAAGTTTTTAAAAATCTGTACAGGCTTACAACCAGAAAAATTAAATTGAAACTAAAATCTTAAATTTTTTTTAAACAGCCTACTTTTTCAAAAGGACATGCTGAATTTATAAGTTTTTGAAAATCTGTAAAATTTGATGGAATTTAAAAACTTAATTGATAAAAACAAAACAAAAACAACACAGCCTACCCTTTCATTAAGGCACCGGCTGGCCCAGTGGGAGTGATCTTAGCGGCAGTGATGTTGTACTCTTGTATCAGTTTCTTCACTGCAGGTCCTATAAGATGACTAAATGCAAAAGAAGAAAAAAAAACCCAGCAAGTAGATGATGTATTGAACAAAAAACACGGACACAGCTTGTTGAATATATACCGGTCAGAGACTTCACATTTGAGTAACTCACTGACATTATCAGACAATTATCAGGATTGTTAATAAATTTGTTTGGGTTTTTTTCCAAGATACTGACATATGTAGACAAATCAAAAGAAAAAACAAAGTGAACAAAAAGCGGTTGCATAGATAAATTAAAAATATATCTTTGGACAGGTTAAGTTTTTAATTTCTAGTTACCATTTGAAATGGTAACTGACTTGTCTTTGCCTTCTGCACAGATGGTCAAGTACGAAAAAAATGGCATGTCTTTGAACGCACGATAAAAGAGGACATTTTCTTTTCTTAAATCAATTGTTTAAAATATATAATACACTGTAAGTAATGTAAAATGCATACTCAATGTTGAGCATGAGTAAAGTCCTAATTAATTAACTTTTCTAGGCATAATGTTGCAGTTTGCCATAGTTTTCTACACCACATCCATCAACATTGAACAAAAAGAGCAATCCGTTTCGCTGCTGAGTGTCCCTCATATACACAGACAAGCTTTTTTTTTAAAATTTGATACAGATGAGTTCTTTGTTACAGATGAATTCTTGAATACATTGTTTTGCATCATCCCTCATTTATCCCATTACTGAATCCATTGCCTGAAATGTCATCTCACCAAAACTTTAGGTCTAATAAGTTAAAAAACTCAATGAATGACTGATTAATCCTCAAACACATACACTTCAATAAAAGCTTTCATTTAGTAGTTAACTCATTATTCAATATTTATTAATATTATTTGATCATCAAATTGATCTTTAAAACATCGTTACCATTGATATGAAAAATTCAATAAACACAACACACAATAAAAGGATTCAGAACAGTAAACTATCTTTACTAACTATTTATGAACTGTTTATATTACGTTTGATAATTTTATATATACAGGAAATATAAAGAAGAATAAATGTTGCTGAATATACATGACAAAATTAGCAACATCAGCTAAAAGCCCCAATAGAAGAAACCACAATACAATAAACACCATTGCTCTGCTTCATTCTAGCTTTGTTTTCTTACCCATGCTCCACGGGTTGATTTCCTCCAGATGCAGGGGATATTGATTCAGCTGCTGGAGCTTGGGCGTTTTCCCAGCTACAGCATCTGCCGGCACCTCCACGGCCTGCCAGTCATCTCCTTCCTCCACCATCAGAGCAATGAGCTGACCGATCGCTATGTCCTTGGAATTATCTGGAACCTGAAAACAAATGACTCTTGTGAGCCCTGTCCCCGATTTTTGTTTCATTGAAATGTACCGCATCCACCACATGTGTATATCTCATGGTGAATAAAGAGGAAATGGCAATTTGAAAGATGAGTGAAAGATGGAAAGGAAAGAAGTAGGACCTACCAGTAGCCCACACCAGCTGCCCCCAGGCTTTAATCATAACATTACAAAATCCAAAAATGGATAGAAACATATTCAGTTACTAATAAGGAACAAACCGTTTCACCTGGATGTAATTCTGTACATAATGTAGTAAAAGTTGATCGACCAGATACAAGTGTCTATTCACTTACCCGAACACAATGAAAAACTGAACAGAGCTTTCCAGGTTAAAAGAATTACATGTATCACTTTCAAAAAGAAAAAAAAAGAAGCAAGAAAGAACAGGAACAAAACACACAAGAAATCCAGCATGAGCACTGCTCACTCATTTATGAAAGTATTGAAAAGGATAAATATTAGTTTTAACTCTTTTTTTCCTTTCTCTTTGAGATCTTTGAAAGAACAAGTATACAATCAAAATTAAATATTTTAGCAGTAAAGCTAACAAAGTATTTTAACTTGTCCCTCAGAATATATTCTATCTAAAATAATATTTTTCCACGTAACAGTAAAGCTAACAAAATTTAACTTTTGTCCTTCATAAAATATTCTTTTTCAGTTAGCTGTGTCAATGAGAAGTTGTGACGGCTGCAAATAAAATCATTGCCTTTTGGACCCGGGCAGTGGACAGGTAAACACCTATATGGGGAGTACATGATCCCGCCCTCCACGAGTCTCAAAAGGCTAAGGGCTAAGGGAGTTAACCCTGACAGAAAACAACTTGTTGCCTTGTAGGCTGGTCTTGATTGACCAAAGGCTAAAGGAGTTAACCCTGACAGAAAATAACATCCTGCTGCCTTGCAGGCTGGTCTTGAATGACTAAAGGCTAAGGGAGTTAACCCTGACAGAAAATAACAAGGCCCGGTAGGGGGCCTCAAGGTGGCAGCCCCACCATCTACCTAGGGTATAGTGGGCTAATCCCCGCTTATCCAAAACAACCTGATTCAAATTAATATATACAATGATATACCTGGCTTGAACTTTTGAAGACGACTCTGGAAAAGAACACGGACTGTGATGTTTGGAACATGGAATGTTAGGGCAATTAATGGAAAGGAGTTAGAATTAGCTGAAGAAATGGAAAAATTCAAAATAGACATTTTGGCTATTACAGAAACAAAGAAAAATGGACAAGGAATAGAAAATGTAGGACCAAATCATATTTTAATCTTCTCAGGAGTAGATGTCGAAGATAGAGCTAAAGCAGGAGTAGGCCTCCTAATGCATAAAAGGCAAGAAAGGCTACCAGAAAGTTGGAAATTTGTAAGCCCACGGCTATTAGAGGTAAATATTAAACCAAAAGGAAGAGAAATTAAATTATTAATAACTTATGGACCAAATGAAGATGCCACTAAAGAAGAAAAAGATATCTTCAAAAATGATTTACAAATAGCTGCAGAGAATCTCAAACCCAAACAGGAATTAATGGTTTTAGGATATTTAAACGCTAGAGTAGGCAACAATGTAGAAACAACAGGAGTAATAGGTAAAAAGGAGAGACAACAACTTCTCCAAATGGAGAGAGACATAGATTTTTGCCTAAAGAATAACATGAAAATAGCTAACACATTTTTTCCTCATAAAGATATCCACAAATATACAAGAGCAAATGAAGACAGATGTGAAAAGTCAATCATAGACTACATAGTAATTAGTAACTCCCTTTTTTCCAGTACAATGGATGCTAAAGTAGGCAGAGGAGCTGAAATATTTAGTGATCATCACCTAGTGATAGCCAAAATGAGATTATTAACTGAAGAAAACAAACAGAAAAGGAAAGAGAAGAAAGCTATTAAACTCAAATAGAAGAACTAAATAAACCAATAGTAAAACAAATGTACCAATCCAGGATAAAAAGATCTATCAGTGAAAGGCAGATGGATCTGAAGGAAAGCACAATAGAAGAAAAGTGGCAAATATATAAAGAAACACTCCTCAGTTGTACTGAAGAGGTCTGTGGTAGGAAACAAATTAAAGGAGATGGGAAAAGAACAGCATGGTGGAATGAAAACATCAAGACAAAGATCAAAGAAAAGAAAGATGCCTGGAAGAAATACTTGCAAACAAGAGACCAGAGGATAGGATAGATTACGTGAGTAAAAGAACTATCGCCAAAGAAGAAGTTAGGAAAGCAAAACAGGAACAGTGGGAAGAGTTTGGACAAAGACTTCAAGAAAGCTATCAAGGAAATCAAAAGCTGTTCTGGGGAGCAATGAAGAGCATGAGAAAGACAAAAAAGCATGCCCAATACGACAAATTAAGAACGCCAAAGGAGAAATAATGAAAGGAGACAGCAAAATCATGGAAACGTGGAGGAAATATTTTCAACAATTACATAATCCCTCCAGAACATATGAAACAAGGAGTACAGATCAATTATTAAGAGTAACAAGTAATAGAGACGAGACAGCTGAAGATGTAGATATCTCAATGGAAGAACTTTAAACAGCTATAAGAAATGTGAAATTAGGAAAAGCCAAACGAGCAGATCAAGTTTATCCAGAAATGATTAAAAACCAAGGGAGAGAGACAGACAAACTACTACATGCAATATGCCAACAAGCATGGAAGTCCAAACAGGTGCCAGACGACTTGAAAAAGGGAACTGTAGTACCAATTCACAAGAAAAGATCAACTATGGAATGCTCAAACTATAGAGGGATATCACTACTTAGCGTACCAGGAAAAGTGTATGCCAGAATTCTGGAAATGAAACTAAGGAAAAGAGTAGAGGATCAGATTGAAGAACACCAGAGTGGATTTAGATCAGGAAGAAGTGTACAAGATCACATATTTACAATTAAACAAACAACAGAAAAATTTCTTGAGAGAAACATTGACTTGCACCTGTGTTTTATTGACTTAGAAAAGGCATTTGACACTGTGAGGAGGGACGAACTATGGCATTCTTTAAAAGAACACGACGTAGAGCAAAATTTAATAGAAGCTATTAAAAGTTTTTACAATAAACCAACATGTGCAATGAGAGTAGCTGGAAATATATCTGAAGAATTTGATGTAGATATAGGAGTAAGACAGGGTTGTATCCTAAGTCCTCTTTTGTTTATCTCATTTATGGATTCAGTCGCGAAGACATCCTTAAACATGAAGAAAATGAATGTAGGTATGTGGAAGCTCAAACCAGTAAATGTATCAATGCTTTCATCTGCTGATGATTTAGTTCTGTTTAGAAAATCAGAAAGGGACCTCCAGTGAAATATCAACATAATGAATAATGAATTAAATAAGAGGAATGAGAGTAAATGCAAAGAAAACCAAAACAATGCTAGTAACTAGGGAAGCTAAAACACAAAATCTTAAATTAGGCAGGGAGAATTTAGAACAAGTTCACAGCTACAATTACCTATGAGTAATGATTAACTCTGAGGGAAAACTAAGAGAAGAAATCAGCCAGAGAATCCAAAAGGCAAGTGCAATATATAACTATCTAGGAAAGGCATTTGTATGCAAACAAAAATTGTCAGCAAAAACCAAAACAGCAGTATACAACACAGTTTATTGTCCTACTCTCCTCTATGGCAGTGAAACCTGGACCATAGACAGTAGGGAATACAGTAGAGTGCAGGCAGCCGAAATGAAATATGTAAGAAGAGTAGAAGGGAAAACTAAAAGAGACAAAATCAGAAACACAACAATAAGAGATCAAACCAAAGCAGATAGCATAAAAACTACGATAGAAATGAATCAACTGAGATGGTTTGGGCATGTTAACAGAATGAATGACAATAGAATAGCTAAACAGTAAACAGGGCTAAAACTCAAGGTAAAAGACCAAAAGACAGACCTCGGAGAAAGTGGGAAGAAAATATAAAAGAGGCATGAACGCAAAGAAATTTAACTTTCACGGAAGGAAACAGAAAATGTCAGGACAGGGCAGCCTGGAGAAAGATCATTTCGGGAATCTAAAACCCGTACAACGGAAGGTAGAATGGGAGCTGATAAAGAAAGAAAGAAAGCCTTTGGACACTTTTAACTATATAACATCACGCGAATCAAGGAGAGTGATATTCTAATTAGGATTTGTTTACAAATGTAGAAGTATATGGATGATCATAATAATGTGTACTGTAAAACCCTGAAGAAAAGGAAATCAACACATGTGCATACAGTTGAGCGCATTCTAGGCAGCAACAAAGACATACTATGATTTTAGCAAGGATTCCTTCTTCTTCCAGGTCCATTGAAAGGACTGCTTTGTCTGTTTCAATTTCACACAAAACATCTCCGGGTGATATGGTATCCCCTGGATTGAAAGAGGAAAAAAATATGTGAGGAATGGTCTTTACAACTTAGACATGAAGAGGGAAAATATTGTATGTTTCAGATAAGAAAAGTTACAAAATCTGACAACAGATTCTATGGAAGACAAGTCTTGCAAGAAAAAAATGCATTTTCAAAGTGTATAACTTACCTCATGGTGAGTAGGATGTTGCCAATACTTAAGACACTTCCTCTTTAGTATGTTATACTTATTTATACATCACATCATAATGTTTTCAACACAAATTCCTTTTTTTTTTTTTTCCTTAAGAGGCAAGTTTTCACCTCTATATTTTTTATCTCTTTCATCATGCTGAATTTGAAACTTAATTTAATCATTTTAAAAATTTAATTTCGTTTAAAACTGGTACCAACAGCGTGAAATAATTTAGGAAAAGCAATATTATACTATACAATCATAATATCGGTGCCAGTCTACTTAGCGGTCCACTCATTAATCTGTTCAGCCATAAGTCCCGCCAGATTGACCCCCTTCATTCATTACATTCAATCCATCCACCAATCAATCAATCCAATAACAGTCCCAAGCCGAGAAAAAGTTCAGTATTGCGGATTGTAATAATATACTGTAGTAGACCGGCAAGAGGAACAGTTGTCAGACTGGTCTGGTGGTAGATCATCAAGTAGAACAGAAACATTGCGGTAGACCATCAAGTGGACCGACACCATACTATCTTTGTTTGTTTCCCTACTGAAAGCTTAAAAAAATAGTGACAAGACAAATGGTGAATATATTCTTCCCTTCTCTTGGAAGTAATGCTTTATAATGAAATTTTTTTACAAATTAAGTTTTTACAAAAATATTAAATAATTACGCATGCAAACTCATGTGTGTGTATGTGTTAAAAAAAAACTTCTCCAGTTTATTTATAATATAAATTGTTTTCTCTTAGTCTCAAAATGTACATTGGCGCTAGTACCTTCCTTCTTGTGCCATTTGATAATGTTCCCTTTCTCCATAGTCGGTGACAGGGAGGGCATGTCAATCTTGATTGTGGCTGTAGAAAGAAAAACAGCATATTAATATTTATGTATCTATTAAATGCTTTTAAAAATCTGTAATAAACATAAATTAAACCTTAGCCTGATCATCATTTCCAAATAGTAAGGTTTTATAATCTCACCAACTTACCAAGTATTCATGCACACACAGCCAGACATGCTCAAACACGTAGCAATTACATTTCCCTAAACTTCTTCTTTGTAGAACTGATATTTTTAACCAACATGAAGCAGCTATGGATGTTTTACCTAACATTTACTTTAATTTACAAAAAGAGAGAGCCTGTTAAGGTCATTGATTTGGCATTAATTTCCTCTAAATAATAAACTGATGAGTGCTAATCTAGAGGTCTCCAGTCAGATGCCTCTAGATCTACTATACTATGGATTTTTTCTCTCCGTATTATTGAAGTCATACTGATCACATGAGAAGAATTTTCATAGTCTGGCATATCCAAGGAGATAACTGAGATTAAAAGTTGAGATAAAATAGAGAGAGAGGCTTTCAGTTACAGCAGGATTTTGTGACTGTATGAGACAGGGTAACAGTCATTCTGGCCACTCTGACACAGTGTGAGACTGAAGATAAGGGACAATTTATTTGAACACAAGCAGCTTGAAGGTCAATTTTAGGCCTGGCTAAATTTTAACAATATTAAACGGTCGGGAATAAGAAAACAAATCATATTCAGAACATTCGGTTAGGAATAAATAAGAAAAAGAAGTAGATCTGGCAGGTTTCACAAAAATAGGATCCAATGATAACTTGAACTCTTCAATGAATCTTCTCAAAGTTCAATTGATAAATCTTCTTAACATTTGGTCCATGTATATCTTTGGCATCACAGATATAAAAAACATTAATATTGTGAAATTTGCTTTCAATTTGTGTGTTTTGTGAATATTTTTTGGATGCAAACATCAGGAATTGAGACTGTTGGCATTTCCCTCTTTTAAAGTCCTTTTTCACCTTAAGGTAAGTAAGGTCAACGACCTTTTATTCTGTTTTCTTCAATTCTATGTGAAAGAGAATTGTTCAAAGAAAATTTGGTCAGGTCTAAAAGTTTTTTTTATCTTTTGCATGATCATGTGAGGTAGGGTTCAGATTTTCGTTAATATATAACAATTACGGTCTATAAATGAACCCACAGTAAGAGCTGAAAAAAAATGGTTGAAAAAAACGTAGAAGCACCGTTTTATGATTTAGAGTGAAAGAAAACATATTCCTACGGGTCATTTATCCTGTAATAGACCCAAAAAAATTCATAGGTAACTTTTAACCCAAGTAGAGCTCGCGGTGTTTCCGGAAGTGACCTTTTTACAGTGAGGGGATTCCCCAGCCATTTGCATGAAAAAACGAGTGTGTGTAATGGGCGAAGCTAGGATTTAGACTTAGTTTGAACAATGAGTTCACGATTCCAGATGATAAAAGACCTATAAAACGTGCATTTTCTATAAGTTGAAAGAATAAGGAATTCATATTGAGATGTTATTGCAACAATAAAAACTTAAACTAAGGATTAAACATTAGCAGCGATAGCCGTGTAATCAACTTAGATCTTTCACGAAGTGTGTTGAACGGGAAAGCGTCACTTTGATGAATGATAACGAGGCTATCGGGAAATAAATTGCAATCTCATTGGCTGTTATTTAACTATGACCTCAAAAGTCAAACTACGTCATAAACCATGTAAGGAAAGTGGAAATTTCCATTCAAGAAGCCTAGGTGTCTGGCTCTAAATATAGGGCCTGCGCGCTTCCCGTGCCAATGATGGCGGCCCTAAATATAGGGCCTACACTCTTCCCGGGCGGACGGCAACACACCCTTTAACACTTGAAAGATATAACAATACATGGCAGGTTTCACAAAATGGTCCATCCCCATTTCCCTCTTTTGTCAAAATGTAACATGTTATATTTCTTACAAGTGTTATATAAATATACCATGTTAAAGCTTAGAACATGAGGATTCCAGATATATGTAAATTGTGAAACCTGCCATCTACATGTGTGTGGATTCCCAACACTGGGTTGGGAATAAGAAAATGTAGATCAAGCAGTATGCCCAATACCCAGTTTGGTATAAAATAAAGAAGTATTCACAGCAGGGTTGGGTTGGCTGGGAATAAACTACAGCCTTATTTTTGTATTTTCTCAAGGACGCCCTCTGATCTCACTCAGGATATGATTGGAACCAGCCTAATTAGTATCTGTTTGCGCTGAAAAGTACTGGCAAAACAAATAGTTTACCAAGAACAGCTCCATTCAAATGTATGTTTCTGTTTGCATCTATGCGGCAAAATGCATTTTTATCTCCAAGATGTCGAAACAACCGAAATCCAAGGCTGTACTGATAGTACGCTCGTCCTAGCCTGGAAGCCATTTTGATGCAACGAACTGTCTACATATCTTTATTATGGAAATAATTTCGAGTTCTATATCCGTGATAACAAACATGACCCATAACTCTGTTGCTCCGTCTTAATTTTTGTATTTATTTATTTAATGGTACGAAAGCTACAGGCTCAATATTATTATTTAATGACAGTGATGGGCGTGATTATAGACACTGAAATGAGAGTGTACTGTAGGTTATAACAATTTCAATGAAATACATTGGGGTAAAATTAACCATTGTGGAGACTAACCATTGCTTAGCCAACCGTTTAAGTCTTAATGCCATCAGAAACTGTTAATACCTTAAACCTGTTCCCTCTCACTTTTGTTCAAGTGACCACCGATGTGTCTCAGATAAATACATATGTGTCACTGTCAATGCTGTTCACCAGTGTTAGAGCACCTGTCGCGCTCGATTTTATATGGAACATGACCATCTTCATAGCCAACACAGAAAATTACAATGCCACGAGCAATATTACGATGATCTCTCTCTCTCTCTCTCTCTCTCTCTCTCTCTCTCTCTCTCTCTCTCTCTCTCTCTCTCTCTCTCTCTCTCTCTCTCTCTCTCTCTCTCTCTCTCTCTCTCTCTCTCTCTCTCTCTCTCTCTCTCTCTCTCTCTCTCTCTCTTTCTCTCCCTGTCTTCTTGTTCTTTGTATGCTTGTTATCAGGGGCGTGTTCTGCTTGGTCTTTTTGTGCCAGGAACCACCTGTAAAATATTGCAATACACCAAGAAGGTACTAGATCTACTGTGATTTCTTTGCAATACACACACACACACATACACACACACACACACCAGTTTCACACTACACTTATATGCTGGGCCTTTCACTATCAGGGTTCGCCACTGGGGACATCACGCGCAGCCTGTAGTATTTTTTCCTATCTCTCGATTCTTGTGCTGCCCTCTGATGGAACCAAGAAAGCTTAGTTAACTTTACAAAAATATTCTCGGAATAGGGTCAAATGTCGTGGTATTCTCTTCTTTGCATGTAAAAAAAAAAATCAACAATTTTGGAGCCAGGCACCAGTCTAGTTCCATCCTTGAACTGAGGGGCGCATGCGTGCCCGCTGACCAACTAATTCTATTTTTATTGAGATCCTAACCATTTAGACTTAGCTCTACATGCTGCTGTCTCTCTGTCTCTGTCTCTCCTCTCTCTCTCTCTCTCTCTCTCTCTCTCTCTCTCTCTCTCTCTCTCTCTCTCTCTCTCTCTCTCTCTCTCTCTCTCTCTCTCTCTCTCTCTCCCTCTCTCTCTCTCTCTCTCTCTCTCTCTCTCTCTCTCTCTCTCTCTCTCTCTCTCTCTCTCTCTCACACACACACACACACACACACACACACACACATACACACACACACACACACACACACACACTGTTCAAAAGTTTGCGGAGGTGAAGAATCATCGAGCAGAACTTGTCTCCAAACATTAACGTAAGCACACTGTACTGTTATTACAGTGTACATGTACTACATTATGTTTTATGATTTATATCAGTTGTCTGAAAGTATGATATCAAAACAATATTTTATAGTGGCACCACCTACAATAATGAGTACGCCACGCCTCTGCTTGTTATTCTTATTCTTGTTCTTCTTATTCTTGTTCGTCTTCTTTTTGTTCTTCTTATGCTTATTATTTTTCTTCTTGTTTTTCTTCTTGTTCTTGTTTTCTTCTTGTTCTTCTTCCTCTTTTTACTTGATAATAATTATGGCAACCATAATGACTAGGACAAAGACAAAGACAAAGACAAAGACAAAGACAAAGACAAAGACAAAGACAAGAGAAGACAAAGACAAAGACAAAGACAAAGACAAAGACAAAGACAAAGACAAAGACAAAGACAAAGACAAAGACAGAGACAAAGACAAAGACAAAATCAAAGACAAAGACAACAACAAAAATAATGACAACAATAATGACAATAACAACGACAATGACAGCAACAACGACAATAAATAACAATGACAACGACAATGAAATATGACATTTACATTGACATTGACAATGACAATGGTCAAAGAGCTGAACCATGACAACGACAACAACAACGACAATCACAACCACAACCACAACCACAACCACAGCCACAGCCACAGCCACAACCACAACCACAACCACAACCACAATCACAACCACAACCTCAACGACGACGATGTCGACAGCAATGACGACAGCGGCAATGGCAACGACAACGACAATGATGAAGACAACAACGACAACGGCGAAGACAAGGAAAATGACAATAACAATAACAACGACAACAAGGACAAGATAATGACAATAATAAAGACAAGGAAAAAGACAATGACACCGACAACGACAACGACAGCAACAGTGACAATGACATTGAAAATGATACAACAACGACAATAACAAGGACCAATAACAGCCGATAAGAACAGAGAGAGAGACAGTTAAAGGTAGATATAGAAAGACAGACAGACAGAGACAGACATAGACAGACAGACAGACAGACAGAGGTTAGTGTTATGTTTGGATGCTGTCGTGGATACATGGAGTATGAAAGGAATTGAACACACGACTGTTTGACGGCTGATATTTATTCAGGAGATAATCATACTGATATTTAGTTATTGAGTAATACGCATAAATAAAACTAAAGTGAAGTGTTGTAATATGTAACTTGTAGACAATATTTACGAGAACAATATAAGAGTACAATATAATTCAAGAAGAGGAATGTACAACAGTACTGAAAGGCCTAATAGAAAGAAAAACAGGACAGAACAGAAAAAAATATGGGGACCCACCCTTCGTCACCAACAAAGAAAGACTTAGACACGATAATAATTAAGTTATTGTTTCTATGTCTTTTTTTAAAATGTTGCTAACGGAAAGGTGAGTCACTTGAAAATGTCTCTGATCTGTCCTGTGTTCTTTCCATTAGGCCTTTCATTAGTGTTTTATATTCCTCTTCCTTTTCCTTAATTAGTTATCGGCCCACTGCAGTTTTATTCGTTTTGTCGATATTCTTAATCTTATGCTTCATGACAAGGCAAACGGTGGGACATCAAAAGATGTGGAAAACTTATCACGGTCCACGAACCTAATAAAGGCGATGGCTAACATTGGGATTGAAGGCGCAAGTGTATTAGATCAACTTTTAAACGATATGTGCATTCTTATCAATTTAAGATACTTCCAAGAGTTTGACAAGACCTTTATTTAAATTTAGGTGATACGTTCACTTAGATGTACAGTATGTTTATTTCTTTTTTTAAACGGAACCCATATAAATGTTTTCACAACTGTAGATCTAGATCTAGTACCAAAAATAAATGTTTTCACAACAGTAGATCTAGTATCAAAAATAAATGTTTTCACAACTGTAGATCTAGATCTAGTACCAAAAATAAATGTTTTCACAACTGTAGATCTAGTACCAAAAACAAATGTTTTCATAACTGTAGATCTAGTACCAAAAACAAATGTTTTCACAACTGTAGATCTAGTACCAAAAATAAAGAAGTAACGTTTCTTCTAGGCTGTTACAGCCCATGGAGTCAGAGATGTTATCAATAGCGTGAAGCGGAACATGCGATTATAATCATCTCCTGGTCAGGACGCTAGTCTGACACAGACTTTTACTCCCAGATTAAAGCTTGTACCCATTTGCACATGGGTTGAGGGGAAAGGCGGGTTAATTGTCTTTCCCAAAGGAACACAACGTCGGACCTAGCTTTGTTGGGATTTGAGCCAGGGATCTCATGATCCCCTGTCATGCAGACTAACCGCTCCACCACCGACGCCATGTTAATAACTTCTCAACAATGCAGCCAATATCCATACAATTTTAGCACATTAAACTTCAGAGTTATACATTTTGGTAAATATAAGTTTAGTTTGATATAATTCCTGGAGTAATGAAAGTCATCCAAACAGGTTTTTTTTAGTTTTTTTTTACATATTTCAACTGTCAATATTTTTATTTTAAAAGTTGAAACAAGTCAAAGATATGTCTTAGATGAAACTATTTAAAAAAAAACCGGTTAAAAAACATGTTTAGTGTGTCATTGAACATCTTGGTAGGCCGTCCAGTTTTTGCTTATTTTGGCTTGCCTGTATAATTTGGCTTTACGCCGTAAGAGTCGTCGTATTCGGTTGTTTAGCCAGGGAAGGGAGGTAACATTTTTTTCCTTTTTCTTTTATGGAACGTGCAATAATTCCAGAGTTCAGTAATTCCAGAGTTCAGTCGTGGCGTTTTCTGTATATTTCTTCATTACTATCGTTGACATCCTGGTAATATCATGTTTCAATGAGGTCCAATCAACCTGTAGCTACCGCTGCTAATACGGTAACAATTATCTGTAGACCTGTGACAACAATGATAAAGCTTCATCTAAAATTGCCCTAATTATAATATGTATATGTATGTATATCATTATTAAGAATTATGTTCATGAATGTATGCTGAGGGGGCGACCAATCCCTATCAGGCGCGTCCCCAGGTTGCGAGTAGGCTGAAGACCTTTAGATATAAGGGTTAGCTGTGAATAACCAATAAGCAGTAGTGGACAAAACTGGTGGGGTGGGATTGTTGAATGGGAACTCAGTCCTTAGAAAATACCCCAATAGGCTCAGTGAAATGACTAGCAGGCGAACAGATGCGCCTTTATAACTTCCTTCCGAGCAGGTGAAGCCCGCCAGCTCAGTAAAGCGGTTTACCTAGGAGAAGGAAACTTCATCTCAAACCAAGGGTAGGCAGGACTCCATAGCTCGGGAGAGCAACCGATCTAGGAGTGCACCTCCAAAAATATTTCCTGGCCCTCGAAGTCTGGGGGTTGGACGTAGGACTAACAACCCAACCCTAGAAAAAACATCAAGTTACGGAACCAGCAATGGAGGAAAACAATAGCACAAGGGCGAGCAATGGACTTCCAGAGTCATCGCAAGATATTTCTATGAATGGCAGTAGTGAAAGCCGCCAGGAAGCTACTGACATGAATATGGGAGTTCTGTTCGCCACAAAATCTAAGACCAAAGTAGGGTTCTGGGATGTTAGAACCATGAACAGCACCGGTAAATTAGCACACATAACATCAGAAATGAGATGCTACAATTTAGATATTCTAGGCATCAATGAATGCATGTGGACGGGAGCTGAAAAGATCAAAACAAAACTCAGGTGAAACTGTTCTCTATTCTGGAAGGGATGATAATCAACACTCAGAGGGTGTAGCCATTATATTGAAGAAAGGAAGAGAAAAAAATGATGGAATGGAAACCCATTAACAACAGATTGATAAAGATAAGAATGAACGGAAAGCATGTCAATGTTTCGATATTACAATGTTACAGCCCCACAAACGAAAGTAAGGATGATGACAAAGATGACTTTTATGACCAACTAACGTCTGAATTGGTGAAAATACCAAAGCATGATAAAAAAAATTCCGGGCAGTGGACAGGTAAGCACCTGTAAATGGGGAGTAGATGATCCCGCCCTCCACAAGTCTCATGCTGCCTTGCAGGTCGGTCTTGGCTGAACAAAGGTTAAGGGAGTTACCCCTGACAGAAACTAACCTGCTGCCTTGCAGGTCGGTCTTGACTGACCAAAGACTGAGGGAGTTAACCCTGACACCCCGAAAATAACAACCTGCTGCCTTGTAGGCCGGTCTTGAATAACCAAAGGCTAAGGGAGTTAACCCTGACAGAAAATAACAAGGCCGGTAGGGGCCTCAAGGTGGCAGCCCCACCATCTACCTAGGGTACAGTGGGCTAATCCCCTGCTTATCCGAAACCTAACTGATGCAGAGAAATAATATAATGTAACCGGCTTGATCTTTCAACGACGAAAATGGAAACGAACACGGACTGTGATTTTTGGAACATGGAATGTTAGGGCAATAAATGGAAAAGAGTCAGAATTAGTTGAAGAAATCGAAAAATTCAAAGTAGACATTTTGGCTATTACAGAAACAAAGAAAAAAGGACAAGGAATAGAAAATGTAGGACCAAATCATATTTTAATCTTCTCAGGAGTAGATGTCAAAGATAGAGCTAGAGCAGGAGTAGGTCTCCTAATGCATAAAAGGCATGAAAAGCTACTAGAAAGCTGGAAATTTATAAGCCCACGGCTATTAAAGGTAAATATTAAACCAAAAGGAAGAGAAATTAAATTATTAATAGCTTATGGACCAAACGAAGACGCCACTAAAGAAGAAAAAGACATCTTCGAAAACGATTTACAAATAGCTGCAGAGAACCTTAGACACAAACAGGAACTAATGGTTTTAGGATATTTAAACGCTAGAGTAGGCAACAATATAGAAACATCAGGAGGAGTAATAGGTAAAGAAGGAGAGACAACAACTTCTCCAAATGGAGAGAGACTAATAGATTTTTGCCTAAAGAATAACATGAAAATAGCCAACAACTTTTTTCCTCATAAAGATATTCACAAATATACAAGAGTAAATGAAGACAGATGTGAAAAGTCAATCATAGACTACATAATAGTTAGCAGCTCCATTTTTTACAGTACATTGGATGCAAGAGTAAACAGAGGAGCAGAAATATTTAGTGATCATCACCTAGTGATTGCCAAAATAAGATTACTGACTGAAGAAAACAATCAGAAAAGGAAAGAGAAGAAAACTACTTAACTCAAAATAAAGGAATTAAATAAACCAATAGTAAAACAGATATACCAATCCAGGATAAAAAGATTTATCAGTGAAAGGCAGATGGATCTGAATGATAGCACAATAGAAGAAAAGTGGCAATCGTATAAAGAAACACTCCCAGTTGTACTGAAGAGGTCTGTGGTAGGAAACAAATTCAAGGAGATAGGAAAAGAACAGCATGGTGGAATGAGAATGTCAAAACTAAGGTCAAAGAAAAGAAGGATGCCTGTAAAAAATACTTGCAAACAAAGAGACCAGAGGATATGATAAATTACGTGAATAAAAGAACTATCGCCAAAGAGGAAGTGAGGAAAGCAAAACAGGAACAATGGGAAGAGTTTGGACAAAGTCTTCAAGAAAACTATCAAGGAAGTCAAAAGCTGTTGTGTGAGGTGGGGGGAATGGGGAGCATGAGAAAGACCAAAGCATGCCCAATACGACAAATTAAAGAATGCCAAAGGAGAAATAATGAAAGAAGACAGCGAAATCATGGAAACGTGGAGAAAGTATTTTCAACAATTACATAATCCCCCAGAACGTATGAAACAAGGAGTAAAGGTCAATTAGTAAGAGTAACAAGTAATCCAGAGGAGACAGCTGAAGATGTAGATATATTAATGGAAGAAATCCAAACAGCTATAAGAAAAGTGAAATTAGGAAAAGCCCCAGGAGCAGATCAAGTTCATCCAGAAATTATGATTAGAAACCAAGGCAACGACTGTAGTACCAATACATAAGAAAGGATCAACTATGGAATGCTCATAATATAAAGAATATCACTACTTAGCGTACCAGGAAAAGCGTATGCCAGGATACTGGAAATGAGACTAAGGAAAAGAGTAGAGGATCAGATTGAAGAGCATCAGAGTGGATTTAGACCAGGAAGAAGCGTACAAGATCACATATTTATAATTAGACAAATAATAGTTTTCCTTGAGAGAAACATTGACTTGCACCTGTGTTTTATAGATCTAGAAAAGGCGTTTGACACTGTGAGGAGGGACGAACTATGACATTCCTTAAAAGAACACAATGTAGAGCAAAAGTTAACAGAAGCCATTTAAAGTTTTTACAATAAACCAACATGTGCAGTAAGAGTAGCTGGAAACACATCTGCAGAATTTGATGTAGATATAGGGGCAAGACAGGGTTGTATCCTAAGTCCTCTTTTGTTTATCACATTTATGGATTCAGTCACAAAGGCAGCCTCAAACATGAAGAAAATGAATGTAGGTATGTGGAAGCTCAAACCAGTAATGTATCAATGCTTTCATTTGCCCATGATTTAGATCTGTTTGGAAAATCAGTAAGTGACCTTCAAACGAATATCAACATTATGAACAATGAACTAAATAAAAGAGGAATGAGAGTAAATGCAAAGAAAACCAAAACAATGCTGGTAAACAAAAAAATTGTCAACAAAAACCAAAAATGGCAGTATACAACACAGTTTATTGTCCTACTCTCCTCTATGGCAGGGAAACCTGGACTTCAGACAGTAGTGAATACAGTAGAGTACAGGCAGCTGAAATGAAATATCTAAGAAGAGTCGTAGGGAAAACTAAAAGAGACAAAATCAGAAACACAACAATAAGAGTTCAGACCAAAGCAGATGGCATACAAACTAAAATAGAAATAAATCAATTGACATGGTTTGGGCATGTAAACAGAATGAATGACAGTAGAATAGCTAAATCAGTATACAGTGCTAAAGTCCAAGGTAAAAGACCAAAAAGGCAGACCTCGGAGAAAGTGGGAAGAAGATATAAAAGAGGCGTTGCAGAATAGAAATTTAACATTTTTGGAAGGAAATAGAAAATTCCAGGACAGGACATCCTGGAGAAAGATCATCTCGGGCATCTGGACCCATACACCGAAAGGTAGAATGGGAACTGATAAAGAAAGAAAGATACAAAAATTATAATAGGCGACCTAAATGCAAAGGTTGGTTGCAACAATAATACAAATGAAAGAGCTATGGGAAAAGAAATTTGTGGTTTATAATGACAACGGAGAAAGATTATTGAACTTTTGCAACACTAACGATTTTGTTATTGGTGGAACTTTGTTTCCTCATAACCGAGATTCACAATTTACATGGTGTTCACCAAATAGAATGGATAGAAACCAGATCGATCATCTGCTCATAAATGGAACATGGAGAAAATCCCTTCTTGATGTGAAATTAAAAAGAGGAGCTGACGTTGGACCACCATCTAGTTGTTGCAGATCTAAAATTCAAACTGACAAAAGCAAATACAACATGAAAAAATACGACATGGACAAAACTTAAAGATCCTAATACAGCCAAAACTTTTATGATAAGCTTGAAAAATAGGTTTCAGGTGCTGACTGATATGGATGATGACAAACCATGTGATAGAAATGAAATCAACAGCAGATGGAAAACTATCAAACACGCCTACTTAGAGACAGCTAAAACATGCTTAGGAACAATAGACACAAAAGAATGGCTATCAAATGACACAGGGAAAACAATTGAAAAGAGGAAGGAAATTAAGAAGAAAATACTTGATGCAAAGTCAAGTAGATTGAAAGAAAGATTGTCAACTCAATACCAGGAACTAAACAAGGAAGTCAAAATGAGTGCAAGACAAGACAAAAGATCATTCATGGACAGATTTGCCAATGAAGCATAAGAAGTATCACAAGTGGGAGACCAAGGCAGAGTTTATAAAATTGCAAAAGTAATAAGTGGAAAATATCAAGGAACTTCAGACCCGCCTATTACAAACAAACAAGGAGAGCTTCTCACGACTCAGGCTGAAAAAGATGCAAGATGGACCGAACATTTTATGGAAATTTTAGACAGGCCACCATCTCCAACAGAAGCAAGCATTGAAGATTTGAATATGTGTATAGAACCACCTAGCTTAAATGAAATAACAGTAGCTATTAAACTCTAAAGAATGGAAAAGCCCCAGACATAGACAACTTAAACCCTGAACTTTTTAAAGCTGAACCCGCTTTTGAAGCAATAATACTGCATCCACTCTTCACCAAAATATGGACAGAAAAGAAAACTCCGGATGAATGGAATGAAGGTATAATAATAAAGATTCCCAAAGAAAAGGTAATTTGCGGAACTGCAATAACTGGAGGGGAATAACACTCCTGTCTATCCCTAGTAAAGTTCTTGCAAAAGTAATAAATACAATGAATATCAAATACCGTTGATACCTACATAAGAAATGAACAGGCAGGGTTTAGGAAAGGAAGAAACTGCTCTGACCAAATGTTCACATTAAGAACATTATAGAGCAATGCAGTTAATGGCAAGAGCAATGCAGTGAATGGCAGAGACAACTGTATATAAACTTCATTGATTTTGAAAAAGGCATTCGATAGCCTTCATCGAGAAAGCATTTGGAAAATTCTAAGGAATTATGGAATATCCTAACATCTTGTTCAGCTCATTAAAAGTTTCTACAATGAATTCACATGTAAAGTTGGAAATAGCAATCAAAATTTTGAAATTAAGACAAAGGTGCGTGATGTCAGCAATCATCTTCCTTATTGCTATAGACTGGGTGATGAAGCAAACAACCAGTGATCAACAAAGAGGAATTAGATGGACTCTCTTTTCTTCGCTAGAAGATATATATTTTGCTGATGATTTGGCGCTATTGGCACACTCACATCATCACATGCAAGAGAAAACATCACGGATAAGCTCTTTTGGTCAACAGATAGGTTTAAAATAAGCCTTACAAAATCTGAACTAAGGACATTAAATATACAAAATCCCTCTCAATCCTCATTAATAACAATAGCATACAAACAACCAAGGAATTTACATATTTAGGCAGCGTTGTCACACAAAGCGAAGGAGCTAACAAAGACATTAAGAGACGCCTAAACAAAGCAAGAAAATCCTTCAAACTACTTCAAAATGTATGGAAAACGATAATAATACAATATTAAAACAAAACTAAAAATTCTACCAAAGCTGTGTCCTATCAACTCTACTATATGGATCTGAATGATGGAGGATGACGGACAGAGACAAGAACAAGTTATCCTCATTCCACACCAAATGCCTGCAAAAATCCAAAATATATTTTGGCCAAACACAATTTCAAACGAGACTCTTCTCCGAAAATGCAAAATAGACCACATGCAAGACATCCTTCTTAAAAGAAGATGGAGGTGGATAGGGCATGTTTTAAGAAAAGAAGAAGGGAGCATCACCAAGACTTCCCTACATTGGGTCCCTGAAGGGAAAAGGAGACGTGGCAGGCCAAAGACAACTTGGAGAAGAACAGCAGAGAATGAGATTAAAGACCGGGGCGAAACCTGAAATTCCATAAAGACGCTTGCCATGAAAAGAGAGAGATGGAGATCCTTCATTGCTGTCCTACATGCCAACTGGCATAATGGGCAGTGAGGAGACGTGGCAGGCCAAAGACAACTTGGAGAAGAACAGCAGAGAAGGAGATTAAAGACCGGGCGAAACCTGAAATTCCATAAAGACGCTTGCTATGAAAAGAGAGAGATGGAGATCCTTCATTGCTGTCCTACATGCCAACTGGCATAATGGGCAGTAAGTAAGTATCATGAATGTATGTACATTTGTCTGTTTGGGTGTATGTATGTGTGCATATGTGTGTGTATGCAAGTATATGTTACTTTGTATTTTTATCATTGTTTTCAAATTATTGTGGTATGTTTTTGTGTAAACATATTACTGTTAGAATGTAGTTTGAAAGTGAAGAGTGGCAAATTATTGGTCTTTGTGAATTCGTGTTATTGATTCGATAAAACACTTAGACGATATCATCTGTCTGAGCTGTGTAAAACTAATCGAAGAATTGTCGGTTGATGGACAATAAAGATTATTATTATTATCATTTTTTAAATCAATAAAAATAAAAGTCCTCGCTGGCTGTGACAATAAGAAAAGTGTAGCCGAAGTGTACAGAATAACTATGCTATCGTTTCGAGTGTAGCCAATTTCGAGTGTAGCCAATTTCAAATGTAGCCAATGCTCGTTTGTTGTCTGGCGAAGGGTTAAACAGAGACGTCACATGATTTGTGTTTTGTTTTGTCAATTTACTTTGGTGGATTTGTCATTTACAGTTAGATACAGACAGACATAGAGATAGATAGACTTTGTTTATTTAATTGAAATTTACCCGTGCACCATTGTGGTGATCTCAGGGTGAATTAAGAGGAAACAGCAAGATAAAAGAAAAGTAAAAGTAAAAGGAAAGAAGTAGGACCTATCAGCAACAGTCACCAACCGGACAGCGATAGATAAGACAGATAAATAGATAGCTTTGATGTACAGAAAAAACAACAAAAACAAGATACAGATAAATAGATAGCTTTGATGTACAGAAAAAACATCAAGAACAAGATAGACAGATAAATAGATAGCTTCGATGTACAGAAAAAAACCCAAGAACAAGATAGACAGATAAACAGATAGCTTTGATGTACAGAAAAAACAACAAAAACAAGATAGACAGATAAATAGATAGCTTTCATGTACAGAAAAAAACAACAAAAACAAGATAGACAGATAAAAAGATAGCTTTGATGTACAGAAAAAACAACAAAAAACAAGATAGACAGATAAATAGATAGCTTTGATGTACAGAAAAAACAACAAAAACAAGATAGACAGATAGATTTGATGTACAGAAAAAAACAACAAAACAAGATAGACAGATAAATAGATAGATTTGATGTACAGAGAAAAACAACAAAAACAAGATAGGCAGATAAATAGATAGCTTTGATGTACAGAAAAAAACATCAAAACAAGATAGGTAGATAAATAGATAGCTTTGATGTACAGAAAAAACAACAAAAACAAGATAGACAGATAAATAAATAGCTTTGATGTACAGAAAAAACAACAAAACAAGATAGGCAGATAAATAGAAAGCTTTGATGTAAAGAAAAAAACAGAACAAGATAGATGTACAGATAAATAACAAAAACAAGCTTTGATGTACAGAAAAAACAACAAAAAAGATAAGATAGAAAACAGATAAATAGAAAGCTTTGATGTACAGAAAAAAACAAAAACAAGATAGACAGATAATTTGATAGATATCGACAGATAAATAGATAGATTTGATGTACAGAAAAAAACAACAAAAACAAGATAGACTGATAAATAAATAGCTTTGATGTACAGAAAAAAACAACAAAACAAGATAGACAGATGAAAAGATAGCTTTGATGTACAGAAAAAAAACAAAAACAAGATAGATAGATGAACAGATAGCTTTGATGTACAGAAAAAACAACAAAAACCAGATAGACAGATGAACAGATAGCTTTGATGTACAGAAAAAACAACAAGAACAAGATAGACAGATAAAAGATAGCTTTGATGTACAGAAAAAAACAAGAACAAGATAGACAGATAAATAGATTGTTTGATGTACAGAAAAAACAAGAACAAGATTGACAGATGAACAGATAGCTTTGATGTACAGAAAAAACAACAAGAACAAGATAGACAGATAAATAGATAGCTTTCATGTACAGAAAAAACAACAAGAACAAGATAGACAGATAAATAGGATGCTTTGATGTACAGAAAAAACAACAAAAACAAGATAGACATAGAGAAAATCAGAATATTATTCTCTCTCTCTCTTTCTTTATCTCCCCTCTATGTCTGTCTATCTGTCTCTGTCTGTCTGTATCTCTGACTATCTGTCTCTTTCTTTCATATATTTATATTCAACATGCATACAGATAATGCCTGTTTCACCATAAAATGTTAACTTATAAAAAACAAAACAAACAACCAAAAGCAGGATAGTGCAATGGGTAAAATGATACTTGGTTTAATCAAAACATTTATAGGATATTATTACATGTATTATAACATTTCATTTAAACTCCTGTCATGTGTCAGCCATTTCTCATTGCACCTCATAATATTGGGCTTATTAAAACCATGCATTTTTTTACAGGGCATTGTGTATACAGGAACAGTGTATGTAACATAAGGGACACAGTTTTGTACACGTTCAAAAGCCTTGCAAATGAATTAAATATAACAGTTTAAAAAAAAGATGGAAAAAAAAGGAAAAAACATAGGAAGCGAGGACTCGATTCCATCAAATAAATTTGGGGTCTTTAAATTTATTCTTTTGCAGCTCTGAGAGAATGATATTTAAAACATGAATTTGGCATTGTATGTCTTTTGTCGCTGACAATGACAATATTATCATTAAGAAATCAAATTGTAAAACTAAGATGAATTCATTCAGTACAAACATTTTTAAAAAAGTCCCTACTGGCAATTCTATTTTTCACTGTCCATATCCTGTTAAAACTGTTTTTGTACTCTGGCATGAAATTTTTCATTCAACACGGAGTTACGTTATTGACATCAAATAAACATAATACATGTAATAACTTTAACGACAGAAAAAAAAAGACAGAAAAGAAGCTACCTTACTATTCCTTACACTTACAATAGTTGACAGTGACAGCCAGTAATTCTAAAGTAAGGAAATAAAGTTTACGATTTATAGTATCTCCAATATCTAAATGATGACGGTAAGTAATCTATGTGGTCTGGGACTTTGATTGTACTATGGTGTATTAGTTTACCCGGCATTAATAAGTCTGAATTTAATTGATCCATGTATAAAGTTAGGATATAGTGAAATAAGCAGTATATCCATGATGACATTGTGCTTGATTGATTTTGAGAATTGAGAACACTAACAGTTGATGGTTTCTACATTGGATTGAATCTGACATAGAATATAATATATCCATTAATAATCATTTATGCTGATGACATAATTAAAAGCACTTTCAGGAAATATGGCAACAATTTTAACATTACAAGTAAATATAAAAATGATACTGGCTGGCTTCTCAGTGAAAACAATCAAAGCGTCAACCTTCAATTCTTTTTTTTTCAGCATGTCCTCCCCCCCCTCCTTCCCACACACACAACACACATACACTTTCAATGGAAGCATAACAATAATATCAACATTTTCTCAGATGATTGCATTGCTGACAACAAGGTAGTTTAAACTCTTTTCAACCATAATTTTTTAGTCACACAGTTTCATAAATGAATGTGCACCTCAAATTGTTATGGAGATACAGTACATCTTCCTTTTCTTCTGCTTCCAAAAAAAAAAAAATTCATCAATCTCGGCTCGTCGTATTTTACTATATCCTGTAAGTCATTCATTAAGCCAAAAATTGTAATAAAAAACAAAGAAACCCTCTATCCAGTAAACCCAAAATAAAAAGCAAATGAAAGCCACTGGTACGTAACCTTCCATCCTTGACTTTCCTTCATTGAAATCTTAATCATTTTTCAATACTGGCTTCGATTGTTTATTTCATTGGAATTTACCCATCCACCATTTTAGGTGAATTAATAGGCAACAGCAAGATCAAGAACAAAAGATAAAGTGAAAAGGAAAGGAGCAAGACCAATCAGTAATCCCCACCAACTGTTCACTCAATAAGCACAAAAGCAAAATTGATACCGAGACATGGAATCTGAATTATGTGTACAATAATTATCGTATATATAATGAAATGATTACAATGAAAATAGACATGACAATATATGTTGAAGTATTAAAATGTATAAATTATAATATACAAATACAAGCATGTCACACCCCAGGTGATACCAAGTAAGATTATTGGATCGGATCAGTATTCAATACTGAGGCTACGCAAGTTGGCGTGAACAATACCACTCTCAACTTTTTAATTAATAAAACCTGTTCAAAATGGTGGCTTAGGTGTATAAAAAATCCACTCAAAGACAGGGAAGCAATGAAACTTTCAATAATTAAACGTCATTTCTGGTAGAAAACTTCCTGAAATGAAAATGATTTTGTGATCAATTAGAACCCACATGCAAAATATGGTTACTTGTAGTGACCTGGCAACAGAGCCTTTGGCAAACAAAAAACGACCAATTGAGAATTATATATTATATAAATATAATATAAATAAAACTACGAACAAAATAAAAAGAGAGATGTCCATTTGAAAATATTTGTAACACCAGGGCCAAAGACAAACTTTCTCTGAAAATGAAAATAGTTTTAAATGTATAATATTACACATTATATATATATATATATATATATATATATATATATATATATATATAAATATGATGTATATTATTTTATTAAAATTAACAAGAAGAAAGATGCATTCATTCAGATAATACTTCGCTTAATTCTGGCTTAAAAATCCATGAAAATTTCCTGCTATAGAATTCCACAAGTCATGGCATAGCACCCATTTAGAAAATAATTTCACAACAAAGTTGAATAGAACACACTGATGTTGTATAAGATATAGTATCATATCTTTATCTCAGAATAAGCAAAGTTTGATATTTTCCTTCATGTCTAGTATTAATTTGATATTAATGCACATAAAACCCCTGCTTCTATTAATTCACTTCAGGCACATCATACACACATGTGATACAATCACACACGTTTCATAAATCATACACAAGTACTGTGCAAACTTGATACTTAATGAAGAGATTAAGAACCGACCTCTGACCCTGCAAAATAAAATTTTCATGATCAGAGAGCTTGTTTCTTGTAATGGCGGAGGGGAAAAAACAAAATTAAAGTTTTGACGCCGTCTTATAACAATATTAACATGATACAATATAATATATATGTAAATACAAGCACAATTGTAGAAATATGTACCTTCTTATAATAGGAGATAAAGGATCATGTGTTCATTCTTTTGTTTTTGCACAGAAATGGATGTGAATGCAATATTCTTGACATAGTAGAGAGCTGGCAATGACTTCCAAAACCGGTCCTTCAAACCATAATTTGATTAATACACACACAAATGAAAGTTGCAGACGTTGGCGCAAAATAGGAATGACTGGCGGTTCTTTGTTGATGGCCTGTGCTCCACAGGGAGCTGAGAGGCAAAGAAGAAGACACACAAACATAATCAATGCCAAAAGAGGGTCTGTTGGTAGCGCAGCTAAGTTGGCCGAGTGTCATGCAGGTAACCAGGATTGAATATTCTGGATATAGGTTGTTTATTCTCTGGCTCTCCTGCAAGTGTTAACCTAGTAGCGAAATGGGTAGCTAGTACAAGTAGTACAAGTAGCTAGATTTATTTAGTCTCAGTGAAAGGAAAGAAGAGGTGAAAAACAAAGGCAAATTATCACTCGCTATCAGTATGACGTAATGCTGTCTGCCTGAAAAAACCTCAGGAAGCTAATTCTGAATACCCTCCGCTCAACACTGTAATAATAAAATTAATAATAATTAGATTATTGATACAGTGCTTTCCACGCAAAAAGCTTTCAAAGAATCGTGACTGGACTTGAAACTTGAGTTAGTCATCACAGGCACACAAAAATATACTTGTTCTTTTGTGGTTATTTCCTCAAGTAACAGTAACAGGGTAGATGTTATAACAAGGATATAAACCCTTTCTAGGCTTGGTTGTTTGTCTGTTTGTTTCATTGCAATTTACCATGTGCACTATATTTAGTGTCCTCAAGGTGAAGTAACAGGAAACAGAATGAGAAAGATGAAAATGAAAGAAAGATACATGGAAGATGGAAAGGAAAGAAGTAGAACCGAAACCAGCAGCTCCCACGAACTGCCCACTTTTTCAAGGCATTAACAGAGCTCTTTAATTTAATTGCTTTCTTTCAGTCTCCAGCAGGTATGTCGTCATTTCGAGGAATGGCTGTACTATAACGTTATATATTTTGAAAGTTTATTTCCTTGATTATTAAAAAAAGGATTCTTTTCCCATTGTAAATATGTGTGTTGATTATAAATTGCACCATGTGTGTTGGTACCTTGTAGCATCGGGCAATCAGTCATAATCATATGAACAATTTTGCACACAGTTTATAAGAGGCAAGACTACATGTAAAATAAATGTGTTTATACAGTAGTCGCTGGATAAAAACACACTTCATAAAAGCACTCTGCATAAACACACGTCTACATCTTCTGACCAAAATTTTACTATATAATAAGAGTGTTCTCATAAACACACGGTATACATAAAAGAACGCTTTTTCCTGCGCCCAAAGGGCGTGTGTTTATCCAGTGTCTACTGTATACAATTTGGTTGACAAGAACTTAAGAAGAGATAAGAAACCCAGCATTTGAATTTGAGCAAATTGATTCACTTTTTAAATATAGATCAATAATTTTCCTTGTCTGTCTGTCTGTCTGTCTGTCTGTTTCTCTCTCTCTCTCTCTCTCTCTTCAAATGAACATATCTTGTGCTCCATTCCATGGCGTACAATAAAAGATTACTACTAACTAGAATCAAGACAAAATTTGAAAAATGCTTATATATCAGTTTTAGTTGATGAGAAAAGCTAAACAATGGAACAAAAAAAAAGAAACACTTGACTTATTCAAATCACTTGTTAGTGTTAAGTTCATACAAACACTTTCCTCTCTTTATCTTTTATCTGTGTGTGTGTGTGTGTGTGTGTGTGTGTCTCTCTCTCTCTATCTCTCTGTCTCTATAAGTGTGTGTATCTCTCTCTCCCCCTCTCTCAATGAAATATTACCTTGCCTTTCACAACATGCAATCAGAGTTCACTGTTCACTAGCTACATGATTATGCTGGCTACGAATGTAAACATTGTAAAGTTTGAGACCAACAGCGCAGTTGTTTTAAAACAAAAACTCTGCTTAACTCAGAAGATGAAATTGCAAGCAAAAAAAAAACCCTCATCAAAAAACAAGCAAGATACTTTTCTTTCTAACACAAAAGAAAAAGGCATATTCTCCTTTAGGTGATCTTCTATACATCTTTAATCAGGTTTCAATTGTTTGCACATTTACGGAAAAAATATGATATGTATAGATATGAGCCTTCAGAGTACAGAAATCCTATTATCAATTCACATTTCTGAAGCTTGGTTACACACACTCTTTCATTGATGAAAAATAGTTTTTAATGTAAATTGTACAAATGAACACATGATGATTTCTTAAAAAGAGACATTACAAATATAATAAATACATGCCCAAGCTCCTTGCCTTTCCAAGTAAAACAAACGCAGAAAGAACAAAAAAAAACAACCCACCAAAAAGTTAATAAAGGATACAAAATTCCCGCTACATATCCCCCCCCCCCCCATACCACACACACAATAAGGTGTATGGTGGGTTCTAGAGCAGGGCTCATCATAGCACTCCTGTGGGTTTTTCGGGAGATTAAAGAAAAATCTGGGAGAATTTCAGTCCGAAACATAACTTCAAGTTCACAGATCTTAACTATTGAACACTGAAACAATATTGTATGAGGTTGTATATCCTAATCCTTTCTGTGATGTATTTGTCATACTAGTATTCCTGCCGTATTATATTAATGCATTCATGTTTTGCAATGTTAATGATGAATATATGTATTATGATTTTTTAACTTTAATTTTTTTTTAATGAGGAACAGAATATAATTTCCTTCTTTGGATCAATAAAGTATTATTATTATTATTATTATTATTATTATTATTATTATTATTATTATTATTATTATTATTATTATTATTGAGTCGGAAATAAGTTGAAATTTTATGACTGTCTAAGAGAAAATTCTTTTAAAAAATAGGAGATTCTAGGAGATTACAGGAGAGTTAATATTGATCCCGTCCACCATATACGGTGCTCTCAGGGTGAATTAAGAGGTAACAGCAAGATGAAAGAAATAGAAAGTGGGAAAGGAAAGAAATAGAACCTAGGAGATTACAGGAGAGTTAATATTGATCCCGTCCACCATATACGGTGATCTCAGGGTGAATTAAGAGGTAACAGCAAGATGAAAGAAAATGAAAGTGGGAAAGGAAAGAAATAGAACCTACCAGTAGCACCCACCAACCGTTCACTTTCTAGAAGATTTTAATTCTAGAGTACTAGGAGCCGTGCTCTAGAAAAACGCGTGGCAACGGAAAAAGAGAAAGGATTCAGACAGATTCCGATAGCCTTTGGTCAGTATTGCAAGTTTGCAGGATGCTTTGGGCCAACAAGTTGCTTTAGAAGTATAATTCTACTTGCAATTGGAAGAAGAAGAAGATGGCAACTAATTAGAGGTACCGGTACTGAATGTTTGTGCATGAAATTTAGTAGGGAGAGTAATATTTCAGAAATCAATCCACTCCCCAGACATGGCGGCAAGTTGAAAATTTTGTTTTCATGAATTGATAAACAAACTTCCGTCAAAGGGTTGAACATTGACAACGTATAAAAGAAAGGGGTACAACTACAACCAGCAAAATGAGGACGGGCCCAAAACACTATTGTTGAATTAGTTGTGTAATACCTGCATTTTTGTATGGTACATGTATAATAATAATGACGGAAATTCTCAAAATCATGTGATCTTTTGATAACAAACTATGTAACTCCATTGCACACAGCAAGATCACATAATGTTACATCATAATATGGAGCAAGTGCTGCTCAGTGTGATTTTTAAATGAGTTTGTGTGTCTCAAACATGTAAAAATACTGTGAATACTTTCTCTCTCATACTTGTAATTGTGAAAATACTGTGAATGCTTTCTCTCTCACACTTGTAATTGTGAAAATACTGTGAATACTTTCTCTCTCATACTTCATCATCTACTTCATCATCTGAATGCATTTTCTATTCTTCTCTAATAATAGACTTATTGACGTGTCTAAAATGTGACCTTTTTATATTAAACCGATCTCATTAATATTGTTTTAATTAGGCCTATTGGTACTATTATCATTACAATGATTACAAGTTTGAAGTACATGTATCTATTCCGAATGATACGTAGTGAGCTCAGTTGTGAGCTAGATACAAAATCAAACTTTTAAATGAAAGAGAGAAAAACAGAAACAAAAACAATGACAAACAAATAAGTCATATGCTTAACAATAACAGGTCCAAAAAAGGGAAAACATTCTTCACACTATGATCCAGGCACTGATCGATAAAGCATGCACTAAAGTCGTTTCCCTCCTAATGTGATCTTCAGTAGAATTTACTAGAATTAGTAGAATTGATTTTCTTCACCATCTACACACACAATGTTCATATATTGCTCTTATTTTATATTTATTTCATAAATTGTGCACAATAAAAAAAAAACTTAATACATAAACTAGTGGGGTAAAACTGGATGAAATTTTCAGTGATTTTAAGTGTTTTTCACATTGTATTTATTGATACAAGTTTTCTTCCCCAGCTCCATCATTATTATTACTTTCAATATTAGATGTGTTATTATTATCTTAAATCATCCTACTATTATTATTATTATTATTATTAATTTCATTAATCAAATAATTAATTTAAAATACAGTTCTACGATATGGGGGTAATGCTTTTGCTATATTAGTAAATTGTGTGATTAAGGGGAATTCGATTTCTATTTTATGAATGCATTGGCCATTTAACCTCCAAATGACATTTGGCACCTGGTGAATCTCCCTGAGATAAAAAAAAACATAAAATGCATGGTATTCGAAACCTTTGGCAAGGGGTGATGACAGATATGATGTGATATGGTGACAAGCATTGAGAGAATGGCAAACATGGAAACAAAAAACCCAAAAAAACAGCAGTAAAGTTAACAGCAGAAAGCTCTGCATTATATTATTGTAAACATTATACTCAAGGTAGGGTTCTCATAATATTATAATAATACATTAATACAATTAGTTTTACATAAAATCCAAATGAAAATCATAAACATATGTACCTTCAAAGATGTTCAGTTGCCGGATTGGGGGTCATGAGGTCCTGTGTCAGACTCGCGTCATGTCCAGGAGGTGATTATTATCACCTGTTCATGTTTACATTATTGAAACCGATAAGCTCTGGCTCTATGGGCTTTACTTACTAATGACTACCAAGAAACGATTTATTTTAGTTCCTAATCTTGTTCAAACATTAGTGGCCACTAAAAGCATGTTTTGGACAAATGCATGTGTTATTTGTCAGGCAAATTTTATGCTGTATACTAGCATTATTAACATTACATTAAAAATTATAACATTTACATTATTAAATGCACAATCTGATCACTTTAGCCAAAAAGTAAGCTAAAATTTCTTCAACAGACCCCCTTTATTGAAAACAAATGATGAGTCAACAGCAGACACTGTGATGAAAGGTATGATGAATGGCAATACAAAATCTTAGTTGCTTTTCTCACTATATTGTCTATCTATCTTTGTTGTGAACTGTATGTTGATTTGTCCAACATAAGGTCATGTGTCACCAAAAGCTACTAAACTGTAATGTCCAATATTTCTTATCAATAGTCAGCAAGAGTGATTGGGCATGATCAGAAAATGTCTGTTACACAAGCAATCCGCAGCTATTTGGTTTGTTTCATTGATATTTACCCTGTCCACCATATGCAGTGATCTCAGAGTGAATAAGAGTAAACAGCAAGATGAAAGATGAGTGAAAACGTGAAAGAAAAGAAGCGGGACCTACCAATCGTGCCCGCCAACCTCCTGCACAGCCATTTGGCCAAGTGGATCAAAAACAACCACAGGGATGGGGATATGTTCGGTAGAGTGGAGTAGAGAGAGCCTCATGTTTAAGGGGGGGGGGGGGGGGGGGGGGGGGGCCTGGACTGGCGAGTTTTGGACCAAAAGGTTGATTTTCTGTTCTTTGCATATTCAGGTAAAGATCATTTATCTACAAGTTCATGGCAGAAAAATGTCCACATGACGTATAATTTTTTTTTACAAACCTAACACTAACTGAGAAAATGGCAGTAAAAACCTGTATATTGGCGGCTAATCGCCAAATGTGGCAACACACTATTTGACCTTGTTTTGCTGACACTGACGTTCTGCACTTCTCCCATCGCTGTCTGATATAAGAGGCGTTGCGCGTCAGCGTGTATGTAATCACGCGCGCACAAGCATAGGACATAAAGGAAAAAAACAAAAAACTGGTCATTTCGACGTCTGTTTTCACAACAGTGCACATCTAAACCGAGATTTATAATCCTATTTACATAAGTAACTATGCCAGAGACTGTCGAAAGAGTAAGGGGCTGCTACAACAAGGGAAACCCGTTTGAAGCGTTTGTTTTGTGTTATTTTCTGTTGATTTTTTTACTTGCATTTTTTTCAAAATGTAGTTTTTCCACACTAAAATTCTATCTCCTCCGCCATTTACTGAACGATTTGTATTATATTTGGCACACAAGTTTCACTTGTCAATGTTAAACAGAAAGACGTCGTTTTCTTATATACTATTGTAAACGTTTTTGTACATTCACGATATATAGTATTTTCCAAAAATTCATTAATAAAAAAATATCCAAAATGTCGAAAAAAAACTGAAAGCCATTTTTTAGATATTGAATGGAAAAGACAATCTGCACAGGTTTTGAGTGATTTTATTCATAACTAAGGGAGGAGATAGATTTTGAAAATTGAGTCAAAATCCAAGATGGCGGCCGTTTCCATGGTAACCAATGGATGAATGTATTTAGACAGTTAGTCATGTACATACTAAAAGCAAAAAACCTAAACCCAAAAGCAAAACATATCATTTCAGGTCCTCCCCCCCCCCCCCCCCCAAGTAAATTGTTCTATTATCCTGACTGCAAATACAATCACTTTCATTGTGAAAACAGAATAAAGCCCTGATTTTATGGAGCAAAATATTCAGCCCTTTTCGCACGGCATTATTTTTATTTGTTCCCAATGTTTTGTTTGCTTCCGTTTCCACTGACTAAATTTACAGCATACTGAATATTCCGTTAACTAAAAATCTGCGCAGCGCATGAATTTTTCCTCAATGTAAGGCATTTGCTTGGAGAAAGAATGGAGAGATGCGCAGTCCCAGTGTCAATAAAGGTTATACACTTCCGACCTCTGACAACTTATCAAGACATAATCAAAGTCTCCAGAATGTATTTTTGCCAGAGTACAAAGACATTCAGCTGCAACAAAACGCCTAAAATATTTGCACTACTTTCCTTCATCAAGCTCTAAATGCTTCAAATTGCAGTAGAAGTAAACACAAAGGTTTTTCTCTTTTTTTGACAATTTCATGGACCAAAATTTCTGTTTTGTTCAAAAAATGTACAACTTTGTTAAAGTAACAAAGCTATGTGTTATCTATCTCAATATCGTTCACGAGGGACAAATGTAGACGTAAGTACATGTACAACTCACTTAAGTTTCCACATGTCATGGAAACACAAATGCTGCACGGCCCGAAAATTATCTGTGCGAAAAGTACTGAATATTCTGCTCCGTTGTATGAAAATAAAATTGGTGGGCAGTGTAAAAAAAATAAAAATACAAATATGTAGGTCCCAAATGTGGGAAATAAGAAACCCCACCATTTGCCCCTGAAAGAAAAGAGTCCATTATATTTTATTTTCACTTTTGTGTATTATTCTCTTAGGTACAGTGCATCTTTGGTACAGTAGTCGCCAAGTAAAAGCATGCTGCATAAAAGCACACTCTGTGTTAACACACACTTACATCTATAGACCAAATTTTTACTATATAATAATATAAAAACAGTGTGTAAAGACATGGTCAACATGTTTAAAGCAAGCCTTTTGTCTGTAATGCAATTTCATACATATCTATTATTGACCTAAAAATGGGTGTCATGTCAAGTAGTTGGTGACACCTTTGTCAGAAATAACAATGACAACAGATAACACACTGTAGAGAACAACACAAGAACAGATGAGCCAGTCTTCTTATGTCCTGTCTAGCTTCCACATATTTCTGAAGACTAGTAAGATGGAGGTGTCAGACATGATATATTGTCTATCTCTCCTAGTCTCTATGATCAAAAACTGACTGTCCAGACTTTATCCCATTGATCGCAAACTTATCAATCGTATGTCCGAAACACACCTCAATGATTATGATTTAGATAGTATACTGCGATATGATTGGCTACAACAGTAAAGGGAGAATACGATCAATGGAACTGAAAAGACTAGGACAGATGACAGACAAATGTGGCTGACAAACAGTAAGGGTGTGAGAGTGGGGCTTAATATTCAAAGTAAAGGCCTTCGGTGATTGACTCTCAAATCTGTATATGTGTAGTAAGAGGGTGATAATCAAGGGGTGAAATCAATAAAATTGCACGATACCTTTTACTATCAGACCTTCTGCATAATATGATCATCTCCAATTGAGCTCCCATAAAAACATTGTATGCATATAAGGGGACGAGATGGCAGAGTGGTTAAATGCATTGCACTGTGACCCAGAGGTACTGGGTTCGAGTCCCATTTCAAGCATTTAGTTTTTTTCCGCGGGCAAGAAAATTTACCCTAATTCAACACAATTGCTCACTTGAACAACATGGGTGACTTCTCTAGAGAAATTGGAATGCCAGGTGCGACACCTTTCAGTTCAGTGCCCTTACAGACGGCACTAATTTATTTTTTATTATGCATATAAAAACTAACTTTTTTCTGCGACCAAAGGATGTGTGTTTACCCGGCAATTAAGCTTTTTCTTGAGAACAGGTATGTTAAACTTCAAGCTTGCATCCTTTTAGTAGTAAAGAAATGTGCCTGATGGTTCTCAAGCAAACACATTTATACAGAGAGAAGTAGCGGTCTAAGAACACAGCCTTTGGGAGATTGAAAAATCATGCTTGAAATGAAAGCAGACAGAACTTTAGGTAGCCGGCCATCCACTACTAACTGAAAAACAAGCAACGAATCATGTATGATAGTTTTCTCATTCATTAACAACAAATAAGTTGGACACGTATCTTTGAATTATTGACAACGATTTACCTGGATAGTTTTTGCAACGTGAGCAATGATGAATTTAGACCATTTTTCGTTTTGCATGCACAATGCATCGTTTACAACATATTATCATATGCAAGACCATGACCATTGTTTGCTTGGCCCAGGTGGATGAAATTGGCAATATTGCCATATGGCGGGGTGGAGGGAGAAACTCCATTATAAGTATCTGTTTATTACACTACAGCTGAGAGGCTAATTTAATTTAAATGCCTTCATATTTAAAATCTATGAAAAAATCCATCTGTCTTGACAACTTTGACGAGTAAGGTGTCTGTTAAAGCGTGTTGTTAAATAGCCAATTTATATAGAAAAAATTATGTTTCCTGAGATAGCGTGCTGGGAGACCAACCGTGATGTTAGGCGACACGTTCTTAGACCGCCTATTGCCGTATGACAATTTATTTTACAACCACTTACAGTATATGTTATTATATTCATATGCCACAAACAGAAAAGCAAACAAGAAATAAAATATACAGCTCAAATTAACCCATAAGATATTATAGGTAGATAGATAGTAGACAGATAGATACATAGGTAAAGATACATTAATACATAGATAAGATACATACAATTTATTAAAAATACTGCGTAGAGTGAAGGATGATATGACCTATCAAACAATATTTACAATCATAATAGAAACATGAAATTGTAACTATCAAAATAATGCCATGAATACAAGTAAAGTATATGGTCATGCTCCATTGAAGCAAGTAAACAAGAAAACCAAACTGTATTGGCCGAATAAAAAACCCCCACACATTTTATAATTTCAATGGAATGATCCAGAAAATGATCAAATATGAAAAGAGGTATATAAAAATGTATTATTAATGGACATGATACGTGTATAATTTCTGAGGAGAGCCATTTGATATGAATCCTCTTCATGTCATGTAATGTACACAATCAATTGCATGCTCTTTACAGGGATCATGTTCAAAGATGAAATGTCCAAACTTTGACTACTTAATTAAAACAAAAATACAATTACCTCATATATCTGTAAAGAGCCCAATTTTAATTCACTTCATGAATCATGTGTAAACATATTATTTTACTTTTGTTTTTAAATTGCAGTGCACATAAAGATGACAAGCAGTCATTCAAAATAAGAAAAACATTTGACTCGTAAACAAACTCAACATCTTATGTTATACATGGTATATGTATAAAAAATACTTTCTACAACAAAAGTTTATGAAATTTGTCCAATGTCAGTAAAAATGTTCTACTTAAATGGTTGCTTCATAGACAAAAGAAATTCATATATATATATAATGCTACTAATAGCACTATTGATATCAATACATTAGATCCGAAAAATGTAAACGTACGTTGATATTAAATTGGACTTTTCAAAGTGCATGCCCCCCACTATCAAATGTATGAAATTAAAATGTGGCAAATGTTGTCAAGAGAGTGTAAATCTAAGAATTAAACCCCCTGAATGAGCTTTCAGCCATGTTGTCTTAACACACTGGGGACGGATTCTTTGAGCACAGGCAGAAAAGGGTCCCATGTCAATTTTGTCTGCATGACACGACCTGTTTGAATTATGGTACAGGAGATTACACACATACATAAGTACTAATATTAATATACTTCTTGTAGTACATAACATGTATTCTTACCTAGTGAATGATTTGATTTAAGACAGGAAAAAATGAAACTGACAAGCAAATGAGACCAGTCACTTAGGACCTGGTCCATAAATATTTAAACCATGGAAAACATTTTTTTTTTTTTTAAAGTCAGTACAAGCCCCTGCTTCCAGTATACCTCCCACCCCCTTTCCCCCCAATAAAAACACACACAAGCAAAAAAAGACTTAAGCTTAAATGCATATGTGTCAGCAAAATGGAGATACACATAATGTGTGTGAACACAATCAGTGAATAGGCTTTTGGGATTGAACAAGAGTGAAACTTGCCTTTAAGTTTTAACATACCAACATCTACTTACTACTTTATGCAATTGTTAGCTTTAGCCAAAAGGTGCGATCATTTTCTTGTCTCCAGGGGGCCATGAAATTCTGAACAAAATAGAACAAGTCCCCCCCCCCAAAAAAAAAGAAAAAATAATCGACTTGTATTTTGTGCCCACAATAGAGAAAATTAAATTAAGACTACAAACCATTGAATCTTCACAACCTTGAAATTGAGACAAATCAATCAGAAAAGAAAAACACTAGATTAAAAAATCAAGGTTGTCCCGAACCATTATCTCCTCATTTCACAATATATTTTTACATATACATGTTTACTCAAGACAAGTAAAAACTAAGGTATCCCCTTGAAGACCATTTATATAAATACGTGTAGATAGGCTAAAATAAATAAAAAATAATAATGAACAATGTCTTTTTCCTCTCAAGGAATCAGATCCTTTTCTTGCTCATTTTTAAGTATGTAACTGTGAGAGAACATTTTCATTTTAAAACTTACATGATGGCGCACACAACATATACATGTACTATGTACGTAATGCCATTGGAAAAAAATCCAAAATCTGGCCTTCTCTATGACTCAGAAACATGGCGTGTGATCAAGAAAAATAGCACAAAACTCCAGACCTTCATCAACAAGTGTCTACAACTACAATACCTCCCCAAGATCCGATGGCCAGAAATAAATTAGCAATTTTGACCTCTGGAAAAAGCCCCAAACAGAATCTCATAAACCAGCAGATAGCCCTTAGGAAGTGGGGTTGGAATGGACACACCTTGAGAAAGTCACAAGGCAACATCACCAGACAGTCACTCGACTTGAACCCTCAAGGGGGCAGATATAAAAAGACGTGGAGAAGATCCGTTGAAGAGGTCAGGGACAGTAGGTTGGTCATCCGTCGAATTGAGAAAAATGGCCCAGAACAGGTTGAGATGGAGGAGTGTCATCACAGTTGTATGTTTCAGATGGAACGGAGAGGAAGTAAAAGTAAGAAAGTAAATCAATGCCATTGGAAAGTAGGCTAATACTGTCAAAATGAAAATTGTCCACGAGGGAGGTTTTATCCCCATTCCCCTTCAAGCTACAGAAACTAGGATATAGTTCAGTTCTATGAGTCGTAGTGGCTTTGAGTTTGAAAGAACCGTTTGCTAATACTAATAAAACCAATACAGCCATTTTTAATCATACTTTTGTCAAAACTAATAGACTGAGGCAAGAATTCAATAAAGCATTATGAATAAGATGCTGTAATGCTCTTGTGTTGGGTAAGAACAAAGAGTTGTGCTATACTATACTTAAAAAACTTAGAAAATAGACAAATCCTTGACAAGAGAAATAATAGTATTAGAGACAAACATACTATTTTTCATTTAAATCTCCAGTCCAACAAGCATTTGTTGAACTTGCATGGCGAACAGATATATAGTTCAAGGAATCCATGATTTGGAGAAAATGTGAATGTGTAAGGTGACTAGGGAAGCTACCCTACTTACTAACTTACAGTAAAAAAATTATTATAAAAACTTGAGATGAATCGTGAACAGCGTATTATAAATAGATAGGTAATTGAAGATGTATAGAGTTTGACATGATGGGGAAGTGAGAATACAGCATGGTGTGGGTCAGTAATAGTACAACTAGGTCAGTAATAGTACAAATCTTACAACACACATGTCAATGTAATAATAATAATAATAGCCTTCCTCATGGACAGATGTCAGCATAGCATGGGGGCTATGTTTAGTTGTCAGCTGGCTGGCTCCTAAGATTAATGAGAGAGGAAAAATTGCCTAACAACATTGTCTGAGCAGCAGATTATTAGTTTGAAGAATCCATGAAAATGTTTTTGCGTGAAAAAAAAAGTAAAGAACAAAAAGGAAATAAGTTCAGACCATGCCGTTTGTTCGAAGAATCTGTGAATTCAACAAACGTGTGCTCGGCAAATGCGTGCTTGACTGTATATAAAAACAAAACTTTCATTTGTTTGTTTCATTGACCCGTCCACCATGTGCTGTGATCTTGTGGTAAATTAAGAGGAATCAACAAGATGATAAACCAAGAGTTTTTCAATCTACATATATGTATTTATAATTGAGGCAAACTACAAATTTTATTGTCTGGAAAAGATATTACTGATACAGTAAATGGCACATCACTGTATGTGAAAACTTGTCACAAATAGTATTTTAAGCAATGATTTAATATAATGGTGAATTTTTCAAGTATTATATTAAAATATTATAAACAACTTTTAAACTTTTACTACTACACATACAAACTTACACAAATACACACAAAAGAGATAAACAGAATACCTGTAGTCAGAGTCATCAACTACTTGTATACATTTATATATTCTATGCGATGTAAACGCAAATGTGTAAACACACAGGCCATACAAAAGAAACAAACAATCAATAAATGCATAATATAGAAAACCCCGAAAAGCTGTTGTCTTGTCAAAACATATCGTAAATGTCTCTTTGTCCCACCCCTTCCACCAAAGCACATTAACCAGGATGTAAAAAGAACCTGATATTTCAGTAAAACAAGTCTGTAAGAAATTTTTATGATAAACAAGTAAAATGAATTCGAAAAACTATAATTCATATAAAATGATCAATGCTGGTTGATGAAATGGGATGTAAAACTGTATTTCTCTGAAAAGAGTGTCCACACACCGCACAGCACCAGGGATTGTTGGGCGAATGCAATCCAACGTGCATGAGATACATGGCACGTTGGAAAAACAAGATGTCGCAATGTTCACACATAAAACCAGACTGCGTTTGACTTGAACGAGCATGGATGACAGTACTACTACTAGAGATAGACCTGTCAGTTTCATTGGGTTTGAGCGATTCATTTGACAATGTTTGGTTTTGCGTTTCATCAGCGTTGCTCTCTTCGTCTGAAAGAGAATGATTAAAAGTATCATCATGGGCCCTGCCCAAAGAGGAGGCTTTCACTCCCATAGAATCAATATGACCTTTCTCTCTGATAAACCCTGATGGAAAAATCATACCCTCTCTGGCCTTTGAATACTGAGCCCACTCTCTCATGGCAGCTTCATGATACTTATCTCGTTTCTTGGCCTGCCAAGGTATAGTTGGTCCATATGGCATGCTGGGCTCTCCGTTTTCCGATTTGATGGCATGTGCGGGAATAGTTCTGGGAATAACGGGCTCTCTCTACTTCGAGCAGACTCATTTGCTTTAGACACTGACGTAGGAAAACATATGGGTAAATTGTCATCTGGTGAATCCTCTGCCTCTGATGCACTTTGTATTTTCCGATCATGGGTAGGCGGAGACATCATGTCAAGTGATGGAAATTCCTCTTTGATCCTTTTAGCAGCAAAAGGCTGGTGACCAGAAGAAGACGCAGGATAAAATGGAAACTCTTGCTCCGAGGAAGCAGATCTCTTCAAATTAAGTCCTTCTACATACTGATCTTTGAGACCATCATTCATTCCAGGGAACTTTGGAATACCTCCAGCATTGCTGGGTAGAATTGGTTTCAACATGGGTGACTCCACCATCATCCCATGCACTGTGTGCAAATGTTTCTTCAGGTCTTGTTTGCGCTTAGCTGCATATTCACACATGGCACAAGCCCATGGCCGAACATCAGAATGGACTGCTTGATGATTCATCAAACTATTGGCGTAGGCAGTTTTGAAGTCACATAAGTGGCACATAAAAACCTTGTTTGCCTCGTCTTCCCCTGGAATACTGGCACCAAACCTCATGTCACGAAGCGCGCATCAGGGAATTTTGAGCTAGGGTCTAAATTGGCAAGAGCATTCAAATGGTTGAGTTCTGGGACGAGCATCTTGGGGTCAGAAACTGGGGGCTAAACTGATACTTTTCTGGATCTTTGTCAAGACCAGATTCCACCACTTTGGGCAGATTAAATATACTCTCATCTGAAGCCTCCTCCTGGCTTTCATGTGATGCGTTGTTCTCACTTTGGTCTTGACTTTCATCCTTGTCCTCTTTGTGAGAAAGAAAATCATCTCTTGAATCTTTTTCTTCACTGTCATCCATTTTTCCCCCGTCTGTAGAAAATCAAGAGAAAAAAAAAGTTTTCTTCAAAGGACAAGATAAAAGACTGGATAAATCTGGTATATAGAGGAAAATATTGTTTTCCCAAGTAATAATTATAAAGATGCTCAACAAACTAAAGTTGAAGTATTATAATTTAATTGAAATCTCTCCGTTCCCAATCATCACAACTTAAGGGAGCTCAACAAAATCATTTCTTGTTCTCTTCTGAATCAGTTCTTCCGCTTGTACCACTTCCGCCTCATCCTGAAACTTTCGTCGACATATGTTCATTCGTTTTCGAGTTATTCTGTTCACAGATGGACAAACATTGCCTAAAAACACAACAAAAATTCTGTTTCCTGAGATAGTGTGGTGGTCGGCAGACCGTGAGGATAGACCACTGCTGTATCTAAACTATGACAACATATATGAGAACTATTTGATTATAATGAGCTCAAAATATGCAAAGTTGAAAGTACATTATAACATTAAAAGCACAATTAAGGTGAGGAAGTCCAGGCCTTCATTAATTCAGTAGAGAAGGGGGTGGTGGGTTATAATTTATGTGGCTGTTAAAAATTGTTTCGTTTCTAGAGATTTTGACTCTTAATACAGCTGACCAGCTGATTTTCTCATAGTATGCCCTATTATCAACTGCAACCTGGTTTTTCTATGCATGGGGCTTTCAACAACTACAATTATCATTACAGTCTGGACAAGACAAATGTGTGAATGCTAGCCATGCACGATACGGCGCCAGTACGAATGAAAGCAGAGAGAAACTAGCTAAAGCGACGCACAACATGTTTAACGTCAAAGTGATGACGTAACAATAAATCACTGACACCCAGCTTATCGTCTAGACAGTCATGTGATTAATCATCTCTCAATGTCTGGTGAGGCTGTTGACAAAGTCCATACCAGAAACTCTCTCTTTCTCTCTCACACACACATGCATAGTATATATATGGCAGGTTTCACAAAAATGGGACCCAATGATAACTTGAACTCTTCAGTGAATCTTTCTCAAAATCCAATTAATAAATCTTCTTAACATTTGGTCCATGTATAGCTTTGGCATTGCAGATAAAAAACACATTAATATTGTAAAATTTGCTTTCAATTTGTATGTTTTGTGAATATTTTTTCGGTGCAAACGTGAGGAACTGAGATCGTTGGCATTTCCCTCTTTTTTAATAAAAGTCTAAGTTAAGTGAGGTCAAAGACCTTTTATTCTTGTTTCTTCAATTCCATGTTAAACAGAATTGTTTAAATAAATTTTGGCCATGTCTAAAAAAATAAATCTTTTGCAGTGATCACGCGAGGCAGAGTTCAGATTTTCGTTATTATACAAATGAACCTATAGTAAGAGCTGAAAAAAAGGTTGAAAAATACGTAGAAGCGCCGTTTTGTGATCTGGAGTGAAAGAAAATGTAGTTCTATGGCCATATATCCTGAAAAAGACAAAAAAAATATTCATAGGTAACTTTTAATGAGAGTAAAAATATCATATAATATGTGACCTTATGGTCGGACAAAAAATATTTTTTTCGATCTGGGATCTAAATACGGTAATATTGCATCCATCTATTTCCTCGTTGTTCATCTTCTGAGACTTGAGAAATCATGAAATTTTTGCTTTTAATCCTTTGGTTGCCATATTCGCCAAAAGGCATGGGTTTCAAATGCGACGTTCACCAAAAGGTGAATTCCTAATAAGGACCATTTAAAAGGCGAATTCTTTATTTTCAGTGCCTGTAGAAATTCGGGAGTAGCTCCCCTTTGCTTACGACGCTTTATTCAACTACAGTAATTTTTGTGTGTTTTGAACTGCAATTTTTGAAGATTTTTCTTATTTTATTGGTTTGTTTACATAAGCGATGGAATCTGATGATGAGGCTGCTACATATAGACATGATATTGACTCTGATGATGAGTTTATGCCCGGGAGTGATGATTCTAGCTCAATTTCTGAAGCTGATAGACCTACCTGGAACTAGATTTAGATTTAGACGATCGTGATGTTAGTCCTAGGCATACGGATCATGGTGACGAAGAGGGACAGAGAGGGGGAAGTGGGCGTGACAGAGAGAGGTCTGACGAAGAGTGGGTTTGAAGGATGCTAAACGATCAATATATCAATCGAATATTTAGCTGTCCATATTCCTAACTAGCCTGAAAATTTCATTACCTCGTGATGTGTCGTTTGAGAGCTAGATTTTTCTCTCTAAAAGCACCATTTTTCATACGAATTCTCAAAAAAGCCTTAGCATTTGAGATGTAAATAGGGACAAATAGGATAGCAACCAAAGGGTTAAACTGTCCGTTCAGCTTTGAGAAATATTTTTGCTTTGTCTGTCTCTTTATGAACACCCGCCTTACGCACGGACCAAAACGTAGACGATGACCGTTCAGGTTAGATTTGGTTGCTTTACTTAGAGCAAAACCTGCTTTGGCTTATCGTGAGTGAAACATGTAAAGAAGTCCGGCAATCAATATGCTTTTATGATTTATTATGTTTTTAATAAATAAATACGAGATAATTGGTAATACAGGAGATTTAGAAGTCCAGTACAACGATGGTGACTCTATATCTCAACTATGCACATTGTCTTCTTCGCGGGGAGAGGGAAGAGTGATGATGGGACTGAGGTGGGCACGTATGGGGATAAAAAGAACCATTGTTGGCAAAAAAGCGCTTTCTTCTCGGTTAGGTTTTTGTTGTTACCTTTCTCTCTCTCTCTCTTGGCAAACATCGGCATATACGTATCGCATCTTCACTCGTTACATAAGCCGTGAAGTTTAAAAGGTTTTAGCAGAATGGCACAAATGATAAACCCGTAACAAGGATAGTATAAACGCGCACAATCACAGAATTTTACCAAAAAAAAGGGGACAAATAAGCGGAGGGTTTCGCCCGCTAACACGATCCGGAGCGCGCGAGTCATCTGATCAACGGTAAGGCACCGGCCTTGAACTTCGCACCCGAGGTGTCGGGAAACATAAACACAGACTTCACATCTTATTGAGAACTAAGGAAAAGTCAGGTAACTCTCCAAACCAATGACCAAGCGTTATGTCACTAAATACTCGCCAGGGAAACCTCAGTCAACCGACCCGAGCAGTTCCGCGTAACAATGCGTCACTGGCATTGGACCAAGAATTTTCAGTTACGCCCCTTGACTCAAAAACATGCCTTCTAAAAGCTTATTTACTCGCCTCACAGTCTTTTGCTATCTCTTAAAGTCATATCTGGAATCCTCAAGTTCTAAGCTTTAACATGGTAAATAACACTTGTAAGAAATATAACATGTACACTTTGACAAAAGAGGAAATGGGGATGAACCATTTTATGAAACCTGCCAATATATTATATTATAATATTATAATATTAGAGAGAGAGAGAGAGAGAGAGAGAGAGAGAGAGAGAGAGAGAGAGAGAGAGAGAGAGAGAGAGAGAGAGAGAGAGAGAGAGAGAGAGAGAGGAGAGAGAGAGAGAGAGAGAGAGAGAGAGAGAGAGAGAGAGAGAGAGAGAGAGAGAGAGAGAGAGAGAGAGAGAGAGAGAGAGAGAGAGAGAGAGAGAGAGAGACAGTGCTTATCAGGAGCACATGCTTGAGTAACAAAACGCTACTCAATTCTTCATCCGTATTCGACCGTACCTACGATACTAATAACTGTGACAAACACTAAATAAAATAGCATTGTTTCGATCTAGTCGGGTATTCATCATTATCATTAATAGCCAATAGTCACTTCCGTTTAAGATATTTGGCCCTCTTACTATTTGAACAAGGAAAACAGGCTCTAAATTTAGGGCTGGCATTATGCTTGAGTTAAATAGTGAGACCGACTGGCCACTTTATTGTAATGCTTCCACATATGATAGGTTTCACAAAATAGTCCATCCCCATTTCCCTCTTTTGTCAAAATGTATCTTATATTTCTTAAAAGTGTTATACACCATGTTAAAGCTTAGAACCTGAAGATTTCAGATACATGACTTTAAGAGATAGCAAAGGACTGTGAGGCCAGTAAATTAGCTTTTAAAAGTCATATTTTTCAGTCATGGGGCATAAATTGTAGGTCCAATGCCAGTGACACAATGTTATGCGGAACTGCACGGGTCTGTTGACCAAAGTTTCCCCTGGCGTTTATTTAGTGACATAACGGTTGGGTATCTGGTTTGGAGAGTTCCCTGACTTTTCCCTAGTTCTCAATAAGATGTGAAGTCTGCGTTTGTGTTTCCCAACACCTCGGGTGTTGAGTCCACGGCCAGTGCCCTACCGTTGATCAGATGACTCGCCCGTTCTGGATCGTGTGGACCGATGAAAACTGATGTAAAATTCTGTGATTGTGCACCTCTACACTATCCTTATTACGTGTTACGGGTTTATCGTGTGTGCCATACTGCTGGAACCGGTACGGTAAACTTCACGACTTATATTTAGTGAGAATGCGATACATATAGGCCGACATTTGCCAATAGAGAGAGAGAGAGAAGCAGAGAAAAAGAGAGGTGGGTAGAGAGAGAGAGAGAGAGGAGGGGAGGGAGAGAGGGAGGGAGAGGAGAGAGAGAAAGAGAGAGGAGAGAGAGAGAGAGAGAGAGAGAGAGAGAGAGAGAGAGAGAGAGAGAGAGAGAGAGAGAGAGAGAGAGAGAGAGAGGGGACAGCAGGAAAGAAAGGTACCAGCAACAGAACCCTCACCGAAAAGACAGTGCTTTTGCCGACAACGGTTCTTTTCCCCCGTACGTGCCCTCCCCTACTCCCATCATCACTCCCCCCCGCCCCTCTCTCCGACTATCTACAGTCACATAGAGCGCCCCACTAGACTAGCACAAACATGTGTCTTTATCGAACGATAATTGCTTCACAAAATACGGGACGGGATGGGAGCAATGGCTGACAAATTTTGAACTCTACTTGAACCTGTGCTATAGGTATTGTTTTCTCTCTCGTTTAAATGTGTTTTTAGTAATATTATATTATGCGGAGAAGACTGTGCATAGTAGAGACGTCAGTCACTATCAATGTGATGGACTTCTATACCTCCCGTATCTCGGCTTTATTTATTAGAACGTAATAAATCATGAAAGCCTATTGATTGGCAGACTTCTTTTCATAAGTTTCACTCACGATAAGCCAAAGCAGGTTTTGCTAATGGCAGGTTTCACAAAATGGTTCATCCCCATTTCCCTCTTTTGTCAAAATGTACATGTTATATTTTTTACAAGTGTTATATACCATGTTAAAGCTTAGAACATGAGGATTCGGGGATATATGACTTTAAGAGATAGCAAAGGACTGTGGGGCAAGTAAGTTAGCTTTTAAAAGTCATTTTTTCAGTCAAGGGGCATAACTGTGAAAATTCTAGGTCCAATGCCAGTACGTAATGTTACGTGAACTGCTCGCGTCCGTCGACCGAGGTTTCCTGGTGTTTATTTAGTAACGTAACGCTTGGGCATCTGGTTTGGAGAGTTCCCTGACTTTTCCCTAGTTCTCAATAAGATGTGAAGCCTGTGTTTGTGTTTCCCGACACCTCGGGGCGTGGAGTCGACGGCCGGTGCCTTACCGTTGATCAGATGACTCGGCGATCCGGATGGTGTGGATGATGAAAACCAATGCCTTTTGTCCCATTTTTTGTAAAATTCTGTGATTGTACGCCTTTATACTATCCTTATTACGTGTTACGGGTTTATCGTGTGTACCATTCGGTAAACTTCACAACTTATAATTTAGAGAGAGAGAGAGAGAGAGAGAGAGAGAGAGAGAGAGAGAGAGAGAGAGAGAGAGAGAGAGAGAGAGAGAGAGAGAGAGATGCACCAGCAACAAAACCCTCACCGAAAAGAAAGCGCTTTTGACGACAATTGTTCCTTTCTCCCCACGTACGAGCCCCCCCCCCCTTTCATCACTTCTCCGCTACTCCGTCATCACTCACCCCCCCCTCTCTAACTATCTACAGTCACAAAGAGCGCCCCACTAGACTAGCACAAACTTGTCTTTATCGATCGATAATTGCTTCATGGAATACGGGACGGGATGGGAGCGGTGGCTGGCAAATCTTGAACTCTACTTGAACCTGTGATATACTATTATTAGTATTTTTTCTCTCTCTCTCGTTGAAATGCGTTTTTAGTAATATTGTATTATTATGCCAAGAAGACTGTGCATAGTGGAGGGTAAAGTCACTATCATTGTAATGGACTTCTAAACCTCCCGTATTGCCAATTATCTTGTCTTTATTTATTAGAACATAATAAATCATGAAAGCCTATTGATTGCCGGACTTCTTTACATAAGTTTCACTCACGATAAGCCAAAGCAGGTTTTGATAATGCAACCGAATCTAACCTGAACGGTCTCCGAATCTAACCTGATCACAGTCTCCTTTCTGATGTCCGATCATCGTCTACATTTTTGCATGGCCGTAGCGCATGGCCGTAGAGTCTTCCAAAAACAAAATATTCCGCAAAGCCAACTAGACAATTTAAAAACAAAAATTTCATGATTTCCCAATAGGCTTACACGAGATGAACTACGAGACAATAGCTTGGCGCAATATTACCGTTATTAGATCTCAGATCGAAAAAAATATATTTTTTGTCCGACCATGAGGTTTCGAAGACTGCCAGTAGTCTCATGGTATTCTCACTCTCATTTAGAGTTACCTATGATTTTCGTGTCTTTTACAGAATATATGGTGGTAGGAATACGTTTTCTTTCAATCCAGATAAAAAAACGGTGCTTCTACGTATTTTTCAACTGTTTTTTCAGCTCTTACTATGTGTTCATTTGTAGACATCAGTTGTTACATAATAACGAAAAATCTGAAACCTGCCTCACGTGATCACTGCAAAAGATAAAAAATATTTAGGACTACTTCAAATTTTCTTTGAACAATTCTCTTCCACATGGAATTAAAGAAAACAAAATAAAAGGTCGTTGACCTCATCTACCTTAAGATGAAAAGGGACTTATTAAAAAAGAGGAAATGCCGTCTGTCTGGATTGCTGACGTTCACACCCAAAAAATATTCACAAAACACACAAATTGGACCAAATGTTAAGAAGATTCATTAATTAGACTTTAAGAAAGATTAATTGAAGAGTTCAAGTTATCATTGGGTCCCATTTTTGTGAAACCTGCCTAATGCAACTGAATCTAACCTGAACGGTCTCCGAATCTAACCTGATCAGTCTCCTTCCTGATGGCCGGTCATTGTCTACATTTTTGTGCGGGCGGATATAAGGAGACATCAAAAGACAAAATATTCATAAAGCCCGATCAGACAATTTAAAAACAAAAATTTCATGATTTCTCCATAGTCTTACACAAGATGAACAACGAAAAATAATTCGACGGTATTACCCTTATTAGATCCCAGATCGAAAAATTTTTTTGTGTGTGCGGACATAAGGTCCCGCAGACCATGATAATCTCAGTCTCATTTAGAGTTACCTATGATTTTTTTCACATCTTTTACAGGATAAATGGCCGTAGGAATACGTTTTCTTTCACTCCAGATCATAAAACGGCGCTTCTATGTATTTTTCAATTGTTTTTTTCAGCTCTTACTGTATTTGTAGACCACAATTGTTACATAATAACGACAATCTGAAACCTGCCTCACGTGATCACAGCAAAGATAAAACAAATTTAGACCTGGCCAAATTTTCTTTGAACAATTCTCTTTCACATGGAATTGAAAACAGAATAAAAGGTCGTTGACCTCACCTACCTTAAGGTGAAAAAGGACTTATTAAAAAGAGGAAATGCCAGCAGTCTCAATTGCCGGCGTTCGCACACACAAAATATTCCAAAACACACAAATTAAAAGCAAATTTCACAATATTAATGTTTTTTATATCTGCGATGTCAAAGCTATACATGGACCAAATGTTAAGAAGATTCATCAATTAGACTTTGAGAAAGATTAATTGAAAAGTTCAAGTTATCATTGCGTTTCATTTTTGTGAAATCTGCCCATATTCTAGCTCTAGATCTAGCCTATAATATAATATCGTATTGAGTATTAGTATTGTACACGACTGATAATTTGATGCACGCCTTGTTAAGATCTAATAGATCAAGATTTAGACTAGATATAAATGATACATTCATCTAGATTTAGATGTAGATCTAGATTCTAGATTTTGGAGGTTTAGCAATCAAATGATGTCCATCATTGTTGTTGTTATGATGAATGATGGTCAGGCGTAGCTCTGAAAGGCTCTGAAAAAGCAATACTTTTGTTTTTACTTTAGATTGGGCCTTAGCGGTGAATCCAGAATCAAATTAACAAGTAAATTTGGAATACCTGGTATTAGAAAATGAGGATCTAGATCTATTTCAAGATGACCAGAGTTAACTCAAGATCTTGTCCTAAGGCTGGAACAATGGCTGTCAATCTTCAATCCTGTTAACCACCGCTGTCTTTATTGTGAGGTCTCTTATCTTGTTTATCTTTTTTAACAGTAGCCTCCCTAGGTCGGATTTTTTTGTCGAATCACATCACTTAGATATATTCATCTCAACAAAATTTAATAACACGTAAGGCTTCCGGTTTACCTGTCAACTTTATTAGTTGTAAATTTGTTGCCGTCTGCAGTAGTGTCTGGTGAGTAGATATAATCCAAAAAGTGAGCTTGTTCAGTTCTCTCGAACGTATTTCTTGTGTCAATGCAGTACTATTATCTTGTTAAAAGCTCTGAGCCTAGATCAAGTTTTAAATGAAGAGGCTTTGAATAATTCATGTGGTGGTGATGCGCAAACGAAAAGTGTTGAGAGGAAATTGACAACCAGATGAGATGATTAGACTATACTAGATCTAGTCACTGTAGACTAGTGTACAGGCCTCTTATAATGAAATTTGACATCTGGCAGGGTTTAAAAAATGGGACCCAACGTGAAGACTTCAATGAATCTTTCTCAAAGTCAATTGATGAATCTTCTTAACATTTTGGTCCATGTAGAAATCTAGTTGTATCATAGTATGCAGAATCTATTCTAGATCTTTTATTTTGACATTGCAGATATATAAAAACCATTAATTATCTAATCTAGTAAGTTCAAGATTTCTTAGCTTCCACTTCCATCCCGTCCCGTAGTCTGCGAAGCAATTATCGATCGATAAAGCCACAAGTTTGCACTAGTCTAGTGGAGTGGGGAGAATCGAGATCTTGAACGCTTTCACTGCGCTCTACCATCTATGTGACTGTAAATAGTCGGAAAGGGGGATATGGGAGGGAGGGAGCGGTATAGGTCCTATATGACTAAATAGTGGGAGGGAGGGAGGCGGTATAGCTTCAGAGTGCTGATGGGACTAAGGGTGGGCACGTGGAAAAATCATTGTCGTCAAAAGCATTTTCTTTCTTTTCGGATAGGTTTTTGTTGCTGTTGTTGCTTTTCTCGCTTTCTTTCTCTCTATGTTGGCAAATATCAGCCTATACTTATCACATTCTTCACTTGTTATAAGCCTTGAAGTTTATTGGTTTTAGCAGAGTGGCATACTTGATAAACCCATAATACATAAAATAATAAAAAAAACAAGGTATAAATGCGTACAATCACAGAATTAAAATAAGAAAAGAGTGCTAGTCATCAACAGTAGGGCATCGGCCGTTGATTTTACTCCTGAGGTGTCGCTGAACACAAACACAGACCACATCTTTTTGAGAACTAGGGAACTCTCCAAGCCAGATGCCCAAGCGTTGTGTCACTAAATAAACTCCAGGAAACCTCGGTTGACGGATCCAGGCAGTGCCGCATAACATTGCGTCTTTGGCATGCTACCAATATTTTTCACAGTTGCCCCCTTAACTGAAAAACATTGCTTTTAAAAGACTCGCCTCACAGGGCTTTGCTATCTCTTAACTCTCAACGATTCCAAACAAGGAAAATCGATGATGGACCCCCCCCTTCACTGCGGATACATTTAAATGTTGTTTTGCATTATTTCAATTTTTTTCTGGTTTTTATGAAAATTATAAATAAGTCTGCCCGTAAAATATATTTTCATCAAAATAATTAGTTTTCATAATGAAAATTATAGTGAAAATATTTTGGCATTTGCCTCATGCCTTTGTTTACGTTTTGCATCCGCCATCTTGAAGTCATAACAACAACTCTTTTCACCGCTCTACTTCGAACAAGAATTTCTTCATTGAAAATGAAACTAATACCCGATGAAGATATCATTGCATATCTAGAGATGATAGGTGCCAGCTATGATGAGGAATGGGTTCCAAAATTGATTAGATGAGCAGCAAGGATGAAGAACTGACCCCATCCACTCCAGCCCTCCGTTGTCTTCAGTAAAAGGTGTGTGTTTTTCTGTTGTCTGTTCGTCTCTCCATCTAGAAACCAGATCTCCAGATCTAGATGGCCGTAGTGTTACTAATTCTGTGTTTTCAACATTAGATGCTCCATTGTTTCTAGTAAAGTTAGATGTTTACATCTAGATCTAGCGTGTGTCTGGAGATGGCTTCAGTTTCTTATTTATACTGAACCGAATTAAATATATCATGTAGGCTAGTAGTAGTGTTGTAAAGTAAAGGACTGATTTGATGAATTGCAGTCATATGGATATAGATCTACATCTGGCATGACTACTATAGGAAGGAATACCATAGTCAGGCACACCCCATCACCATCTCTGACTTTGAACCACCCCCTGCCCGCCCCCGCCCCCACCACTGCATTATCCCCCAATCTGCCTCCACCCAATGCAAAGTTAGGTGCCTCCAACAGCCCACCCCACTTAAAACCACATTTGTACCTAACTATGGTAGTTCTCCCTTACCATAGTTGGGAACACACTATCACCTCCAACCCTCCCCGCCCCCCTCCCCCATCCATGGCAAAGTTAGTTCCCTCCAGCAGCTCATCCCAATGGAAAATGCAGTGTTCCCGACTATGGTAGTCGTTCCCGAGATCAATTTATTGTTATATGTAATGATATTGTTATTGATACATATAATGTATACATTTAAGTGTTTATAGGCTCCTAGTAAATGTGTCTTTGTTCTTTTATTTTCTCCAGCTCTGTGACTAGAGAGCCAGAAGTGGTGGTTGGTGATCACGAGAGGGTTGATCGCGGGCAAGACACCCCAGTGCCTCAATTCCGACCTGAGTGTGAGCCCAGACTCCATCTCGCTGAGTATCAGACTGAGTGAGAGAGTCTAGTGTAGTTGTGTGAATGGCCGAATGTGTATGCTGAAATTGTTTAAGAGAGCGTAGAATTTAGAACTTAATCAGCCACAGTAGTAAGGGATTATAATCAAAATATGAATGGTGAAGATTTATCTGATCAATTACATTTTATAGATATCGCCATAGAGTAAATAGTTATATTTTATCTCAAGAATTTAGGGGGGAACATCCAGATATGCCAGAATTAAATAAATGTGATATTGTATAATTAACAATACTACTTAAAAATTAGTAAGACAATTAGTGGAGATAGAAGATGATGAGGAAGTATCAGCATGGAGAAGAACAGAGCTAATTATCAGTCACCCAATTTTGCCATATATGTTTCTGGTAAAAGGGAAAATTGTAAATTATTATTGATATAATATCATGAAGATATAAAGTCTAGACATTATTGTTTTACATGTTGTAATTTTTTATTGTTTACAGCAAGAAAGGAATTGTATGTTTGAAGCTCTCTCAGTGATTTCTGTTGACTTACATGTTGTTACTAACACAATTTTGATTTTAATTTAATTTTTTTATTGCTATTAAAAATTATATTTGAAATGCTTTTTCTTACCCATAATGTCAAACTAATCCAAATGGCTTTATAAAAACATTATGGTTATGTCTCTTATTTATGAGTTTGATTTAATATATGAGAGATTTATTATTAACCATAAGATCACTTGACTTCTATCTAAAATCTTGTTTCTTGCGTTTCGACGTCCTTATTTTGTGTTCAAATTTTCCCGTGTATATGATGAAATTTGTACCTGAATGGACTTTACTTATTTATAAATGACTTGTGGCTGACATTATCTAAAGAAGCTATCAGTATAAAATACAACTAAAGCTCATATATAGAGCCTTTAGTCACCTAATAATACAAATTCAATATTTAATTGTGAATTTTCGATATGTGAAATGATTACTTTAAAAAGATATTTTCCTTCTAACATGTTTCAAACTAATCTAAATTGCTTTTAAAAACATTCTGGATATATTTCTTATAGTCTGTGTGTTTGATTTCATGTTTCAGGAAATTATTAACCCCAAAAAGTACTTTGAACTTGCATGCCTTATTATTTTCGCTTTATTTTCCACATTTTGATACCCTTACTTCTGTGTAAAGTGTTCCCTTCTATTGTGGAATTTGTTGCTGAATACAGTTTTATTATTTGCAAAAGACTTGTGGCTTAATTTTAATAAAGAAATTTTGAGTCAACTAAAACTGGAATTTTTTTTCCTTCTTAGTGTTTCTTGTGAATTTTTTCACTTTTTTGTGAACATGAATTTCATTCATATTTTTAGTTAAATAGTTCTCTCTATCAAACAAACTGTCTGAAACCCATAAAAAACTGATCTACAGCCATTTCTGAACAAAATGAGCGGGTAATATGATATCCTTGTTGTTCTCAGTCAAAAGTTATTAGAGGTGAAAAAATGCAGTCTTCACAAATTTTATAAGGGAGAAAATCCTAGAATTGTTGAGAGTTAAAGTCGTTTACTCGAATCTTCAGGTTCTAAGCTTTAACATGGTGTATAACACTTGTAAGAAAAATAACATTTAAATTTTGACAAAAGAGGGAAATAAGGATGGACCATTTTCTGAAACCTGCATCAATTTTTTAAAACTTGTTAAAAACAACAGCATATATAAGATATTAAAACAACGATACAAGAGATATGGGATATTGGTTGGAAGTTTCTATTTGCAAAATAATAAATCTTTTAAAATAAAAACTGTAGCACTACTTAGTTTTTGAAAATTGACCTATAATATAATATCGTATTGAGTATTAGTATTGTACACGACTGATAATTTGATGCACGCCTTGTTAAGATCTAATAGATCAAGATTTAGACTAGATATAAATGATACATTTATCTAGATTTCGATGTAGATCTAGATTCTAGATTTTGAGGTTTAGCAATCAAATGATGTCCACCATTGTTGTTATGATAAATGATGGTCAGGCATAGCTCTGAAAGGCTCTGAAAAAGCAATACTTTTGTTTTTACTTTAGATTGGGCCTTAGCGCTCAGGACCCCCACAAACCTATACCTCGAATGAAATAGGGTCGTCCTATACTTTTACACAAATCCTCTTCGTATACACTGTTCTTTTCATGTTGAGACTACACAATCAGCGACAATAATAGTATTAATTTTCTATAGTACAATATTATTGTATCCAGAACTGCTAACAAAGCCCACACTTCCATATATATGAGCAAAGGTTATGCTCAAACGCCACTAACGTCAGGGCGAACAGTCGCAAAGTCTCTCCTCTCTCTCTCACGACTGACCCGTTCAACCAATCAACACCGCTCTTGCGCGATCACGCGTGTTTCTTCCCACGAGCGATGAAGTCAGTCCCCCAATTGGGTCATCGTGAATGTTTCATTCTGACCTCAATGGTTATAATATTTGAATACATCAGACATTCATTTTATTCTATGCATCATTATTATTATCATGTTGTTTGATATCACAAGTGAAAAACTCTTGTGAGCTGAAAGTGTGTGAAACGTGTGTTATTGTATGCTTTTAGTGTTGTAAATTTCAATTGTGTTTTTCTCAAAATGTTAATTTTTAGACTTTTTCGCTGTTTGCTGGCCATATTGGTATATATTTTGTCATGAAATTTCGCACGTATAAGTTTGGAGCGATTTGTTCATTAAGTTTTCTAAATAGCTATGTAAAATAACGTATAAACAAAAAACAACAGTTCAAGATGGCGGCCGTTTCCATGGCAACTAAGTGAACAACAAACAACACCGTATAAGTTCATGTTTCAATACACTGATTACATATGTGCATAATTTAACCTAAAAAAATCAACAGTAAAAACAATAGTTTCTGAATCTGCATATCCCCTTAACAACTTAGGCTCAATAAGTGCATTTTCTATTGTTTGAAAGTCGATATTCTGTGTAATTGTAACGTTTGTCGTTTTAAAGCTAATTTGGCTTGAAAACCTTTAATTAAAAATACAAGAATTTATATGAGGGATAGAGACAGAAAAATCATTATATTAGGGCTATGGAACTTGTCCACTTCTTTCCAGGTTGTGTCACTCTATGTTTCCATGACACGTGTCAAGCTCTTTGTTTCATGCTTTTGATGATCTTTTACCCTGTCCACAATTTTCAGTTATCTTCATAATGAGTTGAGAAGTATTAAAAATACAGTGTTATGAAATTGCCTTTTCAATACTATGAGATATATTTTCATTTGTCATCTCTTTTTGTTTTTCCTCTGCAGCTGAGGGAAGTACAACATGTATTCGAGTAATTTGACAATCAGTGCCCTAGTGGTGCTGGCCTTTGGGTTTGTCCTAACAAAACCATTGAATCGAGGGGCCAATCATCCTGACCCAGTGGAAAACAATTCACCAGAAGATAAAGTAGGATTCCAATAAAATAATAAATTTCACCCCTTTTTTTTTGTTGTTGAGACCTCTTTCATCATTTCAATTGTCAATTTTATTTTATTCTTATGTTATCAAATAGTGGCCAACTTTGAAATTAGGGAATTGCGAATTTGAAAATGTTAAAAGTCGTATAGAACATTCTTTTTCGTTTTGTTGGAAAGAAAGAAAAGCATACCTTAAAATGAAACATACTAAATTGGTGAATTATAGCTGGTCATTAGTTTAATAATTTCTTTAAAATGAACTCTTGTTTTTCTTTGTCATCCTCAAGAAAATATTCACATATACACTAACTTTACTGCATTGTTTCAAATAAGATAAAAGTTTTTATAAATAGATTTTGATTTCATTGCATTGTTGTGAATAAAATCAAAGGAAGCAGACATTTGTAAAGAAGATGGAATAGTTTGGTTAAATGCAGTGCATTATATATTCATTCTATTTGCAACAAGTGTGGCTCTATAAACGAAGATTTGGAAAATGTCACTCTCAATTATCCTGGCCTCTGAACCGAAATGTCGTGGGTTCAAGCCCGGCAGGCTGAAAAGTTTTATCAAGTTTTTTTTTTAGTAAAACCTACTCCCCTGGTTTAGGTAGGTGAATAGACACATAGTCCCACCCGAGACGGATGATAGAAAGATCCCTAGGCTGTTGACAGGGCAATCAGGGCAAAATTTAATATCCTACCAAAGGTCCGGAAATCACCTTAGTTGTGGATGTGGGTAAAATGAAATCAAAAGTCACAGAAATGTAATTTTTGCAACACAGGCAATAATAAGAACGAATCACATTTGATACATTATTAATCGCCGATGGCATTGATTTATTTAAAATATATTGGAAAAGTAAGTCTGTGTTTTGACTACCTGGTACTGTAATGATATTTTACAAAATGGAGTATGTAACTAAAACTTGCTCTAAATTGGCTCAAATGTAATTTTAATTTAACTACAATAATATATTGTTATATTAAATAAATGACTGTCAATTTCAAATATTTCCCTAAGCAAAGAATTAAGATCATATTTTGACTATCTCGCATTCTCATGCATAGCTACATACACATAGATAGGCAGATGAAAAAACCCATATGATAGCCGCAATATACACTATGTTGTGTACATGTCAGCTTAATGTACTATCAGCTAAATCTTGTTTTTAAATATTTTAAAATATTTTTTTCTTAATTGCCTGTTTTCTTGCATTTTGTTCATAGCCTTCATTGTGTCCATTTCTGACGTCAAACATTCCTTTCCCTCATGAGAACAAAATCAAGAGATTTGGATTTATTTTTCTTCAACCAAGCTATCAGCAATTTTCTTTTATGACGACAAATGAGATGATTGATTTATCTGCAATATGTGTGGCTCCAGTCCTTTCCTTCAGTCTCAAACAACTAGTTGACAATGTCACTCACAGATTCATTAAGAACAATAATTGTTATATTACAAAATTTTAAAGGCCACTTTACAACCTTCCTTCTATTGTTTGTTTTCAAAAGGATTGTGTTCTCTCATTCTACAGTTTGATTTGGGATTACCATATGAGCATTATCTGAAACAAGTTGTTGAAGAACTGGAAAAAGATCAGGAATTCAAGAAAAATTGGAAACGGCAAACTTGTCGGATATTAAGGTATGATTTATTGAATCAAAGATGGCCAATACTGATGATAAATGTTAAATTGTGATGACTGGCAGACAGAGCAATTTGTAAAATAAAAATTAGGATTTTCAGACGTTAACTTTTGTAAAGCGATAGCATGAAGTTTGTGTAGCTTTCAGTCTTAAATGAAAATGCTGATAGAACTTCATTTTTCATGTATATATATAGTAATTTAAATTTTAAAATCTATTAATTAATTGTTTTTAACCTGAAAGCTATACCTATATTATTTATATTGTTGACAATAACAATAATGCCACTTCATGATATAAAAGATCCTCTGCTTTTATTAAGTTAGGGTTGTTAAAAATTTGGTTTGTGTCATTTTCAATACGATTTGTTTTTGTTTTGTCAATTGCAACTTTCCTCCCTTTAATCAGAATGGAAACATTGCCCCATATTTGGAACTAGTCAATCACACGATCCGGTCGAATTTGGATGAATTGAAACGAAGAGAAATAAGACGTATTCAAGAACTTGCAATCCGCAGTTCACGTGCTGAAAATGGTAAAGGTAATGCACCTTTCTTTTTATGTCATATTGATGGCGAATGGCACAAAGTGCGCTAGTCAGAGTATGTCTTGTTTTACAGAAGAAGGAAAATGCATACATAAATTCCACAAAATTCAATTTAGATCAAATTAGTGCTAGCAATTCAATTTAGTGATATTCTTTCAGATTTTCTATGATTTCTTTTTTGTTTGTCTGTTTTAAGTATTTTTACCTTTACTTTTAGATTTAGTTTTCTTTTTCTTTCCTTAAGTACATTTATAGATGTCATTCTCAGTTACACACAACAGGATATGAATCGTGATTAATTCCGGCTCCAGGCCTTTTCACTATAACTATCATCTTTTTCATGCATGGAAGCACACCGCTTCATTTTCACGAAAAACTGCAATTTTCACACTGAACCATGAGCTGGCACTACTCACACGAGGACATTTCAATGGACAGCCTGACACAGTCTAGATAGCTAGTCTTAGGTCCTAGAACTGAGCCTTAAAGTTTGTGAGCTATCAGTTAAGCTTGAAAACAGCTTGTTCTTGGAATGGCCGAAAGTTATTTGTACTGGACAGATTTAGACGTAGCTAGCTAGATCTAGGGCCTATATTCTAGTCATATAGCCTAGAGATCTAATTTTGTCATAGACGATGATTAACCAGTCTTTTTAAAATTTACTAAACATAGTATTAAGGCGAGATAGATCAAGATCTAAATTCTAATATAAATAGTTAGAGGCCTAGTAACTAGCTAACTATTATTACAGATAGAATCAAGAAACTGCTGATTTTCTTCAAAGAGGTTGACGCTTGGCAGACTAGATGTAAATCTAATTGATAGTGCAATAATTAGAGTTGATAGAGTAAGAATGTGGCAAGATCTAGATCTATTTATAAATAAAAAATTTCAAAACATCTGCAAGCTCACACCTTGGATTTGTTGATTGAAATCACTCAGTCATGTTATTGATGTAGATCTAATTTCTAAGAGAACAAATTGAATTTCAGGAGGGAATGTCTATCTAACAGAGTATATAATGTTGAATTCTTGTCTAGGTCTAGTTATAGTTGTGTTAGGAAGGTAGTCACAGATGGGTTTGCATCGTGCTGTTATTTTATTTAAAGCATGAGTTTAGATATGGTACAGAAGGTAAAAACTCATACTGAGAGAAGAGTTCACATATTGATATTCTCACAAGTTTAAAAAATCTGTGAGTTCAGATTTTTAAAGTTATTTGCATTTACATCCCTGGTATTAATGTAATATAATAGTTTTCTGGAAGTTCTTAAGAGTTGAAAATTTTAACTGAATTTGTTAATTTCAGTCATTCTCAACATAAAATATGGCTTTCAACTCTCTCACCGCTTTTGTTTTAGCCACAAGAAATAGAACAGGTCTTCTCTTTCCTCCTATTGAATTCAGAACAGACTTTGATATGTATATTTTTCACTGATATTTGTTATAAACACTTTCTCCTTGTTTCACACTTCAGGCATAGAGCACTTTAGCATTGAACATTTAGATAAGGGAAGCTCACACAAGTTTGGAGTAGAGGATCTGCGAGCACTCATCAAAACAGTAAGTGTGCTTCAGTTTTAAATGTTTTGGATATGGGCTAAACAATTTTTTTGTCAACGCTTATCATCATGTGTAGACAGTTTATTCCAAAGAAAGGACAGATGCTGATTGTAGGTCCTTCTTCTTGTTTGTTTCCGTACTGTCTTTGCACTTGCCGCTGCTTTTCAACGTATATTGACGTCACTACATGTGGTGGATAGATGTGATAAATGACATTGAGGTCAACACAATGTCTCCAATATCTCTTCTTGGACTCCCCTGTGTGTGTGTGAATAGTTTTGTTTGTGTGAGGTAATTCACTCCAGGTGCTAGTGATGTCTTTTTAACAGAGTTAGTCCACCCCTGACTTTCTATGCAAGGGGCATGCCGGAAGCCGTTTGTCAGAAAGGAAAAAAATACAAACTGAAAACCTGTTCAAGCTTTCACTCAAATTCTGTCTTTATTCAGTTATAAAATTTGTTAGCCAAGAATCTGTAGATGTGTATGTGACATTCTTTGGCACTCCGTGGAGCTAATTTGTTATTTCTTTTACTGCTTCTGTTGTCCTCATCATATTGCCCTTCTCATTAATGTGCTAACCTTTCCTTCTTTTACTTATTTCTCATCTTGCTGTTTCCTCTTAATTCACCCTGAGATCACCGTAATGGTGGAGGGGTAAATTTCAAAGAAAAAAATTTCAACACAATCTACTTCTAACCTTGACAGTACTGCTGTTTCTTGCTGAAAAAGTTTATTTTGCTTGTCCTTTGGGCGGTTGGCGGACACCTCTGGTAGGTCCTACTTCATTCCTTTCACTCTTTCATGTATCTTTCCCTCATCACGTTATTTCCTCTTAATTTGCCCTGATATCACTGTATATGGTGGATAGGATATTTTTGAATAAAACGTAAATTTCACTTGTCCTGTTGGGAAGGAACAGTTTTGTTGTGCATGAGTCTCTTATTCTATTGCTCTCTCTCTCTCTTTCTCTCTCTTTCTCTCTTCTCTCTCTCTCTCTCTCTCTCTCTCTCTCTCTCTCTCTCTCTCTCTCTCTCTCTCTCTCTCTCTCTCTCTCTCTCTCTCTCTCTCTCTCTCTTTTTCTCTTTCTCTCTCTCTCTCTCTCTCTTTCTCTCTTTCTCTTTTTCTTTCTCTCTCTCTCTCTCTCTCTTTTTCTTTCTCTCTCTCTCTCTCTCTCTCTCTCTCTCTCTCTCTCTCTCTCTCTCTCTCTCTCTCTCTCTCTCTCTCTCTCTCTCTCTCTCTCTCTCTCTCTCTCCCTCTCCCTTTCTTTCCCTCCACCTCCTCCTTTCTTCAGGGATGAAGATCAGAGTTTGATCTGCTTTTCTTTATTTTCTCTCATTTTATTTATTGAGTTAATTATGTATGGCAGTTTTATTGACAGTTGTATTTCTTAAATATATCACTATCAAAACATTATTTTGCAATTTCACAGATGCCAATCAATAAAGTACTTTACACAGAATATTATTTTGCGGGTATGCTCAATACCAACGCTGTCATGTCATTTCTCGCTAATCTTGATTTTTCATTATTTTAACCACCTTCCATTTCAACAGTGACTTCTGCTGGTAGACCGTATTTCTTTCCCCTTACTCTTTTTGCATATATTATCTGTTTATTCTTAACTAATATTGAGATCACTGCATGTGGTGGACATGGTAAATTTCACTGAAACAAAATGCATTTCAACAAAAAATGTGGTTGCTAAAATCAAACTTTGGGCATCTTGATTCTATTTCATGTGATGTTCATGGTTGGTTAAATAAAGATTTGATTCATGGATTGTTAGACTAAACGATTAAAGTTACATTGTTAGTTTTCAGACATTATTAGAGCTAAGTTTTGTACTATCATATTACTAATTGAAAACGTCTTCTTCTTTTCTTGGGACATAGAAACGGTGTTCATGAACTCTAGAGAATCAAAAGTAGTTTCCAGTTGATTTACTCAGGGAATATTCCTTCCCTGCTGCTTTAATTTAAAAAATGAGTTACTCAAGTTAATGTATACAGTTTTTAAAACACAGTGGACACATCTTGTAACTATTGCATTCAATTTTCATATTTATTAGTTGTTTAGTATTCAAATAAGAGCGCTATAACATGGTAATTCTTATGAACAATGCCTTTTTTTTATTATTATCTCGCAATGAAGATCTGTAGAGATGTGACAAATTCTGTTCTGAAATCATGAAGATTTGTAATTTTTTTACATTGTTGTCTCTTCTCTGAACGCTCACGAGTTGTGATAAATTTTAAATATAGAAATCAAATCAGCCACCTAAAACAGTCACCTGGCAGTGATAGTTATTGATTCTCAACGTTACCACAGGTTTCTTTCATTCTCAACGTTACCACAGGTTTCTTTCTTCATCTATCGAGTATCATCCGTTGCTTGTTTTAAATGGGATTTTCGAAAAATTGAAATCTTAACCTGCCAATCACAACATGAATAAATAACATTTATTGTCAAGATGTAAAAAAACGGAATTTTTAAAAAGAAAACAAATCTGTTGTCGGATCATGTGATGGGTTATCCCATCGTGCCATACCTAGATCTACATGTATAATATTATATTTGCCCATTAATTAAAAAGGCAACCCAGGATATGGAAGCTCTTGATGAGCAGCGCCGGAAAGAATTCAAGCAACATGAATTGGAAAAAGAGGGCCACAAAAGAGATAAGCTGAATCACATGAAACCTGAAGAAAGGAAGCAGGAGGAGGACCGGCTAAAAGAACTGGAGAAGAAACACAAAAATCATCCGAAACTCCACCACCCTGTAAGCTTTTTAAATAAAGAAATGTTTTAAACTATTTTCTTATTTGTTTATCACCCCATTTCTCATTTGATTTCTCTTGCATTTGTCGGGGATGACACTTTTCTGGCTTTAACCCTTTCCTGCATACTGGGACCAAATCCGACATCAGCCTTGCAGCCTACTGCGACCAAATGCGACAACGACATCGATGCCTAAAGTGCCGTAATGCGTCCTCGCTTACTCTTCATCTTTGTACTAGCATAACAACAAGATCTCGATGTGTGCGAGACTTGAATCGGCAATCTTGTCATGTGCGAGATTTACGGCTCTTTTGTGGGAAAAAACCTCATATTTGTTTTCTACTTTAGTTTTTTGACTTATGGCGATTCTAAACAAAGCTACACTATTACATTTAATGAATTTACTGACCTACTCACGAAAGTTACTGACAATTAAAGGCTCGTGATAGTTATATAAAAGTGTATATTTTCTGAAAGCTTGTTTTCTTCTCTAGTTTATTATAATTTCTTCATTGAAAATTAATTTTGACAGAGACAAGTTTACTTTTCATCAAAGTTGCGTCCCTTTGCTTAGGCACACAGACTGAATAGAAAGTGAGGGCTTAGGCACACAGACTTAAATTGTGGAGGGCTATTAGGCAGGAAAGGGTTAAATGGAAATCCAGCTTATTTGAGACTAGACAGATTTTCAGACTATTTGAGCTGGCTTTTTATAACTCCTAACTTAATAACACTTTTTTTTTAATTGCTCGCTGATTTTCAGGCTTTTGTAAGATTACGTGGTAGCATTCCTGGCTTCTTACCACTCATCCTGTAGCTTGCCTTTATCATGGATTGTGTTATAATTGTCTTAATGTGAGTGGGAGTGGCTGGTAGGTCCTACTTCTTACCATTCACTGTTTCACGTCTCTTTCATCTGCTGCTGCTTCTTGCTGTTTCCTTCCTCTCAACTTTATCACATTTTTTTGTTCTTGTATTGCTGTTTCCTCTTAATTCACTCTTGAGATCACCGCATATGGTGTATGAGGTAAATTGCAATGAAACAAACATGCAGTGTCATCTTTGATTCGTCCAATGAAACAAACACATCATCATATGTACTCTCTATCAATAGAATAACATTTTGGACATATTTGTCATGTAATCTCTTCCTGACCTTTTCGTGGGTGGTTAGCAGGTGCTACTAGTAGGTCCTACGTCTTCTTTTTTTTTTCACTCTGTTACTCATATCTTTCATCTTGCTGTTTCCTCTCAATTCACCCTGAGATCACCGCATATGGTGGACGGAGAAATTTCAAAGAAACAAACAAACCCTGGTCTTTTCAGTGTCCACCATCCATCACATCTTCGGATGTGTGCCGTTTCAGTTCAACCTGGCACCCTGATTTGGCGGATGCTCCTGGTAGGTCCTGTTTCTTTCCATTCACTCTTTTACTGAACTTTCATCTTGCTGTTTCCTCTCAATTCACCCTGTGATCACCGCATATGGTGGACAGGAAAATTTTAAAGAAACAAAGAAACCCTGGCCTTTCCAGTGTCCACCATCCATCACATCTTCAGATGTGTGCCGTTTCAGTTCAACCTGGCACCCTGATTTGGCGGATGCTCCTGATAGGTCCTGTTTCTTTCCATTCGCTCTTTTACTGAACTTTCATCTTGGTGTTTTCTCTCAATTCACCCTGAGATCACCGCATATGGTGGACAGGGAAATTTCAAAAAAGCAAACAAACCCTGGCCTCTTCAATGTCCACCATGCATTACATCTTCAGATGTGTGCCATTTTAGTTCAATCTCAACCTGGCACCCTGATTTGGCGGATGCTCCTGATAGGTCCTGTTTCTTTCCATTTGCTCTTTTACTGAACTTTCATCTTGCTGTTTCCTCCTGATGTCATCGCATAATGTGATTGAAGAGGTACATTTTAATGGTAAAATCAATCTAAATGTGGTGTGATGATCATTTCACTTTCTCCATTTGACCTTTTCAGGGAAGTAAAGATCAATTGGAAGAGGTGTGGGAAAAATCTGACCACCTGGAGGATCAGGAATTTGACCCTAAAATCTTTTTCATGAAACACGGTAAAGAAGTACTCTTTCTTCTTTTTCTTTTTTTTCTTCTTCCCTTTTTGTCAATCACACTTAGATTTTGAGCAACTTTGTTTTGATCTTCCTCTCACCCGTTTTTTAATGTTATGTAACATGGTTATATACTTGAAATTTGCAACTTCAGTGGAGTCTTTCACCTGTCTTTTATTGTTTCTTTCTTCCTTTCTGTATTTTTATGATCAGTATCGTTCCTGATAAATAACTATAAAATTGCCAAAGGGAAATACTTTATACAGCAATCAAAACTCCAAAGCCGACTGCATTGTTATCTATGTGAATTCTTGATTTACTAGTGGCACGTATCAATATATTGGGTGGCTTATAAAAATAATAACTCAACTTTGGACCATTGTATCTTCAAAGTTAACAGAATACTATTTGCTGTTAGTTTGTTCATTTTCAGCTATATTTGCATCAATGGATTAGATCTGAAGTAAATATCCACAGTTTAAAGAAAACTACTTCAAAAATGAAATATCGAAACTGGGTCCACTCTGGCAGGGCAAGACCTAACACTTATGCGTTGCAAACAACGCTTCCAGTTTCCTGGGGGCACACTTCAAGGCACTGTCCCTGAACATCACCAACGTGGCAACAAAATCTTGTTCATCCCTGCAATGTGGAAACACAGTGGTTTTAACAGTCAAATTCATCAAGCTTGAATGGCCAGCAATTGCCAGACCTTAATTCAATGAATTATGCGGTGTGGAATTCTCTATCAAAGAAAGTTTATTCCAATCAAAGAACACCATTCACAATAGATGAACAGAAGAAGAAAAAAAATCAAAGAGTGTTGGGAACAGATCACATTAGAAGTTGAAATAAGAGACTGCGATTGGTTTGTGAACACGAATGTGGTTTGACTGAGCGCTAAAAAGTTGAGCGCATTTTCGTCTTCTCGATATTTCATTTTTTGTAGCAAAATATTTATAATTTTGTCAAATCATACACTAGAGCAATAAAACTCAATTCTTATTGGCAATCGATTGCTTTGGGGTATTGTAAGTTTTCATAAGGTTTTAATGTTTTGGATTTAAGGTGTTACTTGTTTTATGAGCCTCCTAACATATGTTTGCTTCTTTACATTAATGATCCAGTGACCAGCGCAAGTATACATATTCTTCTTTCAAGGGTACTGAAAAGTGACTTTATTCCACTAACAAATTCAATTTTTGCCTCATTTCATAGCTAGCAAGCTGACTCGATTTCATTTTGTGTTTTGTTGTTGTTGTTCTTTTGATTATGGATGGGAGTGATGCAGTGCAGTGGATAGTAATCGGTTTCAAATAATTTTTGTGCTTTTGCTTTACTTTTGTCTTTTCTTTTCTTTCTCTCTCATGTAATCAAGAGGACTCCGTAGTCCAGAGGCAAGGTGTTGACCTTTCAACCAAAAGGTCGTGGGCTCAAGCCCCGACAGGTTGAGAAGATTTTCTCATTTTTTTTAAATTATAAAACCTGATGATGGATTGACACCTAGTCCCATCGGAGACAGATGATAAAAAGGAAGTCCTGTGTGCAGATCACAACACTCTGTGTTAGTTAAAGATCCCTTGGCTGTTTACAGGGTAGTCTGGGTAAAATTAAAAATCCTACCAAAACCTGCGAGATAACCTTTCTTGTGGAAGTGGGTAAAATCAAATCAAACCAAACTGTCATATAATCATCTACTTTCTTTTTTTTTCTTTAAAGATGTGGATGGGGATTTCAATGGAGCATTGAGGAAATTGATGCCGTTTTACAACTTGAGGTTCGTACTTTATCTCATAAGCATCTAATTCTATTGTCCGCTCAATGTTTTTATCCTATTATCATGATTTAGATATTCTAATTGAATTAAGAGCAACTGGTTGATGAAGTTACTGATAGGTCATATATATATGTATATATATATATATATATATATATATATATATATATATATATATATATATATATATATATATATATATATATATATATATACACTTCTTTCCTTTAACTCTTTTCACAAGTCTTTCATCCTATTGTTTCCTCTTAATTTTAACCTGAGATGACAGCAAATGAAATAAATAAATTAAGAATAAATGGTCTACAATTTTTTCTGTTGCGATTAAAAAAAGTTTTTTATTACCAATATGATATTGTCACTTTTGTGTTTGGTTTATTTTTTCAGGTCAAAAGAAAATTAAAAATAGTAATTTCATTTTTGCACTGTTTGCATGTTTTGTGAAATGATAGGGGTAGATCTATCACTACTAGATCTATCAGCTATCAGAATTAATTTTTTTTTCAGAAGTGTGGAAAAATGCTGAAATATTATTAATCTAAAGTGAAACATTAAAGAAATGTGTGTTCACTTTTCATTTCGTTGAGATGCACTAGAAAGTCATTCACTTATGATTTGAATTAACAATTTATAATAGTGTATTGAAATTGGAAATATTCATGTTGTTCTCCGTTTTTGGGCGTCGGGAGAGTATTTTATTTCCTAGGTAGGGTTTTTTTGTGTAGAGGCAGGAAATTTTCAGTTAAATTTTTGCTGGATACCCTGTACATTGTTGCGCAGCCTAGAAAATCATTACATGCTGTTTGTTGGTCATATCTTTAGGCCTAGAGCTCAGTCTCAAAACAAAAGGGAAGATGACTATAAGAAAGATTAGGAAGAACGAAACAATGTACATTTCTTCTATTTATCACAACAGCTGTTGTATCAAACAATGAGGCCTCATTCAGTTTTAATCCAGACAATCATCAGTCTTTTATCAGCAAAAACATGCTTCTAGTTCGCATCGATATATGGCAGTGTCTTTGATCTGGTTAAGATGTTTCAATAATGTCGACTGGTCCGTAAGCAAGCTTTGTGTGTAGCTGTGAACCGTAGAAGCCAATCGTAAAAGAGTCTGACACTTGCTAGGTGGCAACTAGCATAGATGCCAGGCCTACAACTCGATGTAGATCTTCAATGACATGTTCCAGATAGAGAAAAATGCGGCATTGTCAATCTGTATTTGAACTTTTTTGTTTGTTTGTATGTTGCATTAGCAGACCATTTGGTCTTCCGACGAAAGTGGCCTCTTAAACATGATAATTAGATAGGGGTGGGGGAAATTTGTTACAACGGAAAATGTGGCGTCTGAAGCGGAGACCACTGTATCCATAACGATTACATAGGTCATGATATTCATTATGAGTATGCATTGAAAATGTTCCTGGCCGTGGTGTTTGTGCCTATCTCTGCCTGACATTGACATGTCATCTTTTGTTCTCATGATGATAAACTGTTTTCTCAGCTTGACAAAGTGTATGACCCGGAAAACGCCGCTGAGGAAGACGACCCTGGGAGCGTGATGAAGAAATGAATCGCATGCGGGAACACATCATGACAGAAATGGACAAGGACCAGAACATGTTTGTAAGCATGGAAGAGTTTTTGGCCTACACAGGACTTCATGGAGATAACTCAGAATTTAAGAAAGACGAGGGATGGAAGGTGACTTTTTTGTGTGTGTTTTTGGTGTTAATACTATGTTTTTGAGGGTGTTGTTTCTTCTTTTTTTTTTTCATCAGTCTTTGGTTTTGTGTTTTGTTGGGGTTTTTTTTTTCCTTGATAAAGCAGGGCCCGTGGCACTCTAACGCTTGTAGTTTGATTCTAAATCGATTTTTAAATTTCTTTGATTATTATTATATGCCATTATGTGCATCAGATAATAGGCTTGAATATGTGACTGCAAAATATAATAAGCTTGAATATGTGACTGTAAAATATAATAAGTTTGAATATGTGACTGTAAATATAATAAGCTTCAATATGTGACTGTGTAAATTATAATAAGCTTCAATATGTGACTGCAAATTATATTAAGCTTGAATATGTGACTGTAAATTATAATAAGCTTGAATATGTGACTGTAAATTATAATAGGCTTGAATATGTGACTGCAAAATATAATAAGCTTGAATATGTGACTGTAAATTATAATGAGCTTCAATATGTGGCTGCAAATTATAATAAACTTAATATGTGACTGTGTAAATTATAATAAACTTCAATATGTGACTGTGTAAATTATAATAAGCTTCAATATGTGACTGTGTAAATTATAATAAACTTCAATATGTGACTGTGCAAATTATAATAAACTTGAATATGTGACTGTGTAAATTATAATAAACTTCAATATGTGACTGTGTAAATTATAATAAACTTCAATATGTGACCATGCAAATTATAATAAACTTCAATATGTGACTGTGTAAAATATAATAAGCTGTATGTGACAAATTAAAGTAAGCTTGAATGTGTGACTGTGTAAAATATAATAAGCTTCAATATGTGACTGTGTAAAATATAATAAGCTTCAATATGTGACTGTGTAAAATATAATACGCTTGAATATGTGACTGTATAAAATATAATACGCTTGAATATGTGACTGTTCAAATTATAATAAGCTTGAATATGTGACTGTAAAATATAATACGCTTCAATATGTGACTGTAAATTAAATAAGCTTCTTTGTAAATTATAATAACCTTCAATATGTGACTGCAAAATATAATACGCTTGCATAAGTGACTGCAAATTATAATAAGCTTCAATATCTATCTGTGCAAAATATAATACTTCTGTCTTTTTGCTTTTTATTTTATCGTTTATCTTGCTATTTCCTCTAAATCAATCCTGAGACCACTGCAAATGGTGAACAGGATAAATTTCAATAAAACAAAAAAGCTCTCTAACGACACATAATAGCACAATTTTACAGATCTGCTAAATGGTTATCATTTATTTATCATTATGTTGAGAGCTCAATGCAGTTATTAATGCATTTGATTTTCGGACTCTTTCTAACTTCCTCATTTGTATAGATGACTATTTTCTTTTCTTTTTTTGTGGTCACATCTTCTGTCCAGACTATTGATGAAGAGGATCCTGTGTACACAGAAGACGAGCTGGAGCAGTATCTGAAGCAATTTGAAGATCCCAATCATGCTGGTAGTAACATTGTGAGTTCTATCACTTTATTCATTTGTACTCCCACTCCCTCGCCAGAGGGGACACGGTAGTCCAGAGGCAAGATGACGGCCTTCCAACTCAAAGGTTGTGGGTTCAAGCCCCCGCCAACGGTTGACAAATTTTCTTAATTTTTTCGAGTAAAATCTACCCCGTTGGTCCAGGTAGGTGGATCGACACCCAGTCCCATCATAGATGGAGCTTAAAAATGAGGTCCTGTGTGAAGATCACGACACTGCACATTAAAGATCCCTTGGAAGTCCAGGCAAAAATGCAAATCCCACCAAAACCCGCGAGATCACCTTAGTTGTGGATGTGGGTAAATCAAATCAAATCAAAAACTTCGCCAGATTGACCTCTTTCCTTGTCAACAATGCCAACCCATTCTTCGTTGTGAGACTCAATCCAGTCTATCTATCGGCCTATCTTATCTATATAGTATCTATCCTGTCTTGTATATCTGTCTATCCTATCCTATCTATTTATCTAGCAGTCTATCTATCTAGTAGTCTATCTATTTAACTGTCGGTGATAAACGTGAGTGGGGTTACAGGTAGGTCCTGCTTGTTTCTTTTTATCATTTTTTGTGTAATGTCTGTCATCTCTCGTTTAAAAAAAAAATTCATCTGAGGTCACCACAGGTGATGGACAGGGTTAATTCCATTGAAACAAACAAATAGCCTAAGATCACTGCACGTGGTAAACAGTGTAAATCCCAATGAAAGAAAATCATGTGTTTCTGGAGGACATTTGATAACAGGCATGTAATACATAGCTGCCAACCAGTATGTAAAAAACATCTTGTATGGGATTTCTTTTTTGGTTTTGAGTCCGTAAGTCTGTTTTTACCTTGAAAAGTACATAAATATGGGTTAACTGTATTTTAAAAATTTTTTAACCTTACTGCAGAGACGTAGAGAGATTCGGATGAAAGTGTGGGGACTCCATTCTGAGTTCACAAAACTACTGTTGCAGTTTGCCAGAAAAGCCAGTAATCAGCAGACTTTTTGTTATTTTTGTTGAAGACGAAACTTAAAATGGAACCCGCAGGAAAAATGGAGAAGAGTTAGACCAAGATCCAAATAGAGAAGAGATATGAACATGGACCTGAAAATGATGGGACACAGCTGGACAAAGGTGGAAACAATAGGCAGGACAGAGGAAGATGGAGGGATCTACCTGGTGGCTAACACCCACAACCAGGGTGGAACGGCTGATGATAATGTGATAATGATCTCAAAGGGGTTAATTCAAGTTAAATTGTCAATGTTTTCTGGAATACGACAAAAAGTCATGCAAGTAAGAATTAGTTTGCGCAGTCAGTCTGTTTTTTTTTATTTGAAGGGTTGGCAGTGGTGATAATACAACCAGAGACAAAACACTTTTGTCTTCATTTGAAACCAGTGTACAAGCAGGGCTTGTGTAGTCTCCTCAAATCTCCTAAAAAAAACTAAAAAAACAAAAAAATCTCAAATTTTATTAAATCTCCTCTAAAACCTCCTCAAATCTCCTAAAAAAATGATCATCCTGAGTGCTACTAGGCCTGTCCAAGGTAGGTGTATAACTTGATACTTGAATTAAAGAAAATCTCTACAATAAGACCCTTTTTATCCCCTGAAATGACTAAGAAACTTGTTGTTACCGTAATGTTTTCCAAGTTAGATTACTGTAATACATTACTTTGTGGTCTCCTAATGATAAAATAGAAAATTGCTAGTCATCCAAAATCATGCTGCAAGACACATCTTTAAAAAACGCAAAGAGAAAACATATTCCCTCTTTAGAAAGAGCTTCATTGGCTTAAAGTTGAATTAAAATAAAATTCAAAGTGGCAGTTTTGGTCAACAGATGCCTTGAAAAATCAGCCTTCCCCCTTTGTCTTTCTGATTGAATCTCTAAATACTCCCAGTTGAGATCCTCAACCGACTACGCTCGTTTAGTTATCTTTCTAAAACGCACAAAAATTAGCGACGATCCCTTTCTTCCTTCTGTCCACCCACTTGGAATGCAGTACCAAATAACATCAGACAGGCAGATAATATTGTCACTTTCAAGGAAAGGCTAAGCTAAAAACACACCTTTTCACATGCAATTTTGTTAACTGGCTTGGTGGATAACAAGTCTGGAATTTAATAGTCCATTAACATTTTTTTCTCTGAATGCCCTCATACTAGCATTTCTTCATACCATTTGAATGTTAATAAATTACCGTAATATTATAATTATAATTTTTAAATGATGCGTCCCTTATACATGGTCATAGGTAAACAACACACAGCTCATGGATGGTAATCTCTTTTCAATGGGTGGGCAGTTAACAGGGGCTGTTGGTAGGCCCTATTTCTTTCCTTTCCCTCTTTCTTTCATCTTGCTGTTTCCTTTTGATTCACCCTGAGACCTCTGCATATGATAGGTGAGTAAATTTCATTGAAACAAATCTTTTTGATGGGACACTGATTCTATGATATAGACAGATACAAAAAAAGTCAATAGAAGCAATGAAAATGTGATTTCTGAGGCCCATGCCCAGAGGCCCGTGGACATAAAAAAGAGATTAAATAACAAATGTCTTTCACCTTGTTGCTTCCTCTAAATTTTACCCTGAGACCGCCGCATATGGTGGACTGGGTAAATTTCAATGAAACAAGAAACCGTTTGTGAGGATTGTGTTATCATAAAGACAAGTCTGTCATTGGGCAAAAATTTCCATGTGATTAACCACTTGGTGCTTGTGTGTAACCGATTTAAATCGACCCATATGGTGATCTTACATTTAATGAAATTAGAAACAAACAACTTTGTCTAATGACAACGCATATTTATATCCGATGTGTTCTTTTAAAAGACCAAATTGCTGTCATGAGATCTTGGCAGACGCTGGTTGTAGATCCTGCTTTTTTTTTCCTTTCATGCTTTCACTCATCTTTCATCTCACTTTTTCCTCTTAATTCACACTGATGAGATTACCGCACATGGTGGATGCGGTAATATTCAATGAAACAAGCTGCCATGAGGAATAAATTATGCATAATTAGGTGGACAGTTGTGTGGCACCACTGGTAGTTCTCTTTCTTTCCTGTCAGTCTTCATAGAGATCCAACAGTTGTGCCAATAGATTGATAATAAATTGGCTACATTCATGATCCTAATATTTAATATTCTTATTATGCATCGAAAAATCCAAAAAGTTTTGAATGATAAACATTTCATCTTGTCCACAGCCTCCTGGAGACCATGAACAACAACAGCATCAACCTCCACAACAACAACATCAACAGTTTCAACCTCCACATCAACAACAACATCAACAGTTTCAACCTCCACAACAACAACAACAACAACATCAACAGTTTCAACCTCCACAACAGCAACAGCAACAAAATCAACCTCCACAGCAACAACAGCAACAAAATCAACCTCCCCATCAGCAGCAGCTAAAATTTCAACAGGAACAACAAAATCAACAGCAGCAACAGTTTCAACCTCCTCAACAACAGGTAAACCAGGAACAATTACAGCAACAGTTACGAGATTTACAAGAAAAATTAAACCAACAACAGCAGCAGCAGCAAGCTCATCCTAATGTAAGTGAAAGTGACAGTATTTCTACCCTTAAACATTCAGAGCATTTACTAAGCAGGTTGTAAATTTTCCACAGGAAAGACAATTGACACGTCTCTCGCTCAATTGATCCATATTGTTCTGAAAAAAAAATAAAGGCAGCCAAAGCATCCTGAGTAAAGGTTGTAAAGGCAGCCAAAGAGTACCTGAATAAAAATCATAAAGGTAGTCATAGTATTTTGATTAAAGATCATAAAGGCAGTCACTGTATCTTGAATAAAAATCATAAAGGTAGTCATAGTATCTTGATTAAATATCATAAAGGCAGTCATTGCATCCTGAATGAAGATCATGAAGGAAATGTCGTAGTATCTTGATTAAAGATCATAAAGGCAGTCATTGCATCCTGAATAAAGATCATAAAGGCAGTCATAGTGTCTTGATTAAAGATCATAAAGGCAGTCATTGTATCTTGATTAAAAATCATAAAGGCAGTCATGGTATCTTGATTAAAGAACATAAAGGCAGTCATAGTATCTTGATTGAAGATCATAAAGGCAGTCATAGCATCCTGAATAAAGATCATAAAGGCAGTCATAGTATCCTGTATAAAGATCATAAAGGCAGTCATAGTACCTTGATTGAAGATTGTAAAGGCAGTCATAGTATCTTGATTGAAGATCATAAGGGCAGTCATTGCATCCTGAATAAAGATCAAAAAGGCAGTCATTGCATCCTGAATAAAGATCATAATGGCTGTCATAGCATCCTGAATAAAGACCTTAAAGGCAGTCATTGCATCCTGAATAAAGATCATAAAGGCAGTCATAGCATCCTGAATAAAGATCATAAAGGCAGTCATGGTATCTTGAATCGAGATCATAAAGGCAGTTATTGCATCCTGAATAAAGATCATAAAGGCAGTTATAGTACTTATAGCCTCCTGAATAAAGATCATAAAGGCAGTCGTTGCGTCCTGAATAAAGATCATAAAGGCAGTAATAGTGTCTTGATTAAAGATCATAAAGGCAGTCATTGTATCTTGATTAAAGATCATAAAGGCAGTCATTGTATCTTGATTAAAAATCATAAAGGCAGTCATTGTATCTTGATTAAAGATCATAAAGGCAGTCATAGTATCTTGATTAAAGATCATAAAGGCAGTCATAGTATCTTGATTGAAGATCATAAAGGCAGTCATAGTATCCTGAATAAAGATCATAAAGGCAGTCATAGTATCCTGAATAAAGATCATAGTATCATCTGAATAAAGATCATAACGGCAGTCATAGCATCCTGAATAAAGACCATAAAGGCAGTCATTGCATCCTGAATAAAGATCATAAAGGCAGTCATAGCATCCTGAATAAAGATCATGCAGTTATAGTATTTTGAATAAAGATCATAAAGGCAGTCATTGCATCCTGAATAAAGATCATAAAGGCAGTTATGAATCCTGAATAAAGATCATAAAGGCAGTCATTGCATCCTGAATAAAGATCATAAAGGCAGTCATTGCATCCTGAATAAAGATAAAAAAGGCAGTCATTACACCCTGAATAAAGATCATAAAGGCAGTCATTGCATCCTGAATAAAGATCATAAAGGCAGTCATTGCATCCTGAATAAAGACCATAAAGGCAGTCATTGCATCCTGAATAAAGATCATAAAGGCAGTCATTAGCATCCTGAATAAAGACCATAAAGGCAGTCATAGCATCCTGCATAGAGATCATAAAGGCAGTCATAGCATCCTGAATAAAAATCATAAAGGCAGTCATTGCATCCTGAATAAAGATCATAAAGGCAATTATAGCATCCTGATTAAAGAGCATGACAGCCAAAGCATCCTGATTAAAGATCATGACTGCCAAAGCATCCTGAATAAAGATCATAAAGGTAATTATAGCATCCTGATTAAAGAGCATGACAGCCAAAGTGTCCTTAATAAAGATCATAAAGGCAATTATAGCCTTCTTAATAAAGATGATAAATCCTTAATAAAGATGCCAATTATAGCATTCTTAATAAAGATGATAAAGCCAATTATAGCATTCTTAATAAAGATCATAAAGGCATTCTTAATTATAGCAATTATAGCATCCTTAATAAAGATGATAAAGGCAATTATAGCATCCTTAATAAAGATCATAAAGGCAATTATAGCCTCCTGATTAAAGATGATAAAGGCATCCAGAAACATTAGAAAGCTCAGCAAAACAAGCGCCATTAATATTTTCTTCATAAATTTTTAATTTAAAGTCGGATTCTAATGAAATGTTAATATATTGTATGTTAGTGTGTGTACCACTGAGGTCTGGACCTATATCACCATTTATAGAAATATTCTACGGGACATATGTCATCTCTGGTTTGTGAAACAGGTAAAATAGTTGTAGAAGATGGGCCTAATTTGTCATACTTGACGGAATCACCTGTTTCATTATAAAGATAATACACAGTGAAGCAGACTCTTGATGTTTGTTTATTGTTACTTTCTACTAATGGGGGAAGTGACTGGAGTTGGCCTGTGCACAAAAGACTATGAAACAAAGGTGTGCATGACTAGCAGTAGAGAAGCGTATAGCATTTTGCAGTGCCAGCTGTAAGCAGATAGCTTACCCAGACACCTGAGGCAAACTGCTCAGATGTATTGTAGGTGCATTAGAAGGATTGATTCATGTAAGCAGCAGTATAGGAGGCTTGAGGTTATTCCCTTGACCAATCCATGAACCCCTAACAGTATGCTTCCCAATATACATACATTTTAAAAAAGAGAGAGGACAAAATTAAAGAAATTCTGCATCACAGTCACACTAGCTTCACATGGCTACTGACTGACTGGATTTTTTTTTTCCTCAATAAGAGAACTTGTTAGAGAGGAATATACAGATTGACCTACTTATAATACTTGTATGGCCTTTGATCAAAATTGTATAATTGGGAAATAAAGTTGATCTTTCATAATCATTAAAGAAAGTTGATTTTAAATTTACAGCAACTATATTTCCATGCAACTGCAACAGGTGGAGTTCTAGATTTAGATATGTTTTTATTCATTTGTTAAAAACATCTATGGTTTTCTCATCATCAGGTCGGAGATCAGGCCCCCAACAAGGTCATCAAGTCCCTGTGGGCCACTAGGACCAGGCACACAAGACACTAGATAGTCTACAACAGTATACTGCCATTCTTCTCTTGCCACCTGCTCCTGCTAATGATCTTTTTCTTCTTTTTAAATTCTTGTGACAGCTTAGTTATGGTTGATCATTATTGATCATTCCTTTCCCTTTGTTGTAACCTAGAGAAAGGGTCCGACCGCTATACCAGAGAAACCGTAGATTATTTTCTGTTTTAGGTCACAATGTTCCTCAACTTATTTTAGACAAGAAGAGCCTTCCCCTTACACACTCCCTATCTGACTGCTGAGTTTGTGGGATAAAGTCTGCAGAAAGGTTTAAGAACTATTGAAGGAAGAAGAAAGGCGAAGGTATCTCTGCCACACAATTTCATAAGGGGGATAATTGTGCATTGATTTTCACACAGCAGATAGGTGTGAGATACTTCCAAATATTGTTTTCAAATTTGTATCTGTAGCCCAGATGAGTCCTGTCTCTAACGATCATATTGATTGGTCATAGGTCGAAAAAGTGACATGAGTCATAAATCCTACCAGTCTATTTTTCAGCTTTCGAATAGTTTGTTATTTTGGGTTTTTTAAAATTGATTTTGCTCGTTGGGATCAGATGGCAACTTACTTTGGCATAATGGTTGAATCTGACTGTCCATTGTAGATGCAGGACTTGTGTAGTTGAGGAATGTTAAGTGACTGACAGGACATTTCAGCAGGTGGTCTCTTACCTATTTATGTTTTGAAATGCATTTTGATCAAATAGTCCAGTGCCATAGTAGGACAAAATAATTTGATAGCTTTGTAATGCATGGCTGATATACTTAAAAAGACTTCTGCTATTCTTTCTAAGATTTGCTAATTTTTGAAGAAGACATTTTTAGTTTTGTTAGTATCGTTGAAATAAGTATCTATAATCTACGTAGATTTACAGATGATGCAAAAATAAGGGAAACCATTCACATTTTGAAGTTGAAAGCTTTTGTGGATTTTAACATGTAGAGTTGTGATAGCATATATATCCATTTGTGTTATCCTATTCCAAGAGTAAAATTGTCTTCCATCAAATATTTACTTTCAACTCTCATTAAAATCAAGCGTTGAAATTTATGATGGAGACTTATCCTTAAACAGTTCCGTTTCTTCTGTATGATTGTTCATGGTACTTAATCAAAAATACGAATAGAGCGCATTATGCCAATCAAACACTGCCGTTTCTTTTTCTGCTAGTGATACCTTTCTCGGCGGGTCTTGATTGGTTAAGTTGGAGAAACTGAAAAGATTGGAGAATGCTTTGTGATGATTGTGTTAATCTTGTTTATGGTAAAGTCACATAACGGCTTTGATTTAAGAGTAAGAGTTTAAAATGTTTTGTCTTCATAAAGTGTGGTTTTTAACAAGAATCTAATGCAGATTTTTATGTTAGATATATTTTTTCTTTTAACGTCGCCTTGTATGTAGAAGAAGACAAAAATGCAGATTTTTATTTTGCCTGATCTTTTTTCTTAATGTCACCCTGTGTGTAGAAGAAGAAAAAGACAAAGCATCATGACACGTGTTATTTCAGTGTGTAATGTATTTGAAATTTTGTTTTTGTTTGTCACAATCTTATTATATCAAAATAGTGAATCAAAGTTTGCAGTTATACAATCAAGAGTTTTTTTTCCTGAAAATACAAAACAAATTGCAGCATACTGAGTACATTTTTGAAAGTCAATCTTCAAAAAGGATGTTTTTCTTAGAAAACAATATACCAAAGGGGATTTTCTTGAATTTAAAGATGTTTATAGAATATTAAATGCCTTAAAAGGTAACAATTTAATAATTTTCTGACTGAGATGATTTGATTGCAGCATGGTTTTTAATCATTACAACTGAATTTTCAATTCCTTTTCGAGTCTATGACAGAAAACTATTCTTTGAGTTTTCCGAAATTGTCGACAACCATTTGGTAATTGACATGTCTAGTCATTCATCTTTCCATGAAGTATGTTTTTCAGCATTTCAGGCTAACAAAATGGACAAATCAGTTGCCGTAATTTATGTGAGAACTTGTAGCAAAACTTGTAGCAGTGAGACAACTACCCATGCTGCAGACTGAGACGTGACTTTGAACCAACCCTTAGGTCAAAGATGCATTTATCCTATTTATTTACTCTGTTAAGTTTGACATCTGTGATGCCCAAGTGCGGGCACTAAAATGACAATAAATGGGATAAATTCAATGATAGTAAAGTAACATTTGATTTTGTAATTTGGATTATTTTACCTTGGTGTACGGCTTGTCCCTAATATTTCATATCTACAGTGTCTTTCTTTGAAGGTATATAGGTCTCTCTTAGATTTCTGTCTCTCGGTCTCCATTCTCTTTTTATTTATTTATTTGTCTGTATAATAAAAAGCTCTTACAATATTTACTCTTTTCTTTGCCCTTGCCCCCCCCCCCCCCCCCCCAATAATGACGCCTTTCTAAGTTGTCTGTTTTTCTAACGTCTCCCATTTCCTGATCTTTCATTTATAATACATATATATGTTGCAAATTATGATGCAGAAGATTACATAGAGAAAGATATTTTTGTTTATCCAGGATAACCATTGGTGATGGACATTCATGAAAACTTTTGACTATTTTGTGCTTCAGATTTTTAACCGTTTCACATTTCACCTCATGACTTAGTAGATTATAGTTGATGAATTGGTTTCTTTTTTATTTTTGATCTCTACAGGCCTTTGTCATTGGGCTCTAAGAATAATTATGCATGGAAAAAAGATCTCAAGTGAGCAAATTTCCTAGGATGCAATCAACTTAATTTTGAAAAGAGAAAATTTTGATGCTGCTATTAGAAGATTATTTATTATTTATCTTATCTACTTGATGGTTTCTTGTTTCCACCCCTCACGATATAGAGTACTTTTTACTGTCAAAATATTTCTCAAATCCCCTGTTGAAAATCTAGAATTATTTAAATACATCTAGTCATGTTGTGATTGTACATTTTCAGCCATAGACATTTGTTTCTTTTTGTAACTTTTGTTTCTTTTTTACATTTATGAAGCTATTCGAGTTGATCGAGGAATAAAGATACTTTTGTTGAGATTAGGTGAAGGGTGATGATGTGTGCATTTTGACCATGTTTTAAAAAAATAGTTTTTCCGCTGTCAATTTTGGCTTGTTGGTTTTGTGATTTTAATATCTTCCGTGTATTTTGACATTGTGTTTTTAAAATTTTAATTTTCCTGTTACATGATTATTTTGATCCTCTACTCTGATTCCTGAATAGTATAATTGTGTGTGTCAGGGAGAAGAAGAAAAAAAAAGATAGAGACAAGCCCTGATTTAGATTGATCATTACTACATTCCAAATTTTTTTTCCTTTTTAGCTATGTCCACCAGAGGGGATAGAATTGCATGCTTTCCTTTTGCCAGATATCTGTTGTTGTATTCCCTGTTTTTACTTTTTACATCTGCACGTTCAAGCATGTTTGTTTATTGGATTTAGTTTCCGTTTAATGGGATGGGAAATGCCACTTCTTAAAAGACCGCCTGATATTACTGATGGCTCTTTGGGCTTGTTTTAACTGGTGCAGGAAATAAATGTCTGGTAACATTTACTACGTTTCAGATGCTCCCACCTGGCTGCTTGCCAAATGTGTACTTACATGATTTATTTTAGTCTATTTTATATTCTTCTCAGCTTTTGGCATGTTTCGTGTCCCTATGCCAACAGTGTTTTCTTTATTTGCAAACAGTGAAGTCATGCCAGTCGCTAGACTGATAGGAGTTGATGTTAGGTAAGAGGACAACTGAAGAAATTAAAATTTGTCTACGGGGTAAAAAAATATTGTTTTTGTTAACTTGAATATCAAAACTTATATCTGTTTCCAATAAAAAAAGTTTATGAAGTTTAAAGCTTTGGGTCTGAAATGCTAAGAAAAAGAGTTGGTGTAGGATGAACTTTAAAATTTTAATTTGATCTATGTTGTAGTATTACTTGTCATTTACAAGGAAAAGGAGTGGTTGTGGTTACTGTCAATGTATCTCTTTTTTTCTTTTTTTCTTTCTTTTTTTTTTTAAAGAATTATTTCCTTTTTTTCTCACTCTCTGGTTTCTGAGCCACTGCTGTCCAGATTTTGAAATTCCAATTTTTCTCCAATGAATTGTTTGGTGATGGCTGTATCTTGTATCAAAAGTGTGGTGATTTCCGTGAAGTTGGTGTAACTAACTCGTCCCAAGCAGATTCAATTATGTATTCCATTCAACTGTGTCCAATTACTACAGACATTTAGATCACAAAATATTTGGTATATTTTTACACTTGATCACTGAAGATTTTAAAAAATATTTTTATTTTGAGACTGAAAGAATTTTCATTCTTCCAAGATTAATGTACTTTTGATTTCTCAAGATGTTAATAGACATCAAGTTCTGCATCTGTCCAGGAGGGGGCACAGTCAACACATATCAAACAGTGTTTCTTAAAGATTGAATTATCCTTTATGTTTCCAGATATGGTTAGGTTTTGAAAATTACAAATTTTGCAATGCCATGAAGCATGTGAAAATTATTGATTTGATGAAAATAATTTTTATTTATATTTTCTTAGTTATTCTGACAAAGAAGTACATTTTTATTAAATTACTTTTAGTTTCAATCCCTGATAAGATTTAAGAAAGGAGGAAATTTTAAAACGTGGATTAAATTTTTTTTAATTTGTCAGTATCTGTATTGATGTTTCTGTTTCTGCTTGGAATATTTAATGTTATGGATGTTGATTGAACGTTTTATGAAAATAAAGATGACCTGAATTAAAAATATCAGTCTTGTTATCTTTTTTCTGTAATTAGTTGGTGAGGGTTGCTGCTAACTGGTAAGTCTTACTTCTTCCCTTTCACTCTTTCACTTATCTGTCATCTTGCTGTTTCTTCATAATTTACCCTGAGATGTCGTAGATGTGGTAAATGAAATAAACAAACAAAAGCTGGTAAAATCCTCATTCGTTCTTTTCCTTCTTCCATTTATCTTAGTTTCATCTTGCTATTTTCTCTTAATAATATTTTTTTCTTTCTTTATCAGCTCCCATTCTACTTTCCGGTGTATGGGTTTAGATGCCCGAAATGATCTTTCTCAAAGCTGCCCTGTCCTGACATTTTCTGTTTCCTTCAATGAAAATTGAATTTGATTGAATGCCTCTTTTATATCTTCTTCCCACTTTCTCCGAAGTCTTCCTGCCTTTTGGTCTTTTATCTTGAGTTTTAGCTCTGTATACTGATTTAGCTATTATATTGTCATTCATTCTGTTTACATGCCCAAACCATTTCAGTTAATTTATTTCCATCTTAGTCTTTATACCATCTGCTTTGGTTTGATCTCTTATTGTTGTGTTTCTGATTTTCTCTCTTCTAGTTTTCCCTACTGCTATTCTTAGACATTTCATTTCAGCTGCTTGTACTCTACTGTACTTTCAGCGGTTTAAGGTCCAGGTTTCTGTGCCATAGAGGAGAGTAGCACAATAAACTGTGTTGTTTACTGCTATTTTGGTTTTTGTTGACAATTCTTGTTTACCTATAAATGCCTTTCCTAGATAGTTATATATTGTCATTGCCTTTTGGATTCTCTGGCTGATTTCTTCTCTTAGTTTTCCCTCTGAGTTAATCATTACTCCTAAGTAATTGTAGCTTTCAACTTGTTCTAAAGTCTCCCTGCCCAATTTAAGATTTTTGCGTTTTAGCTTCCTAGTTACTAGCATTGTTTTGGTTTTCTTTGCATTTACTCTCATTACTCTTTTATTTAATTCATTATTCATCATGTTGATATTCGACTGAAGGTTACTTTCTGATTTTCCAAATAACTAAATCATCAGCAAAATCCAATTACCAACTCCTCCAAAGAGTTAAAGCTAATTCAGACGTAGAGCTGGCATGGTCCAGAAATGGAAAGATCTTCTCTGTACTAAAGAACAAACACAAAATCACAATTGATGGTATTGATAACAAGCCGCTGGACATCCAGATTAAGAACATAGCTGTCCATATCACCAATAAGAAAACACAAAATGCTACCCTTAACACAACCCAGACTCTGGAAACTGTCCATCACAATAACCCTGTTTCTTCTACACCAAGGTGAACCTTTTGCTTTTGTTTAATTTTCTGTTAACAAATACGACCGTAACAAAGGATCTTTTTTTATGATCCACGATCGATTAATTTACTAATTTGTGAATGTTTATTTCTTTTTCTTTATTTTCTGTGTGGTGATACTCTTTTATCGAAAGGAAAGATCATTCATTCTATATAACTAACTTTCATGTTAACTTTTTGATTTTCTATATTTAATTTAATTACTGCCCTTCTATATCTCCTTCGCTCTTTCCCTGTCTCTGTCTCTGTCTGTCTGTCTGTCTGTCTGTCCCCCTCTCTCTCTCTCTCTCTCTCTCTCTCTCTCTCTCTCTCTATCTCTCTCTCTCTCACTCTCTCTCTCTCTCTCTCTCTCTCTCTCTCTCTCTCTCTCTCTCTCTCTCTCTCTCTCTCTCTCTCTCTCTCTCTCTCTCTCTCTCTCTCTCTCTCTCTCTCTCTCTCTCTCTCTCTCTCTCTCCTCGCCTGTTCTCTTCAATTTTCATGCAATTTGATTATATGCCCAGTATAATAGTTACACATTCTGTTTCAAATTCTTACATGACTTGTTCCATGTATCTCTATGCCCTGTTGATGACATACAATGTTATGAGCTACAGAGCCAATTTCTACAAGGTTGAACATTTGTCATGGCCACAATACAATCTCCTGAATTTATTCCCATTCTGTTTTTGGTGGGTGTTATTCTTCTGAACCATATATAATTTATTTTATCAAGGACGCAATACTCTCTCTACTCTCTCTCTCTCTCTCTCTCTCTCTCTCTCTTTCTCTCTCTCCTCTCTCTCTCTCTCTCTCTCTCTCTCTCTCTCTCTCTCTCTCTCTCTCCTCTCTCTCCCTCCCTTCCCTCCCTCCCTCCCTCCCTCCCTCCCTCTCTCTCTCTCTCTCTCTCTCTCTCTCTCTCTCTCTCTCTTCTACCCCCCCCACTCTTTGTCTCTCTCCCTCTCTCTCTACACATATATCTAGTACTTAAGTTGCCCTCTAAGGAATATCGCTTATCTTGACACACTAGATTAATAGCTATGTAAACAATTTGATAACTAAAACAGTTCCAAAATGTTGTGTTAAGAAATGGAAAAAAGTCTACACTTTTTCAAAAGTACCCTCCCTGACCTAGACAAAAATAAAATTTGTTTCTCGAATGGGTGATCTCTGTATTTCAAAATAAAGTTAATTTTCTTTAAACAGCTTTCTTTGTGAAGGAGAGAGATTTTCAGAAAGTCATCTCCACACATTCTTTCACCAGCACGCAGAACACGATCCAATCTCTTTTTATCAGTTTCTCAGATTGCCACTCCATGCTGTAATGCACCAAGGTAGTATACTCTCAATCATTGTTTGATAAAATAGTGTAAGGAGTTTGTTATCGATGTTTAAGCTATTGAGTTTCCTCTTAAATCATGATAGATTCCTAATAATTCCATGATCTCAGGTAGGGTCAGAATATGCTCTCTTAATGCGCAAGGACTATGAAACTAAAAGAAACGTAGGGATGTGTTTCGTTATTTAAGGAGTCAACAATACTCCATCATATTATGTTTACAGGATTCTCATTTTACAAACAATATAGAAAGACAGGTTGAACTGGAATGGGGCTATAAATGTATTGTGAGTTCCTACTCATCGCAATCAAGAGGGACTGCTATATTGTTTACAAATGATTTTCAATTCAATTTGAACAATACGATAATTGATAAGAGGAGCAAATATATTATAGCGGATATAATCATACAAACTCAAAAGATTAACACTTGCATGTATTTATGCCCCTAATAAAGACAAACCCGAATTGTTTACTTTGTTAGATGAAAATATCACTAAAATGGAAAACAAAAACATTATTGTTGTGGGAGACTGGAATTTACTCCTTGGTACTGACTTGGATGGCAAAAACTACAAACACACAAATAACCCCAAAGCGAAAGAAAGAATCAAAAGACTTATTTCGAACTTGAATCTCTATGATATATGATAGAGAGAAGAAAACATAAATGAAAGAAAATATACGTGACATAGTAAATTAAGTGACAACAGTATCCAAGGAGGCAGACTAGATTTCTTCCTTGTGTCAGAAACAATTCTTTACATAACAACAAAACAGGAAATAAGATTTGGTTATAGGTCAGACCATTCGCTCATATTTTCATAACTAGATTTTTATAAGTCAACAAGGCCTCAGACTCTATGGAAATTTAACAACGCTTTGTTACAAAATGAAGAATATGTTACCATTATTAAAGTGAAACGTGACTATGTCGTTACATCATATAATATCAACAATATAGCTAAAATTGATAACACCATGTATCAATGAATGATAAATGAGCAATTATTCTTTGAATTACTATTATTAGAAAATTGCAATAAAAGTCTTAGTTTCGCTGCAAAACAAAAACGACAAATGTATGCCCGAAAGGATCTTTCTCCCAGCTGCCCTATCCTGACATTTTCTGTTTCCTTCCGTGAAAGTTAATTTTCTTTGATTTAATGCCTCTTTTATATCTTTTTCCCACTTTCTCCGAGGCCTGCCTTTTGGTCTTTTACCGTGACTTTTAGCACTGTATACTGATATAGCTATTATATTGTCATTCATTCTGTTAACATGCCCAAACCATTTTAGTTAATTTATTTATATCTTAGTATTTATGCCAACTGCTTTGTTTTATCTCTTATTGTTGTGTTTCTGATTTTGTCTCTTCTAGTTTTCCCTACTGCTATTCTTAGATATTTCATTTCAGCTGCCCGTACTCTACTGTATTCTCTACTGTCTAAGGTCCAGGTTTCACTGCCATAGAGGAGAGTAGGACAATAAACTGTGTTGTATACTGCCATTTTAGTTTTTGTTGACAATTCTTGTTTACCTATAAATGCCTTTCCTAGATGGTTATATATTATCATTGCCTTTTGATTCTCTGGCTGATTTCTTCTCTTAGTTTTCCCTCTGAGTTAATCATTACTCCTAGGTAATTGTAGCTTTGAACTTGTTCTAAATTCTCCTGCCCAATTTAAGATTTTTGCATTTTAGCTTCCCTAGTTACTAGCATTGTTTTGGTTTTCTTTGCATTTACTCTCATTCCTCTTTTATTTACTTCATTGTTCATAATGTTGATATTCGACTGAAGGTCGCTTTCTGATTTTCCAAACAGAACTAAATCATAGGCAAATGAAAGCATTGATACATTTACTGGTTGGAGCTTCCACATACCTGCATTCATTTTCTTCATTATTGAGGATGCCTTTGCGACTGAATCCATAAATATGATAAACAAAAGAGGACTTAGGATACAACCCTGTCTTACCCCTATATCTACATCAAATTCTGGAGATAATTTTCCAGGTACTATCACTGCACATGTTGGTTTATTGGAAAATTTTTGAATGGCTTCTATTAAATTTTGTTCTACATTGTGCTTTTGTAAGGAATGACATAGTTCGTCTCTCCTCACAGTGTCAAATGCCTTTTCTAAGTCAATAAAACACAGGTGCAAGTCATTGTTTCTCTCAAGGAATTTTTCTATTATTTGTCTAATTGTAAATATGTGGTCTTATACACTTCTTCCTGGTCTAAATCCACTCTGATGCTCTTCAATCTGATTCTCTACTGTTTTCCTTAGTCTCATTTCCATTATCCTGGCATCTTATGACTAAATATAGACTCATCGACAAGAAAAGAAGAAAGGAAGATGATACAAACATTAGACAACAATGCCTTTGAACGTCTCCAAGATTGTTTCGATTCTACAAACTGGTCTTTATTTGAGAATTCTTGTTCTTCAATTCACGAACTTACGGACACCGTTACTGAATACATAAATTTCTGTGTCAACAATGTTTCAGTGTCCAAAAGTTTTGTAATTTACCCAAACAATAAGCCTTGGGTGACTAGCAGATTAAGGCCATTTCTAAAAAATCCCAAATATTCAGCTTTTAAAAAGAAAAGACGTGGGCACTCTAAGAGAAACAAACAGAAAGCTCAAGCATGAAATACATAAGTGAAAAAACGACTTTAAACAAAAACTCGAGAAGACTTTTATAGCACACAATAATTACGACACATGGAAAGGAATAAAAACACTTTTAGGCTTAAACAGAAAACAAAATGCCATCACAGTGATGAGATTGATTACGCAAATCAGCTTAATTCATTCTAAGTTCTATGCACGGTTCGAGAAAGATTTTGAGAAAGAGAAAACGAAATCAAAGGAAACCTTAAAATTGAAATCGAAAATGACACATCCATACAAGAAATTCCTAACATCCAAACTGAAAATGTAATTAACAAATTTTCCAAACTAGCCACGAAGAAAGCATATGGTCTAGATGGACTAAAAGGGATTGTACTAAAGACATCTCGCTATGAATTTGCACCAACATTTACCACAATCGTTAACATGCCCATTCAAACACAAACAGTACCAGATGCATGGAAAATATCAGAGCTGATTCCCGTGCCAAAGAAGTCCAACTGGAAAATCATGAATGATCTAAGGCCAATGGCACTCACTTCCGTAGCTATGAAATTTCTAGAAAGAATTATATTAGAAAATTTAAACAAAAGTACATTGTATACCCAAGATCCGTTACAATTTGCTTACAAGAAGAGAGTTGAGGATGCTATACTGATTTTTCTGGACAACTCTCACATTGACAAGTCAAAAAGATTCTGTAGAATGCTTTTCATTGATTTTTCACCCATGTTCAATACGATTCAGCCTCATATATTAATAAAAAAAACCTACTCAAATACAATACAATACAAATCAAAACGCTTCTTTCATCGCAAACTCATTCTTTGGGTACTTGACTTTCTTTCCAATCTTACCCAATATGTAAGACTAAATAAATCCAGGTCAGAAGTTATTGTTACCAATACCGGTGCTCCCCATGGCTGTGTGTTATCACCAGTTTTATTCCCATTTTACACCGATGATTGTCGAATTGATACCGAGTGTCAAATTGTTAAAGTTTGCCGATGATTCAACAATACAAGGTCTCATAGAAAGCTCAGAACTGGAGTACCAGGAATCAGGAACAAATCAATTACTTTACAGATTGGTGTGACACCCACCACATGACCCTAAATATAAATAAAACTAAAGAAATAGTGATTGACATCAGGCGTAAGAAAGAACATATCAGTTCAATAATGATAAAGGGGGAAGATGTTGAAATAGTTGAGAGCTATAAATACTTTAGAATTCATGTAGATCAAAACTTGAGCTGGAGTATTCATTCTACGCAAGTGTTCAAAAATCTCGATAACGTTTGCACTTTACAAGAAAACTTCAGTCTCAAATTAGACACTAAAATTATATCGCTTTTCTATCGATGGATGATAGAGAGTATGCTTACATGGTGTGTGACTGCTTGGGTGGTAACATTCTTAAACGAAATGAAAAGAGGTTGATCGTATCGTTCGCTCCGGAATATCTCTATGCAATTAGTTTGCCAATATCTCTCTCCTTTATCACAAGTGTTGCTCTAGAAAGATTAATCAAGTGAAAAACGATAAAACCCACCCCTTTCACCCTCAAATTTCTTATTCCACATGATCTGGAAGAATAATCTTGAAAAAATGTAATAGAGAGAGATATAGGAGATCCTTCTTGCCTTGCTCTCTTGGGCTTTTATGAGAAAGGGCTACACGCTGCAAGATTGCAGCTGTTGTTAATGTCGTTGTTGTTTACTACCATCATTATCTTAATGTCATTATACATCTTATATTTAACCCATACTCTTCTACATGTATGTCTATAAATATGTATGTATGTATGTATGTGTATATGTACGTATGTGTGTATGTACGTATGCATGTCTGTATGTAGGTATGTATTTGTGCATGTATGTGTGTATGTATGTATGTATTTTTGTGTTTATATCTGCCTTTCATTGATAAATCTTTTTTCCTGGATTGGTATACCTGTTTACTATTGATTTATTAAGTTCTTCTATTTTGAGTTTAGTAGCTTTCTTCTCTTTCCTTTTCTGTTTGTTTTCTTCAGTCAGTAATCTCATTTTGGCAATCACTAGGTGTTGATCACTAAATATTTCAGCTCCTCTATTTACTCTTGCATCCATTGTACTGTAAAAAAGGGAGCTGCTATTATGTAGTCTATGATTGATTTTTCACATCTGTCTTCATTTACTCTTGTATATTTTTGCATATTTTAATGAGGAAAAAACGTGTTGGCTATTTTCATGTTTCTCTTTAGGCAAAAATCTATTAGTCTCTCTTCATTTGGACAAGTCTCTCTTTCTTTACCTATTACTCCTCCTGATGTTTTTACATTGTTGCCTACTCTAGCGTTTAAATTTTCTAAAACCATTAGTTTCTGTTTGGGTTTGAGATTCTCTGCAGCTATTTGTAAATCGTTTTCAAAGATATCTTTTTTCTTCTTTGGTGATTTCTTCGTTTGGTCCATAAGCTGTGCATGTTGCATAAGTCGACGTTGCATAAGTCGATTTTTATCCAAGTCAGTGTTTTTTGACGGTCCCATGCCCCGCACATTTTACATTTAATAAAAAACTGTTTAAGTCGACATCGACTTAAGTAACATGCCTTTCAAGTCGATCTTTTTTGTTGACGGTCCGCAGACGGTAAAATGAATGAAAATACGATTGCATAAGTCGATGTTTCAATTTGTATAGCATCCACGGCCGTTGACCCCACGGCTAGAGAACACGATCAATACAAAATTTAATGTAGATGTCGAGCATCTAAACCCATACACAGGTACAATGGGAGCTGATAAAGAAAGAAAGAAATGTAGATGTACCTGTATTAATGATTATTAAAGGCTCCCCGACTTGCCCTCAATCTACATATTCACAAGATTCAATTAACGCAAGTTAATCAAATCTGCTCAGGTGTTGACATGTGGTTGACCATGGCTTGTTGCACGTCTCTCCTTTCTCCTAGTCAATCGTACCCAGTTACGATTGTACCGATCAGAGTAAATGCGGGCTGGCGGGGGGAGGTGTGTGACGGCCACCGATAAATATATAAAATATAATATTCTGTCACCTGGGTCTACATCGTATTGTCAGAATGTCATAATTGAGATGTGACTATTGCGGCTGAAAGAGAGAGAGAGAGAGAGAGAGAGAGAGAGAGAGAGAGAGAGAGAGAGAGAGAGAGAGAGAGAGAGAGAGAGAGAGAGAGAGAGAGAGAGAGAGAGAGAGAGAGAGAGAGAGAGAGAGAGAGAGAGAGAGAGAGAGAGAGAGAGAGAGAGAGAGAGAGAGAGAGAGAGAGAGAGGGGAGAGAGAGAGAGAGAGAGAGAGAGAGAGAGAGAGAGAGAGAGAGAGAGAGAGAGAGAGAGAGAGAGAGAGAGAGAGAGAGAGAGAGAGAGAGAGAGAGAGAGAGAGAGAGACAGAGACAGAGACAGAGACAGAGAGAGAGAGAGAGAGAGAATATTATACCTCCTTTGTTCAACACGCTGTGTAATACAGTACGTAACACATCATACGATGTGGACGTAGTACAACTGGTACTGCTTGCACTTTGCAGGTAGTAAGGTGTGTGTATAGGTGGGGATGGGGGTGGGGGTAGAAAGAAGGTGGGAGTGCCAAGGATTTCTTACTCTACCAGGTGATTAGTTTAAAATTGAAACCAGAGAATATCTAATAGCATGCGCGGTCTTACTCTTACTAATACTATTCCGTCATCGCCACTTCTCTCTTTCACTTGGAATTCTACCACTACCACAGCGCTCAATCACTCGAGCCAAAAAATACACAAAACCCAACAACACATGCATGTGAATGTGAGCACATGTCAGCAGACAGTAATTAAGTAATACTACTATTGCTACCCAAGATCATTACGATGAAAATCCTGTCAGGGAGGTAACTGAGCAATTGCTTAAGTCGAGTTTTTACATAAGTTGATCTTTTTTAATAGGTCCCTTGAACATCGACTTATGCAGCATCCCCTGTAATAATTTAATTTCTCTTCCTATTGATTTAATATTTACCTCTAATAACCGTGGGCATATAAATTTTCAACTTTCCAGTAGCCATTCTTGTCTTTTATGCATTAGGTTAGGAGGCCTACTCCTGCTCTAGCTCTATCTTTCACATCTTCTCCTGAGAAGATTAAAGTATGATTTAGTTCTACATTACCTATACCTTGTCTTTTTTTCGTTGTTTCTGTAATGGCCAAAGTGTCTACCTTGAATTGTTTCAAATCTACAGGTAATTATAACTCTTTTCCATAATTTATTGCCCTAACATTCCATATTGCAAACATCACAGTCCGTGTTCTCTTTCATGTTCTCTTTCGGAGTCTTCAAAGTTCAAACCGGGTATATCATATTTAATACTTTGAATCAGTTTGATTTTGGATAAGCAGGGAATAATCCCACTGTACCCTAGGTAGATGGTGGGGCTGCCACCTTGAGGCCCCCTACCGGACCTTGTTATTTTTTGTCCCGGTTAACTCCCTTAGCCTTTGTTTGCCCAAAACCAGGCTGCAAGGCATCATGTTGTTATTTTCTGTCAGGGTTAACTCCCTTAGCCTTTGGTCAACCAAGACCGGCCTGCAAGGCAGCAGGTTGTTTTCTGTCAGGATTTCTTCCTTAGCCTTTGATCAGCCAAGACCCACCTGCAAGGCAGCAGGAGACTTGTGGGAGGCGGGACCGCCTTATCCCCATACAGGTGCTTACCTGTCCACTGCCCGTTTCTCTTAAAATTATAATAATAATAATAATAATAATAATAATAATAATAATAATAATAATAATAATAATAATAATAATAATAATAATAATAATAATAATAATAATAATAATAATAATAAGTATTTATATAGTGCTATCACCAAAAGGTACTTAGAAGCACTTTACAAAATCATTAAGCATCGTGACAACATCTAAATTATATGATTAAATCATTACAAACATACGTCACATCCTAAAAACAATTCATGTGTACATAACATCATAAGTATATTTTATTTTTAAAAATTATAATGCAACGGTGAATAACTCAGTTTTTAGACTTATTTTGAATGAATTAAAAGATGGGCTTGATCTGGTTTTAAAACTGATGCTGTTCCACCCCGAGATCACTGTACATGATGGACGGGGTAAATTTCAGTGAAACAAAACAAAATTTTAATTTGACTTTCTTTAAAAATATGCTTTAATAACAAATATGTAAATTTCCAATAGTATTTTATTTGTATGAAATTTTGGGTAAAAAAGAAAAAGAAAAAAAAAAAAAATTTGCTGCTAGATGTGAGCAATGGTAATATACACAACTTTTGATGAATAGAAAAAAAACCCAACAGGGTCAAATTTGAACACTGAAGAGGTTTTGGATCTGAAATTATTATTTTTAAAAATTTTAGATTCTAGTCTAGTCTAGCATTTTCATTTTTGATTGCACGTTGAGATTGAAATTCTTTCCATTTCAGGGAAATGTTAAACTAAAAAAAATGATATGCCTCATTTTACAACAGATTTGCTTGTATACCATTGCCCCAATTCTTAGGAAGCGGTAGAAAACAAGATGAAAAAATCGAACCTTTTTTGTCGATCAACATCAATGAAAATGTGTTACTCCCAGGTTAATACTTGTACGCATCTGCACCTGGGTTGAATGGGAAAAATGTGAGTTAAGTACCTTTCCCAATGAACCCAACATGTCGGATCCAGTTTTGCTAGGATTCGAATCCGGGGTTTCATCTTGTTCAGCCAATATTAGCTATTTGAGTCTGCAAGTTTTCTTAATCATTTATACATGTATTACATATTTCAGCGCGCCGATACTTAAAATTCCTTGGCAACTTAGAAAAATAAAACATGGGACAGTCATTAATAGCACAAAAATATTTTAAAGGCAAATTTAAGTCATAGTGGGATATAACGCAAATTTAAGTTATAGTGGGATAGAAGACAAATTTAAGTCATAGTGAGATAGAAGACAAATTTAAGTCATAGTGGGATAGAAGACAAATTTAAGTCATAGTGGGATAGAAGACAAATTTAAGTCATAGTAAGATAGAAGACAAATTTAAGTCATAGTGGGATATAACGAAATTTAAGTCATAGTGAGATAGAAGGCCAATTTAAGTCATAGTGGGATATAACGAAATTTAAGTCATAGTGGGATATAACCAAAATTTAAGTTATAGTGGGATAGAAGGCAAATTTAAGTTATAGTGGGATAGAAGACAAATTTAAGTTATAGTGGGATAGAAGACAAATTTAAGTCATAGTGGGATAGAAGACAAATTTAAGTCATAGTGGGATAGAAGACAAATTTAAGTCATAGTGGGATAGAAGGCAAATTTAAATCATAGTGGGATAGAAGGCAAATTTAAGTCATAGTGGGATAGAAGACAAATTTAAGTCATAGTGGGATAGAAGGCAAATTTATATCATAGTGGGATAGAAAACAAATTTAAATCATAGTGGGATAGAAGACAAATTTAAGTCATAGTGGGATAGAAGACAAATTTAAGTCATAGTGGGATAGAAGACAAATTTAAGTCATAGTGGGATAGAAGACAAATTTAAGTCATAGTGGGATAGAAGACAAATTTAGGTCATAGTGGGATAGAAAACAAATTTAAGTCATAGTGGGATAGAAGGCAAATTTAAGTCATAGTGGGATAGAAGACAAATTTAAGTCATAGTGGGATAGAAGACAAATTTAAGTCATAGTGGGATAGAAGGCAAATTTAAGTCATAGTGGGATAGAAGGCAAATTTAAGTCATAGTGGGATAGATTTTTAAAGCAAATTTAAGTCATAGTGGGATAGATTTTTAAGGCAAATTTAAATCATAGTGGGATAGATTTTTAAAGCAAATTTAAGTCATAGTGGGATAGATTTTTAAAGCAAATTTAAGTCATAGTGGGATAGATTTTTAAGGCAAATTTAAATCATAGTGCGATAGATTTTAAGGCAAATATAAGTTATAGTGAGATAGAAGACAAATTTAAGTCATAATGGGATAGATGTGGTAAATTTAAGTCATAGTGGGATAGATTTTTAAGGTAAATTTAAGTCAGAGTGGGATAGATTCTTAAGGTAAATTTAAGTCATAGTGGGATAGATTCTTAAGGTAAATTTAAGTCAGAGTGGGATAGATTTTTAAGGTAAATTTAAGTCAGAGTGGGATAGAAGAGAGAAAAGAAAATACTGAAAAAAGGTGGGGTGGGGGGGGATAATCAATCCAGAAAGAAAACATTGAGCGAAGAGGTTAAAAAAAAAAAGAAGCATAACCCCCCGACCCCACCCTCCGAAAAAAACAAACTTTACTTGGCTATTTAAGTTTCTGATTACAAACACGTAATGACTGGCACACAAGATTAATTATTTATTCAATTCATTATTCATTTTCTATCTGGACGGCATTTAAAAATCTGGAAGCCTCATGTCTGTCAACAGCGACGGGCTTCCCTGTAGGAGGAAAATATCACTTTTGCTACCTCGAGTGACTGGGTAGGTGTCGTTGTACAGCAACAATGGAGTAGGACGCTGTTCTTTCTGTACAAAGGAGAAGAAGATTTGAAAATCGATCAGAATCATGTTGGTTTGTTTTTCAACTAACAAAATGTATTCCACACATAAAAAAAATTGATTTAGCAACCCGAAATTGAAAGTTCATGAAGTCAGTGAAACTAAATGTAGTGATAGACCATTCTACTCCTCTTTTTACAGTCATAACCATGTACATGTATTATGGTAATGATGGTGGCATTTGTGGCCCAGTGGTTAGGTTGTTAGGTTTGGGATGATAAGTTCCTGATTTCGAATCCTAGTAATGCTAAATCCGTCACGGAAAATGCTTTAACCTGCATTTTTCTTACTCAATCCAGATGCTAATGGGTACATGTACCAGCAGTAACTTTGGAGTAAAATCCTGCTACTGACTAGCATTCTGTCCAGGAGGTGATTATCATTACCTGTTCGTTTTCATGCAATAGAAACCAGAATAAGCTCCATCAGGGCCTTGAAGGGACTTTATGTTATGTCAGTGGTGAGAAAAACCCATAAAATAAGACATAAGTAATAAATTAGATTCAAGTCTAATAGTCAGTGTATTATTTTCAGATTATGTCTGGCGGATGTGGCGTCGGTGGCCGAGTGGTTAGGTTGCCAGGATGTGATTATTTATCACCTATTCCACTTCACGCTACAGAAACCAGGATAAGCTCCAGCTCTACGGGTCGTCTTGAAGGAACTTTTCTTGAAGGATGTCTAATGGATAGTGAATAATAATTAGATGGAAACCCAATCAGAATGATACATTTAATGTGAATGATAAAATGCGAAGGAAAGAAAATTAGAATACAATACTTTTCACTTTTGAGTATACAGACATCTCAAAATGATCATCTTATTTTCTTGGCTTGCTAGATTTTTTCACACATATTATTCAGACAAAGTTTTCATTTTGATCCTTAAGGGGTGAAGATCTATGTTCGTGTGGATATGATGCAGATCTAGATATGATATATATAAATATATATATATATATATATATATATATATATATATATATATATATATATATATATATATATATATATATATATATATATATATATATATATATATATATATATATATATATATAAATATATATATATATATATATATATATATATATATATATATATATATATATATATATATATATATATATATATATATATATATATATATATATATATATATATATATTTATATATATATATATATATATATATATATATATATATATATATATATATATATATATATATATATATATATATATATATATATATATATATATATATATATATATATATATATATATATATATATATATGTTGTCATTGACACCATGGCAGAGTCTTCAAATCCTCAATGACATGAATTGAAATAGACAATTTGTAGCCACCATGTTTTCACCATCATGACAAAATTTGATTAAAGACTTGGATTTTTGCTCGGCAAAAATCCTTGTCGACTAAGATTTTTAAAATTTCATACCAGAAACAGTTTTAAGAAGAAATAAAATTATATACCAGTATTGAAAGCAAAAAGTCTAAGATATGTTTAGAAAAAGGAAATCAAGGATGTTGTAAATATTTGTATGCCTGCTAATTTTCTTCTTCAAATTGTGAAATTTGCATTCAATTTTGAATTTTCATTCTTTTGAATTTACAGAATAGTGAAATTTGCATTCAATTTTGAATTTACGAGAATAGGTGAAATTTGCATTCAATTTGAATTTACGAGAATAGGTGAAATTTGCATTCAATTTTGAATTTACAAAAATAGAATAGTGAAATTTGCATTCAATTTTGAATTTACAGAATAGGTGAAATTTGCAGCTACAGGTGCAAGTGAATGGATTTAATTTGTTGTTACCCACATTTACAATGGATGTAATCTCTGGGGTTTTTTTGTAGGATTTTAAAAATTGTGATCTGACTGTTCTGTAAACAGCACAGAATGTTGTGATCTGCACAAGGGACCTCCTTTTTATCATCATTCTCCAACGAGACTAGGTGTTTATCAATCTACCTGAACTAGGGGAGTGTTTTTTTATAGCTGAAAAACTTGAGAGAATTCTGCAATCTGTTGGGGCACAAACCCTTAACCTTTTGATTGAGAGGTAGACACCTTGCCTCTGGATCATTGTGTTTCCCTTCAAATGAGATAACAACTTCAGGAATGGCAATTCCAGAAAACTCCCTCTAGTCATAGCATCTATTACTCCGATATAATCATTGAATTTTCCTTTGGTAAAAAGAATGTAAAAAAAAAAGGGGGGGGGAGGGGAGGGGAAGAGAAAGTCAAAGGCAGCCACAAGACATCTCCATTCACATATGATGCAAATCCATCCTAAAAGAGGTGAGTGTAGGAGGGGAGAAGCAGACAGTGTAGGCGGACAAATACACACAAACGCACACTCAATACAAAATTGAAAACTCCTCAGATCTGAGACATAACAGCGCCGCACTCAAAGCTCGTCATGCCACCATTCTCACTTACCGCCAGCTTTTAATCTTGGTACAAATCTAACACTGTACAAAAACAATGAAATATAATATGTAACTCATTATACCGGCATCCGCCAATGATTCGGTACTAACATTCCTTCATAACAATTGTAAAATGCAGCCACTTTTCCAAAGTGATGCAAGATGATAAAAGTAGAATGTAGTTTGGCTTGGTCACAGATCATGGAATCAAACACACACACACACACACACACAAGCATCATGCCATGTGTACCTTAGTACCCTTACACTTACAGAAATGACACTGACACTAGTGACACAAGGCTTCTTCTTTATGAGAATGAGGGTACTGATGATTTTGAATTTTGAGACAACATGATGTTCACTGCCTAGGGCTAGGTCAGCCGAATGAAGACTAGCATAGGCCTAGCTAGACCCAGACTGCGTCATCCTAACAATAGCTTGGCGGGGTAGGCATGGCTATGATTGGGTCCAATTGAGTGGCGAGAATTAGACCTAGACTTCACAGCGGTGTAACAATCTAAGCTTATTCATTTTGAGTTAGGGGTTTTTTTGTCGATCTTTTTTTGTTTGTTTTTGTTTTCGTGTGTGTGTAGACTGCATAAGAAACTGGACATTTCCACCATTACTATATAATACTACAATAGCCTTGTCATATGCAGTAGGCCTATGTTGTATTGAACCATGCCAACTTAACTACACTGTACTTTCTGTCTTTCTCCATCAGTTCCCATTCTACCTTCAAGAGTATGCCAACTACTTTCTTTCTTTCTTTCTTTATCAGTTCCCATTCTACCAGTCCAGGTTTTGCTGCCATAGAGGAGAGTAGGACAATAAACTGTATTGTATACTGCCATTTTGGTTTTTGTTGACAATTCTTGCTTACCTACAAACACCTTTACTAGATAGTTATATATTGCACTTGTCTTTTTGATTCTCTGGCTGATTTCTTTTCCTAGTTTTCCCTTTGAGTTAATTATTTCTCCTAGGTAATTGTAGCTGTGAGCTTGTTCTAAATTCTCTCTGCCCAATTTAAGATTTTGTGTTTTAGCTTCCCTAGTTACTAGCATTGTTTTGGTTTTCTTGCATTTACTCTCATTCCTCTTTTATTTAATTCATTGTTCATAATGTTGATATTCGACTGAAGGTCACTTTCTGATTTTCCAAACAGAACTAAATCATTGGCAAATGAAAGCATTGATACATTCTATGCCAACTACTACACTCCTGAAAAGCATAGTTGGCATGGTTCATGTAGTACACTCTGCTTTCATGGCGAGGTGATGGGTGGCGACGTAGGGGTCATGGGTTTGATTCTGTCTGGTGCCCAAAACATTTTTTTCTGCCTATTCCTTTGTATTTGTCTCGTCTTTGTTACCATATTTATTATTTCATGTCCTTATTCATCACACTTAGACTTGGACATCCATCACGCAGTGCGGTGTCAGAAGAAAGAGTAGAAAGAAAAGAGAAAGGAGAACAGAGATTAGAAAAAAACAAGCAAAGATAGGAGTTATGGAAATGGAAGGGAGAGTGTGTAGACAAAAAAGGAAAAGAAAGAAAATGGGGAGAGAGGAGAAAAAAGACAAAAGAGAATAACAGAGACTGGCATTGAAGTATGTAGAAAAATGTGTTACAGTACAGAAAGGAGAAATGAATAGAAAGCTAGGAGAGGAGAAAGAGGGTTGTACAATTAGTGTCAAGTCAATACTTATTTACCATCAGATAATGCGTTAAAACCGATATGTCACATATTCATTGCCACTTCTTATCATTTATCATTCTGACTCTTTTCAAAGAGTCCATTAAAAAAAAAAACAACCCAGAAAGTAAATGATGGAGAACAGTTGGTTTACAAACACGTCTTCATTAATAAATATACACAAACAAGCCCCTGCTTTTTTCACCCATTTTTCAGTTGACAATTTCTTTCTACTGGTTTATCTGCATGTTTTCTTCTTTTCATTGAAGAAGTTAGTTTAGTTTTGTTAGTGTTTATCAAATCCAAATATTTTAAAACTAATTATTTCTTCTCTGCTTCTATCCATATACAATACGTTTATGATGTGTTAATGTATATGTCAGGTAATGGTAATGACTTTCTGTTCTCTTTTGATAACATCACTATTATTACTATCAATTTGAAAAAATATTCTTTTGTAATCAGAAATTAACATAAAAAGAAGTTACGCATTGATCAACGTACAATTCCTTTGTCACATTTCAAGAAGACTTGCTTTTTTTTTTCCTGTCATGAAATGACAGCCCTTATTTTCTGTGCAAAACTTTCATTCATATTTTTCTGCCTCTGATTTTGGCTTGCTGCCCTTTTAGTTCTTGTTAAAAAAAAAAAAAAATTATTTTTATTTTCGTTATCATTATTATTATCATTATCATTATTATTATTATTATTATTATTATTATTATTATTATTTATTATTATTATTATTATTATTATTATTAATTATTATTATTATTATTATATTATTATTAGTAGTATCATTATTATTATTATCATTATTATTATAATTATTATTATTATTATTATTATTATTATTATTATCATTATTATTATTATTATTATTATTATTATTATTATTATTATTATTATTATTATTATTATTATTATTATCATTATTATTATTAGTAGTAGTATCATTATCGTTAATATTATAATTATTCTTATTCTTATTCTTATTCTTATTCTTATTATTATTATTATTATTGTTATTATTATTATCACTAGCATCATTATGTTTATCATTGATATTGTTATAATCATCTTTATTATTAAATAAGGATTTATTTCATTTAGCTCCATGGATAAAACACAATTCGTACTGAAGTAAATGAAACAAAGCTGTCCAGCCAAACTTACGGAAAATTTGAGCCAAGTGACGCCAGGCGGAATGTAGCAAGGCCCTTCGTACTGTTTACCGTCATTTCCAGTAGCCTTGCCTTAGAGCGGAGAGGGTGAGTTCAAAATTTTTTTCATTTACATTGTCTCCAAACTTCATTTGAAACATAGCATTGAAATACTGAGAGAGAGAGAGAGAGAGAGAGAGAGAGAGAGAGAGAGAGAGAGAGAGAGAGAGAGAGAGAGAGAGAGAGAGAGAGAGAGAGAGAGAGAGAGAGAGAGAGAGAGAGAGAGAGAGAGAGAGAGAGAGAGAGAGAGAGAGAGAGAGAGAGAGAGAGAGAGAGAGAGAGAGAGAGGAGAGACAGAGAGAGAGACAGAGAGAGAGAGAGGAGAGAGAGAGAGAGAGAGAGAGAGAGGAGAGAGAGAGGAGAGGGAGAGGAGAGAGAGAGAGAGAGAGAGAGAGAGAGAGAGAGAGAGAGAGAGAGAGAGAGAGAGAGAGAGAGAGAGAGAGAGAGAGAGTGACTGAGAGAGAGAGAGGAGGGTGGGGTGGGAGAGGAGGAAGGAGAGAGGAAGAGAGAGAGAGAGAGAGAGAGAGAGAGAGAGAGAGAGAGAGAGAGAGAGAGAGAGAGAGAGAGAGAGAGAGAGAGAGAGAGAGAGAGAGAGAGAGAGAGAGAGAGAGAGAGAGAGAGAGAGAGAGAGAGAGAGAGAGAGAGAGAGAGAGAGGGAGAGAGAGAGAGGAGAGAGAGCAGGGAGAGGGGAGGTGGAAGAGGGGAGGGGGGAGGTGGAAGAGAGAGAGAGACGGGAGGGAGTGAGAGGGATAGATAGATGGAAAGAGAGCAAGAGAAAGAGGAGGAGAGAGAGAGAGAGAGAGAAAGAGAGAGAGAGAGAGAGAGAGAGAGAGAGAGAGAGAGAGAGAGAGAGAGAGAGAGAGAGAGAGAGAGAGAGAGAGAGAGAGAGAGAGAGAGAGAGAGAGAGAGAGAGAGAGAGAGAGAGAGAGACAGAGACAGAGACAGAGAGAGAGAGAGAGACAGAGACAGAGACAGAGAGAGAGAAAGGGGAGAGGAAGAGAGGGAGAGGGAGAAAGTTAGCAAATAAACTCAAGGTGTGTGGAAAAAAGGCTTGAAGCGAAATTCACATGTAGAATTCAAAAGTTGGTTTTTCAAGTAGGCCTACATGTTCATAAAAGTTAAGCTTTACTGGATGACGGAACTGTCTTTAATCTGTAATTAACCCCCCCCCTCCCTCCTCCCCCCCCAAATAATAAAAGACAAATACAAAATTTTCCCTTACGGTCCCTACCATCCCAATCCGCCTAATGTCTCACTTTTTTTTTTCTTCTGTTGGATTTGGATAGAATGTTAGCCTGACTTTGCCGCGTGTAGCAGCCATTGCAATGTTTATTCAACATGCCCTCCCAATTAACTGCCTTCCAACTCAGGTTGCTGTAAATGCCCTGGCTTCACTGATTTCCCGATTTCCCATTGGGACTTTGGGCGAGTAGACATTGCAATCGGAGTGCTTCCTATTCAAGACATACGCAATGACTTCCTGTAGTCACTCGAAACCACTGACAACTAGATTATGTATAATGTGAATCTTTATGTCCTACTAATCAAATTCTCAACCAAATAATATTTTGCTTTTTTTACGTTTTCTCTCCAAAGTTTGAATAAAGACTACAAACACAAACCTTAAAGAATGCTAATAAAAATGTACAAACTAAATTCTCATGTAAAAAGATGCTTCACAACTATTTGTATTCGCCCTTTCTTTCTTGTCCCACATTCTACAGCTCTCACATAGTTGCATTAAAATCTATTTCAAATAACAAAATATGTTGAGTTTTTCTTCTTCTGAGTTAATGAATACCAATAAAGAAAGACACAAGAAATAAACGTGATCAATAAGAAAAATTATTAAAACTAATAAGGAAAATATAAACGAATAACATACATTTAAAGCAAATTCAAGATACAAAGCTATTGGCCGTTAAAAAGATCCAACAACAATGAAAAGAAAAAGAAGAAAAGAGAACCTATCACTAGGACCATGTTCTTCATAGCCGGTAAAATTTGAAATTTGCTGGTATCCTCCACGTAAAAGAGTGTGCATTCTTCAAGTAAAGCTAAAAGCGTCTCTTTTTTATACTTCTGGATGAGATAAACAAGATTTCACAATTAAAACGGTGGATTTATAAAATATCCATCACTCCAATGAAAACTTATTGGGTACACACAAGCTTTGTTTAAAACCATGAAATTACACTACAGGAAAGGTATAAAATATAAAATAGTGTCTTTTACAAATTACCCATGTACCAAGTGACACAAACAACATGACACCCAAAGGAATATGTATAGCATGGCCTCGTTCAGCTCAAATCACACCATTATTGAACACATTGTAATAAACTCCTCTGGATTTCATTCTAGATTAACAAAAATCATGATGTATGACCGTTATCACCATGTCGCAGTGGAATACAGATCAATAGGTATGGTATGTGCTGTATGTAAATACTTTGAAACAATGTCACTGAAAAAGATTTGTGTATCATTTTGCAAACATTTCAAAATCAACACAAGATTTTTTGATAAATTGACACCTAGTAAGAGAACACACTTGAGCTGGTCATTGTCTGTAAGAAGAACACAGGTGGACATTCAACGCATCAGCGTATCATCAGTAAATAATGAGGCACCCAGAAAATATGTTCATCGACAAAGTAATGATTTTGGTTTCTCAGGAGATTCTCTGAAACGAATTTTAAAATCAGATCTAGATCTAGATCTAAGACCGTACAAGATCAAGTTCATCACCAACTTAATGATTTGATTGTGACAGATAGACTTGCCATGTGTCAATGGTTTAACATACCCGCTGGTTATATCAACAATAAGAATTAAATCTTTTGAGGATCTTTCAAATCTGTTGAGACTTTCAAAGGAACTTACACACTCTCAAAGCAACTGCATGGGCAGCTATGAGTTCTCGGGAAAACAATAGCCTGTTTTGGTTCCTTAACAAAGAAATGGTCACACAAACAATTACATTTGACCATTCCTTGTCAATTTATCAAAGTTTTGGAATGTTCCAAGGAAATTTCAGGGAGACAATTCACGAGAGGAACAATTGTTCAAACAAGATGGAGCCACGCCACACAGTGCTAAGAAGGTTCTTCAGTGGCTCCACAAACACTTTAGAAACTGTGTGATAATCCTTTGAACAGCACATGCCTGGTCTCCTCACAGCCCAGACTTAAATCCTCTGTGATTTTCCCCTATGGGGTTACCTGAAAGATCAATTAACTGGCTTCACATTCAACACACTAGATAACTTGCAAAATTGTATGGATAATCACATAAAAATAATCTTTTTCGACCAGTGGGTCATCGATAGATAACTTCTCAGTGCGTTTTAATATTTGCACTGCCTGTCATGGATGGCATCTAGAACATCTATTGTAAATCTTGTGTGACTTGAAGAATGTTAAGGAAATTTTAACACAATAATTCCAGATACATTGCCTGTGTTTATTTCGAATTTGAGGTTTGTAACTTTAATAATTATGATTTAATTGATATTTCTTTAGGTATCATGTTCCTTGTGTCACCTGGTATTTGCAGTGCAACGTAAGTCTATAACCCTGCAAACTGTGGGTTGTAGCTTATTGCTGTGGCTTTAACTTGTATGATTTTTTCCTTCAAGATGATAAGAATTGTTGAATTTTGGCTCTAGCTCATTGTTTCAGTTGGCATGTCTCACCTTGTAGGTAGGTTGGGTACACAGCACGATGAAGGCCAGACGAGGGCAGATATCCTCCACAAATATGTAATTAATGGCTTGTTGTTAAAGGTGAATGAATTGATGGCATCCAGAAAATCTTTATCGGACAGGAACAAAGCCTGGTGGTGGGGGTTACGAAGGGGGGGGTACCAATGAAATCATGGACTATTCATTATAAGTGCAATTTTGTGATTGAAACTTTCCGTTTGTACCTTGCAATTTAACTTATGTATAGGTGTAATAGACATGGTATGCTGAGTTGAAATATGTCGTTTTTTTCTGCCGTTACCAGTTGCCATGGAAACAACGGCTATCTTGGAATTTGTCCCAAGATGTCACCGTTCAATATTGATAGGCTTCTACATTTTTCGACAAATTTCCTTCAAACTTGGTACACACTTTATTTGATACAATATCTAAATTTAATTAGATCAGATTTGTTGATAACAGGTGCGAGGGAATATGTCACGTATTTTCCGACCGACGATCTAAGGCAATATTCATATTATTTTGAATAGCGTATAGTGTGACGATCAAAATGAGGACTAACTTGCAGTACTTAAGATAATATTTCTGGCTTTTATCGTATAATAGCTGTGATGAAAGATAGGCATGTATCGTCTCTAAAAATTCCTATAAATTCAAAGAATCGATACTGAGCTCCTTTTATGATATCATTGTGACAGGAATGAACTGCTCTATCCACTAGTATGATAGACTAGATTTGTCCCATTTTCGACAAAAAATGGCATTCCCAGAACCCCCCACCCTCTCCCTCCCCTAAGAGAAACGAAATTGATTGAAAAGCAAGGTGGGCAGCTAGGTCTTTTCAGATGTGGCGAAAGTGGCGAAAGTAATAGATAGATTCATTGGGGTACTATTACCTTTTAACAACATTTAAAAACAGCGCAAATATATTATGCAAAAGATTGAAGGGCTATTTATAAAGTTCATCTATACCCCCAAACACACACACACACACACACACACACACACACAATAAAGTGGAGAATGTGAAATACGTTATTACATACATGTATACCATTCAATATGGGAAACACAAAACTAAGTAAGTAAGAGGCTCTATACCTTGACTACAGTTTCACACGTCAGTGTAGTAGATCGCTTAAATCTGGTCAAAGTACTGATTTCACCAATGACGTGGCCAGTCGTCAGATATTGAGTGTGTATGAAGGAGTTGACTGTTGACTCAGTTTCAAGCTGGAACCAATGGAAAAATGAAAGAAAAAAGCTCTTGATTGTATGTAGCTGGTATATAAATAGATACATAGATAGATAGTTAGGTAGAAAGATAGAGAGTCAGATGATTAGATAGCTAGATAGTCAGATAGTTAAATAGATACATAGATAGTCAGATAGTTAGATATATAGATATATAGTCAGATGATTAGATGGATAGATAGCCAGATAATTAGATTGATAGATAGTCAGATAGTTAAATAGATGCATAGATAGTCACATAATTAGGTGGATAGATAGATAGTTACATAGATATATAGTTGGATAGTTAGATGGATAGATAGATAAATAGATACATCGATAGATAGAGAGATAGATTGATGGATAGGTAGATAGATAGACAAATAGATAGATAGATAGATAGATAGATAGATAGATCGATAGATAGCTAGATAGATAGATAGATAGAATGTCAGATAGGTAAATATATAGTCAGATAGTTTAATAGATAGAGTTAGATAGATAGAGATATAGATTGATAGATAGATAGATAGATAGTCAAATAGGTAGATAGATAGATGGAGAGAAAGTTAGACAGATAGCTAGATAGATAGTTAGACAGATAGACCGATAGATAGATAGATAGATAGATAGATAGATAGATAGATAGATAGATAGATAGATAGATAGATAGATAGATAGATATCCAGATGGTTAGATAGATAGTCAGGTAGTCAGATGGAGAAATAGACTGATAGATAGATATATAGATATATAGATAGATAGACAGATACATAGATAGATAGATAGATAGATAGATAGATAGATAGATAGATAGAGATAGATAGATAGATAGATAGATAGGATAGAGAAAGCTAGACAAATAGATAGATAGATAGTCAGATAGACATATATGGATAGATAGATAGTCAGGTAGTCAGATGGATAGATAGATAGATAGTCAGATAGACAGATATATGGATAGATAGATAGTCAGGTAGTCAGGTGGATAGATAGATAGATAGTCAGATAGTCAGATAGACAGATATATGGATAGATAGATAGTCAGGTAGTCAGATGGATAGATAGACATATAGATAGATATATATCCAGATGGTTAGATAAATAGATAGTCAGGTAGTCAAATGGATAGACAGACTGATAGATAGATAGATATAGATAGATAGATAGATAGATAGATAGATAGACAGAATAGATAGATAGATAGATGAATGATAGATAGATACCCATAGATAGATAGATAGATAAATAGATAGTCAGATAGATGGATAGATAGATAAATAGATAGAGATAGATAGATAGATAGATAGATAGATAGATAGAAAGACATATAGATAGGAAGATAGATGAATGGTTAGATAGATAGTTAGATGGTTTACTCAGTTTCGAGCTGGAACCGTTTGAAGAGATTGTTGAGAGAAATAATTCTAACATAATGGACTTAAATTAAAGCTCTTGTTGTCCACAAATGAGGATGTTAAACATTAAAGTGTATACAAGGGTGGGAGAGAAATGGATGGGGGGGGGGTATGTTAGGGATAAGAACCACGCTGTAGGCCTGTGCGGCTGGCCCTGTAAAGGGTTCTTTTGGAGCTATTAATGTCCAATGCCCATTCTATAGATAATTAGTTTTATTCAATCAGTTTAGTGTGTTTGTGTGTGTGCATGTGTATGTGTGTGTGTCCAAATATGTGTAAGTGTGTTTGTGTGTGTGTGTGTATGTGTGTGTAAGTGTTTTGTTTTAAGAGGCAAATTGGTTCACAAGAGATGCATGTGAATCATATAAAAGTATATCTCAGAAATTGGGACATATTCAAGATAGGAAAATCCTGCAAAGCTATAATTGTGCAGGCTTCATATGTATGTTTCACTGGGATATAGGCTATCTTATCTATCATATGCGCTGGTCTTAAGAGTGAATTATGGCAACAGCAAGGTGAAAGACATAATATGTCATGTCAGAGAGGTAAAATAGAGAAGGAGGCCCTACCAACAGCAGGCACTTACTGCGCACACAGACTATGCGAAAGATAAGATTTATCAATTGATCTCATGACACCAGCAAAAGAAGCTACCAAACATATCTTTTTAGATGGATGAAATCAGTCTGTGAGTACCATGACATACATATATTAAACATAGGACCACGAGCATTACCTTGGCATTAATAGGACTAAGACACATAGATAGTAAGTATGAGACTACAGGAGGTCTTCATCATCATCAACTGTATATATGAGACGTTGTAGTTGAATCGTAATGTTGTGAGCTTGTAACCATGACAACATTGATTAAAGCCCCTCAGCTAGTACAGGTATGTTTTTCGTTGTATTCTAAGGAAAGGTATTTCACTCTATTTTCCTTACTTAACTCAGGTGTGAATGAGTACCCAGCTATAGGTAGAGAAAAATCATGACGGAGTGTTACTGTTAGTGCGAAAAGCCTAACATGCCTGTATACTGTATGCTCTCCCAGGAGTTGAGAAGGACTTTGAAGGAAATAGTCCGCTGGGGGATAAATGATGTGCAGTTGGTGAGTTTGCACTTGCACGGGGATGTAGACTATAAATCCATCTTTATCGTATCCCGTAGGACGTTGCATCTCTGACAGCACCTCTGAACATCTCTCTGTTCTGTGCCTTTCTTCCTGCCTCTGTTACTGTTTTCCAAATGCTTCCTTTACATCTTTCTCTCATCTTTAGCATGGATTCCCTCAGTTTCTTTTCCCACTCATTTTACACTCCAAAATCATCCTTCCTGGACCTTCATTGTCTTTGATGTGGACAAATAATTTCAGCTTTTGAGCTCTTACAAAAATTTCCAGCCACTCTTCATTTATATGCAAAATATTTCTGAAACTGATTGTATGATTTCACCCCATAAAAAATAATTGTGAAATAACTTGCTTGTCTTCAAAGACAATAAAAAAAGAAGAAGAATTTTCCTTTCACCCGTGACCTCAAGAAATCATTCTTCCTAGTGCTTTATCTCATTTCTTTGACTTTTACCTCACTTGACTATGGGTTGATGAGTAACAGCATCAGCTGGGAAGTTAAACCCGTGACAGATTAGCGTCCTGTCTACGATGCGATGTATTATCACCTGTTCTGCTTCACGCTATAAAAAGAATCCAGGATAAGTCCAGTTCTATGAATTGGCCTTAACTGCCTTGAATAAAGTTCATTTACTTGTCCCTGATTTGGCAAGTTTACCCGGGATTTGGTAGTCCAAAGGCAAGGTGTCAGCTGCTCAATCCAAAGGTAGTGGGTTCCAGCCCCACCAACGATTGAACATTTTTCTTGTTTTTTCGAACAAAATCTACCCCCCTAGTCCCATCGGTGATGGACGATAAAAAGGAGTTCCAATGTGCAGATCATAACACTCACACACTTGGCTGTTTACATGGCAGACCGGGCAAAATTAAAATCCTACCAAACCCCTGAGATCGCCCTTAGTTGTGGATGTGGGTAAATCAAATAAATTCAAAAGCAAACTTACCCTAAGCAAGCCGCTAATGATAAAGTAGACGCCATCAGACTCCTCTCCGGATTTCATGACGGTGTCCCCATAGTCAAACACCAAATGCTTCACATGGGCCTGGATGTATTGAATGAGTTTGTCGTTTTTGCCGATCCAAGAAATATTGGTCAGAATTTTGTGAATTGACGGATTTGAGATCTTGGGCGGAGCCACTTTCAGGTGTTTCATTTCAGACTCAATCACCTGACAGCAGGACAAAACAGTTAACATAAAAGTAGCAACATGTGGCCACCAAAGGATATTTGAGTAAGGACATTGTCACAGGAACCTCATCTATCATAATATTATTATAAAGAGCATACATCTTCAAATAGAATTAAACAACTTCTATCTACATATATTGCGGTTAACTTTGATTTAACTTGCAGGGGTCTGGGTAGTCCAGAGGCAAGGTGACAGCATCTCAATGCAAAGGTCGAGGGTTCAGGTCTCGATGTGTGAACAATTTTCTTGAGGTTTTTTTCTCTGGTAAAATCTAAACCTCTGGTCCAGCTAGGTGGCCAAATCAATATCTAGTCCCATCGGAGACGGGCGATAAATAGGTCCCATGTGCATATCACACCACTCTGAGCACGTTGAAGACACCTTGGCTGTATATAGGACAGTTTGGGGGAAATAAAAAAATCATACTTTAGAGATCACTTTAGCTGTAAATGTTGGTAAAATCAAATCAAATCTGATTTAATTTGTATGCTCTATTAGAGGCACCGGCAGCTCAGTTGGTAGAGCATCTGACTACCACTCAAGAGACCAGACCCCAGACCGGGCAAACTTTTTCTGGTCCTCCTGTGGACCCAGCAGTAAAATGGGTAGCTAGGCTTACACAGACTTGACAAAAGTAAAGTTAACGTTGAAATGAAAGCAATGACAAACTGCCACAATATGCCATGTGCCTAGAAAAATCAAGATCTTCTCCTGATCAGGGTGACACTAGTGGTCTAGTGGCTAGGCTGCTGGATTTGGGATCATGAGGTCCTGGGATCGAAGCCTAACATACTAACAATGCTAGGTTTGACGTTGTGTTACTTGAGAAAGACACTTAACATAAATTTTCCTCACTCGACCTACAGGGCAAATGGTATCAACAACAACATGGGCGTGGGAGTAAAAACCCGTGACAGACTAACGTCCTTTCAGGAGATCATTATTATCACTAGATCCTCTTCATGGCATATAAACAATGATACACTCCAGCTCTATGGGCCGTAAGGCCTTGAAGAAACATTACTTATTAACAACTACTGGTTACCATAGACTCGCCTCTTGAGTATGTGTACTTTACTTAACTAGGTTCTGTTAGCCATACAACATATCAAAACTCTGGTTTGCAGGTCAAAACTGTCTGTCTATCAGGTCGATTATATAAACAAAGAGGCGCCCATGGCTCAGTCAGAAGAGCATTCTGATTACTGCCCAGGTGACCCGAGTTCGATTCCCAGTGCGGACAAAATTTTCTTTCTATCTTTAATGTATTTGTCTCGCATTTTTCCTACGGGGTTTTAATGCTTGTTTCCTGTTCTTACTTATCACTTTCGACATGCTTCCTTGCATCCCTGTTTGACTTTTCACCACAAAAGGTACCGTGTAGCTGCTGATGCAAAAATGCAGTCATGAGTTCATACCTCAATAAAGCATTTTCCTTCTGTCTCATCGACACCTCCATCTTCCATCAGTTTTTTCATCCCTTCCCTCATGACGTTGAACAAGGCCCGAATCGCATGACACGTTTTCACCTCAATGGCTATGCTATGATGACTGCCTTGAAGGATACCTTTGATAAAAAAAAACAAATTAACAAACTGAAAACAGTTTTAGTTTCTGGTACAGCGCAATGACCAATGAGGGGGAAAAGATGTCATCAGACGAGACTTAGACAAAACATTAATCTGCCCGATATTCAAACGTGCATGAGCAGTTTGGGTGAAAAGCAACACGTTTTGTTGTCGGAGATTATCTCACTACCACTTACTACCAGCAGTGTATCAAAGATAATGGAAGAAATAAAATGGCCAACATTAAAAGAACAAAGAAAGAAAGCAAAAGCTACCATGCTATTCAAAACTACAAGCGATATACCAACTGATTGATTGATACCCATGACAACAGCATTCAAAACAAGAGGGCACAAATTTCGGTATTGCATACCACATTTGAGGATTAATAATCATCTGCCATCCGCTTGCGGGTTCATCAATTCCTAGCAAAGTTAAGTATGACGTTGTGTTCCTTGAAAATGCACTTTGCACGCATTTTCACCCACTCAACCTAGGTGTAAATGGGTACAAGCACTAGCTGGGGGTAAAATCCTGCATCAGACTCGCGTCCTGTCCAGGAGATGATTATTATCATCTGTTCCGTTTCACATTATTGAAACTGGGATAAGCTCCTGCTCTATGGGCCGTAACGGCCTTGAAGGAACTTTAGTTAACTTACTTTACTCCCAAGCAAAACTCACCCAGTTCTCTCAGCATATCCAGCTTTGCAGCCTCTGACGCTTGTTTTATAGCAACCTGTATGTTCTCCTGGTCTGAGATGTTTTCAATCATTCTTAAAGCATGCTGTCAGTGAGAGATTAAGACTGGATAAAATAAAATATACTTAATATGGGTTTTGTTTAGATGAAAAAAAAAAAAGAGATAGAGATAGAAAGTCCATATCCACACAAAAGTGTAGGCTCATCGATTGTAGATCAGATGAATAAAAACATAAAAAGTGGAACTGACATCCCCCACCAAAACAAATTTCACTAGGAAATAAATGAAAAAAAAATGATCTCAGTAATTAAAAACACATTTTTATCATCAACAAAGTTCATCAAGCATCAATAAATAAAAATTCTTTCAAGAGATCTCAAAATTTATTATCACTTTTGTTGAACTGCCCGATACCAATAAACGGACGCATTAGATCAGATTTGAGATCTATATCACAAATTGATGAAACAATTCTTGAAAGGAGAAATAAAGGACATCTCTTTCTATCTCTCTCTCTCTCTCTCTCTCTCTCTCTCTCTGAAAGGAGAAATAAAGGACACATCTCTCTCTCTCTCTCTCTCTCTCTCTCTCTCTCTCTCTCTCTCTCTCTCTCTCTCTCTCTCTCTCTCTCTCTCTCTCTCTCTCTCTCTCTCTCTCTCTCTCTCTCTCTCTCTCTCTCTCTCTCTCTCTCTCTCTCTCTCTCTCTCTCTCTCTCTCTCTCTCTCTCTCTCTCTCTCTCTCTCTCTCTCTCTCTCTCTCTCTCTCTCTCTCTCTCTCTCTCTCTCTCTCTCTCTCTCTCTCTCTCTCTCTCTCTCTCTCTCTCTCTCTCTCTCTCTCTCTCTCTCTCTCTCTCTCTCTCTCTCTCTCTCTCTCACACACACACACACACACACACGTATAATTATATAGTAGATAAAGCTTAAAATGAGAATGATTAATCAAACAAAAAAAGAAAAAAAGGCAATAAACAGAAAGAAAGAAGAATACCTGCTTTCTTCCTTTTTGTCTTATTAAAATCTACCTTCTTCACCATATGCAGTGATGTTAGGGTGACTGATGAGGAAACAGCAAGATTAAGGACATATTGTGAAAGAGCGAAAGTAGTCTATACTAGTAGCATCCACCACACCAGCCATCTACTGTGTAAATAATATCAGTTATGAGGAAGACCGTTCATATGCATAACAGGATAATACATGACAAAGATTTAAGCAAGAAAAGACCAAGCTAAGACATCATTCAACAAAATGATACTATGATGCTAGAACCTGTTCTGCTTTGTGCCCTTGTGAGATCTGGACAATGAACGAATAAAAAAGGAAGTTACTGGAGGCTGCAGAAGTATGGAGTTTTAGACGGATGATGAAAACCCCACAGACAGCAAAGAGAAAGTGTAAAGAAAGAAACATTCATGGAGAGAACACTCATCAGTAAAATGAGGAAGAGACAGGCAAATTTCGCTGGGCATGTCATGAGAAAAGCTGGCTTAGAAGATCGTATAACAAAATGGAAAGATGAATAGGAAAAGAAGTGCAGGGTGACAAAGAATTAAGCCCTCAACGATGTTTAAATATGGAAATAAACAACATGAAGTATTGCCATCATCAGAACAAACAAGAACATACCTCTACAACCTTTCGTACCTCTGACATATTGACCAGGTCATAAAAGTAGGAGCGGCAAAGATCAGAGTGGGAGGAAGTGTGGCTGGGAATCCATACTTTCCTCAGAATAAAATTAGTCCAGTTGTAGCAGTGACAGCAATTGTTACAGGATCGTCAGAGCAACCGAAGACCAAATTATGTGCAAGGCCTTGATCCAGGCACGGAAATTTCTCATGATGATGAAATTACAAACTGTTTAATCAAATTCACACACGCACACACACACTTGTAAACACACACTCTAAGATACAAACATGTAATCCAACACAAATAAACCCATACAAAACACATCTGCACATTACGCAACACAAAAACTTTCATTGTTCAAACATTACCTCATGAGCTCGGACAAATCCTCGGCCAATATCACAAGCAATCCTGACTTTACCATAAAGGGCAGAGTTCAGTTGATTTTGGATGAAGAGGACGACTAGCTGTGAACAATTAAAGGAGTTTGCAAGGGAAAAGAAATGGAAGATTGACAAGTGAATTACAGATAATTAAGCAAGATATATTTTTAGTAACAATGATATTTATCTGTTGGGCGGATATTATACATTGTAAGTCATTGTTTTGTTCCCTGTGAATAACTAAGAATAAACAGTGTTTTGTTGTTGTTTTATTTTTCTTAGGGGAGGGGGGGTGTGTTTTGGACAAACCGGACCTGTAATCGATTTTACAAATGTACCACAAAGTTCCCATCGCACTGATCCCAGACGTAGAAGCTAGAGTATCTTTTCTCAACCTTCATTTCTCTTGAAAACCTCTAGTTAGGAGATTGACATGGTTCTGACTCGAAATAGTGGGTGGCAAGAGTTAACAATTGCCAGGTAGGTGCTTGAGCATAACCTTATAATATTGTTTTCACATGGGCTAATAAAAAAACGGATTAAAATCATGTAAAGAGATGATGCTCTTGATATTTAAAAAAGAAAAATATGGAGAGTGAAATTTTTCATGCAAGTTCTGTCAAAAGTAAGAAACCTATGAATCTGGGGGCGTGGTTTGCTTCACTCTTCTCAAACCCATAAATAAACACCTTGATAATGATTATATTTGATAACTTGGGGAAAGTATAGCTGATCAAATTACGCTCAGCTACACAAAATTTGTGAAGTTGGTAGCCAAGTGGTTATGTTGCCTTGGGACGGGATTATGAACTCCTGGGTTCAAGTCTTAGCAATGCTAGTTTTTAGACATTATGTTCCTTGGGGATAGACACTTACCACATATTTTTCTACCCGACCCAAGTTTAAATGAGTAGCAGCATCTGCAGGGTAGCAAAATCTACAACAGACTAGCATCCTGTCTAAGATGGCAATGTGAATGGGGTATCACTTATTTTGCGTCACATGCTAGAAACTAGGATAAGCTTTGATTCTATGGGCTGTAATTCAATTCGATTCAATTCAATTCAAAATACTTTTAATCATCCCCGAAGAGCAATTATTCATATCCACACAATGAAATTACAAAGCACAAAATCTAATATAAAGTTTACCATTGATCAAAATCACTTTTCCCATACATGGATAAAAAAAATTAAAAAAAAAAAAAAAAAATTTTTTTTTTTTAAAAGTACTGTTCTTGAAGGAAACTTTCTTACACAAAATCTAAAAGTTTGACATGGGGCTGAGAATGTAGAAATGAAGCATGAACCCAAAAGGAAAATGAAATAATTCACATCAGTCTGTTTCTATACCATTTTTTGGTTGTGTAAAAAAAACCCAACACTGTCCATTATTTCTAAGTCGTGCCAAACGATTGTAGCCATTTGTAAGGTTTTAATGACTGAAATATAATTTTTACCTCCAATAACAGGACTACGCGTAAAGCTCTGAAAACGATGACGAATTTACAGGGATGCCACAGAATTTTGCCGGAAACAATGGGCAAACTGACGATATCAAGCGGAATTAAAATGATGATGACAATGTTGAGAACAAACCAAGGTGTTCTCACGAATCTCTCTCTGAACATTATGATCTGAAATGATACAATATGACAATAATGACATACTAAGTTTACTACAAAAAAAAGGCCAGGGGAGCAATGGTCATCTGTTTGCGAAACAATTGGAAAACATTGGAAATTACTCCATGAGATGGTATTCTTTAAACTGGGTACATTTCATTCATTCCATATGAATTACAAAATGAAAAAGACGTCAAACCTAAATGAAACTGAACAACGAGTATATAAATGAAACAGAAATCAAATAAAGCTATTTAATCACTGGTAGACCTTTAAAATAGAAAACTTCATAACTTTACTTAAGGACCCCAGAAAGGAAAACTGTTTAATTCACTGGTAGACCCTAGAATAGAAAATTAATCAACTTCACTAATAGATCTCAGAAAGAAAACTAGTTACCTTCACTGACAGACCCCAGAAAGAAAACTAGTTACCTTCACTGATAGTCCCCAGAGAGAAAACTAGTTACCTTCACTGATAGTCCCCAGAAAAGAAAACTATTTACCTTCGCTGATAGATTCCAGAAAAGAAAACTAGTTCCTTTCACTGATAGATTCCAGAAAAGAAAACTAGTTACCTTCCCTGATAGATTCCGAAAAAGAAAACTAGTTATCTTCACTGATAGATCCCAGAAAAGAAAACTAGTTACCTTCACTGATAGATTTCAGAAAGGTAAACTAGTTGCCTTCACTGATAGATCCCAGAAAAAAACTAGTTACCTTCACTGATAAATTTCAGAAAGGTAAACTAGTTACCTTCACTGATAAATTTCAGAAAGGTAAACTAGTTACCTTCACAAATAAATTTCAGAAAGGTAAACTAGTTACCTTCACTGATAGGTCCCAGAAAAGAAAACTAGTTATCTTCACTGATATATTTCAGAAAAGAAAACTAGTTATCTTCACTGATATATTTCAGAAAGGTAAACTAGTTGTCTTTACTGATATATCACAGACAAGAAAACTAGTAACCTTCACTGATAAATCACAGACAAGAAAACTAGTTACCTTAACTGATAGATTCCAAACAACAAACTAGTTACCTTCACTCATAGATCAACAACAAAAAACTAGATCCCAGAAAAGAAAATTAGTTACCTTCCCTGATAGATCCCAGAAAAGAAAACTAGATACGTTCACTGATAGATTTCAGAAAGGTAAACTAGTTGCCTTCCTTGACACATCCCAGATAAGGAAACTAGTTACCTTCACTGATAGATCACAGAAAGAAAACTAGTTACCTTCACTGATAGATCCCAAATAATAGTTTACCTTCACTGATAGTCCGCAGAAAAGAAGTTACCTTTACTGATAGATCCCAGAAAAGAAAAATAGTTACCCTCACTGATAGATCCCAGAAAGAAAACTAGTTACCTTTACTGATAGATCCCGGAAAAGAAAACTAGTTACCTTCACTGATAGATCTCAGAAAAGTAAACTAGTTATCGACACTGATAGATCACAGAAAGAAAACTAGTTACCTTCACTGATAGATCGCAGATAATAAAATTATTTACCTTCACTGATAGTCTCCAGAAAAGAAAACTAGTTACCTTCACTGATAGATCGCAGATAATAAAACTATTTACCTTCACTGATAGTCCCCAGAAAAGAAAATTAGTTACCTTCACTGATAGATCGCAGATAATAAAATTATTTTATTATTATGCTGCCTTGCATAGGGGTCTTGGCTGAATAAAGGCTAAGAGTCCAATACCAATATGATGAACAATGAACTAAATAAAAGAGGAATGAGAGTTAAAACAATGCTAGTAACTATAGAGGCTAAACCACCACAACGTCCATTCCTTGTCGGGGTGTGGTGGCTTGCATGCCTCAGCAACCCAGAGAGCTTTGCCAGCGTGAGCTTAAGAAGGAAGAGAAATTAAATTATTAATAGCGCATGGACCAAATGAAGACGTATCTTCAAAAACGATTTACAAATAGCTGCAGAGAATCTTAAATCCATACAGGAACTAATGGTTTTAGGAGATTTAAATGCTAGAGTAGACAACAATGTAGAAAGATCAGGAGGAGTAATAGGTAAAGAAGGAAAGACAACAACTTCTCCAAATTAATGGAGAGAGACCAATACATTTTTGTCTAAAGAATAACATGAAAATAGCCAACACCTTTTTTCCTCATGAAGGTACCCACAAATATACGAGAGTAAATGAAGACAGGTGTGAAAAGTCAATGATAGACTACATAATAGTTAGCAGCTCCCTTTTGCTGTACTTTGGATGTAAGAATAAAGAGAGGCGCAGAAATATTTAGCGATCATCACTTAGTGATTGCCAAAATGAGATTACTGACTGAAGAAAACAAACAGAAAAGGAAAGAGAAGAAAGCTACTAAACTCAAAATAGAGGAACTAAATACACCAGTAGTAAAACAGGTATATCAATCTAGGATAAAAAGATTTATCAGTGAAAGGCAGATGGATATATAGGAAAGCACAATAGAAGAAAAGTGGCAGATGTATAAAGAAACACTGCCAGTTGTACTGAAGAGGTCTGTGGTAGGAAACAAATTAAAGGAGATAGGAAAAGAACAGCATGGTGGAATGAGAATGTCAAAACTAAGATCAAAGAAAAGAAGGATGACTGGAAGAAATATTTGCAAACAAAGAGACCAGAGGATAGGATAGATTACGTGAATAAAAGAAATATCGCCAAAGAGGAAGTTAGGAAACCAAAACAAGAACAATGGGAAGAGTTTGGACAAAGACTTCAAAAAAGCTATCAAGGAAATCAAAAGCTGTTCTGGGGAGCAATGAAGAGCATGAGAAAGACTAAAGCATACCCAATACGACAAATTAAGAACGCCAGAGGAGAAATAATGAACGAAGACAGTGAAATCATGGAGAAGTGGAGAAAAGTATTTTCAACCATTACATAATCCCTCCAGAACATATGGAACAAGGAGTAAAGATCAATTAGTAAGAGTAGCAAGTAATCCAGAGGAGACAGCTGAAGATGTAGAAATATTAATGGAAGAAATCCAAACAGCTATAAGGAAAGGCCCCAGGAGCAGATCAAGTTTATCCACAAATGATTAACAACCAAAGAAGAGAGGCAGGCAAACTACTACATGCAATATGCCAACAGGCATGGAAGTCAAACAGGTGCCAGATGATTGGAAAAAGGGAACAGTAGTACCAATACATAAGAAAGGATCAACTATGGAATGCTCAAACTATAGAGGGATATCACTACTTAACATACCAGGAAAAGTGTATGCCAGGATACTGGAAGTGAGACTAAGGAAAAGAGTAGAGGATCAGATTGAAGAACATCAGAGTGGATTTAGACCAGGAAGAAGTGTACAAGACCACATATTTACTATTAGACAAATAATAGAAACATTCCTTGAGAGAAACATTGACTTGCACCTGTGTTTTATTGACTTAGAAAAGGCATTTGACACAGTGAGAAGGGATAAATTTTGGCATTCCTTAAAAGTCCACAATGTAGAGCAAAATTTAATAGAAGCCATTAAATTTTTTTACAATAAACCAACATGTGCAGTGAGAGTAGCTGGAAATGTATCTGCAGAATTTGATGTAAATATAGTAGTAAGACAGGATTGTATCATAAGTCCTCGTTTGTTTATCATATTTATTGATTCAGTTGCAAAGGCATCCTCAAAAATGAAGAAATTGAATGTAGGTGTGTGGAAGCTCAAACCAGTAAACGTATTGATGCTTTCATTTGCCGATTATTCAGTTCTGTTTGGAAAATCAGAAAGGGACCATCAGTCCAATACCAATATGATGAACAATGAACTAAATAGAAGAGGAATGAGAGTTAAAACAATGCTAGTAACTATAGAGGCTAAACCACCACAACGTCCATTCCTTGTCGGGGTGTGGTGGCTTGCATGCCTCAGCAACCCAGAGAGCTTTGCCAGCGTGAGCTTAAGCTCCTGGCAGGGTCACCAAAGCTGGACAGGTCGAAGGGTAGAGGTCAGACAAATATGGACACATTGGGTAGACAGGACTCATAAGCTCAGGATGGCAACCTCTTGACAAAGGGCTAACGACCACTCCCATAAAATAAAAACGTTATAGAAATGCCAAGAGGAAAAACACAACGCCAAGTCTTGGGAAAGGTAGGCAGTCCACTAGGTCTCAGTATGGACAAGTAATGAGGCAAGGGGCATGTTGGGAGTTAATGTAATGACACAAGATAATATGAAAGCCCCATAGGAACAAAGACGAGACAAACACAAGGAATAGACAGAAACTAATCCTGGCCACCATGGGATCGAACCCGTAACCTCTGCATCGGCACCCATCGCCTCGCCATGAAAAGAAAGCTTGCTACCAACTGAGCTAACTACGCTCCCTCACTCAGCAACTCAGAGAGCTATGCCAGGGGGAGCTTAAGCTCCTGGCAGGGTCACCCAAGCTGGACAGGTCAAAGGGTAGAGGTCAGACTAATATGGACACATTGGGTAGACAGGACTCATAAGCTAAGGATGGCTTAGTTGGTAGATAGTGAGGGAGTGTAGTTAGCTCAGACTGCAAGAACTGGCGAGGTATTACCCTTTATCCATACCGGGAAAAATCTTCAATAGAATTTTATTAGAAAGGATGAAAAAGGAGATTGATAAACGTCTCAGAGAAGAACAGCCAGGATTCAGACATGACCGTTCATGCACAGATCCAAATATGCACCTTACGTATCATAATTGAACAATCAATCGAAAGGAATTCCCCACTTTATATTAACTTCATCGATATGGAAAAAGCATTTGATAGTGTAGACTGTACAACAATGTAGAAACTACTCAAATATCATGGAATCCCATCCAAAATTGTTAGTTTACTACAGTCAACATATGATTCTTCAACATGCCAAGTCATTCACAATACAATGTAAAACCCTCACAGAACCCTTCAATATACCAACTGGAGTCAAGCAAGGATGTCTGTTATCACCGTTCCTTTTCTTGATACAATGGATAGGATCATGTCAAAAAACAACAGGACACAGAACAGGAATTAAATGGACTCTGACTCATCAACTGAAAGATATTGATTTTGCCGATGATGTAGCACTTCTCTCTCATCAACATAATGATATCAAGGAAAAAACAATCAGAATGGCCAAGGAAGCAGCGAAACTGGGAATGAATATAAACAAAAGGAAAACTAAAGTTCTCAGAATCAATAACTTGAATAATAATAACATCGCACTTGATGGAATGTAATTAGAAGATGTCGGCCACTTTGTATATTTGGGCAGTGTTGTAAGCAAAACAGGAGGGACAGACCACGATATCAGCGCCAGAATTGGGAAGGCGACAGCAGCATTTAGGATTCTAAGACCATTTTGGAATTCACAGACCTCCTTCCTAAAAACAAAAATCCATATTTTCAACACAAATATAAAATCAGTCCTTTTGTATGCCTGTGAAACATGGCGCACCACTAAAACAGATGCCTGAGACAAATCCTACATATCAAATGGTGTGATAAAACTACAAACGAAGAACTTTGGGAAAAGACACATCAAGAACCAATAGAATTACAGATTAAGAGAAGGAAATGGGGATGGCTTGGACACACCTTTAGAAAATCATCAGAAAACATAACGTGTCAGGCCTTAAAATAAAATCCACAAGGGAAGAGAGGTTGAGGAAGACTAAAGACAACATCAAGGAGGTCAACCCTGCAGGAAGCTCGACAACTGGGTCTTGCCTGGAACGAGACAAAGATGGTAGCGCAGGACAAAGTGTAGTGGAGAGACCTCATTGGCGACCTATGCCCCACCTGGGGTACAAGGTCAAGTAAGTCAAGTCAAGGGAAGCTAAAACACAAAATCTTAAATTGGCCAGGAGAATTTAGATTAAGTTCAAAGCTACAATTACCTAGGAGTAATGATTAACTCAGAGGGAAAACTAAGAGAAGAAATCAGACAGAGAATGCAAAAGGCAATGATAATATATAACCATCTAGGAAAGGCATTTATAGGTAAACAAGAATTGTCAACAAAAACCAAAATGGCAGTATACAACACAGTCTTACTCTGCTCTATGGCAGAAAAATCTAGACCTTAGACAGTAGAGAATACAGTAGAGTACAAGCAGCTGAAATGAAATATCTAAGAAGAGTAGTAGGGAAAACTAAAAGAGACAAAATCAGAAACACAACTAAAAGAGAGCAAACTAAAGCAGATAGCATAAAAACTAAGAACGAAAGAAATCAACAAAGACGGTTTGGGCATGCAAACAGATGAATGACAATAGAATAGCTAAATCAGTATACAGTGCTAAAGCCCAAGGTAAAAGATCAAAAGGCAGACCTCAGAGGAAGAAGGAAGAAGATATAAAAGAGGCAGTAAAGCAAAAAAAATTACTTTTTTGGAAGGAAACAGAAAATACCAGGACAGGGCAGCCTGGAGAAAGATCATCTCGGGTAGCTGAACCCATACACTGAAAGGTAGAATGGGAAATGATAAAGAAAGAAAGAATGCTTTATATCAGTGGGTGGTTGGTGGGTGCTGATGGTAGGTCTTACTTCCTTCATTCCACTCTTTCACATGTTTTTCATGAAGATGTTTCCTCTTCATACATCCTGAGATCACTGCATGTGGCAGACAGGGTAAATTGCCCCCAAAAAATGATGCAGATAGGTCATCATACTTTCTTCTTTTCTTTTTCATGCCCTTTATGATCTTGCAGTTTCTTCTCCATTCACAATCAGACCACTGCATATCACAGACAGGGGTAAATTTCTCTCAAACCAACAAGTAAAGCTTTGTGCCAAAATTATTTTTTTAACAAACGGCTGGGAAAAAGGGGAATGTGCGCATGATGTGTTCATTCTATCTTGAATTTAACCTCAATCTTCTATGAACAAATTTAAATGGATAACGTAACAGCTATAACATGATAAACTTTTATGATGAATTGAGAAAGAACCATAATTTGCAATGAATTGAGAAAAGAACATATTTTACAATGAATTCAGAACATCTATAACATGATGAACTTCTACAATGAATTGAGAAAAAAACCCATATTGTACAATGAATTGAGAAAAACACATATTTTACAATAAATTCAGAAAAACACATATTTTACAATGAATTGCAAAAACACGTATTTTACAATAAATTAAACAAACCCCATATTTTACAATGAATTGAAAAAAACCCATTATATAATGGATTGAGAGAAAACATATTATAGAATGAATTGAAAACAGCTATAACATGATGAACTTTTACAACAATCAATCGGAAACAACAATACCATGATGGTCTTTACAGCAATGAATTGAGAATAACCATACCATTATGAATTTTTACAACATTGAATTGAGAACATCCATGACATGAAGAATATTTACAATAATGAATAGAGAACATCACTGACATGATGAATTTTTACAACAATAAATTGAGAACATCCATGAGATGATGAATATTTACAATAATGAATTGAGAACATCAATGACATGATGAATTTTTACAACAATAAATTGAGAACATCCATGAGATGATGAATATTTACAATAATGAATTGAGAATATCAATGACATGATGAATTTTACAACAATCAATTGGAAACAACAATACCATGGTGGTCTTTACAACAATGAATTGAGAATAACCATAACACAAATTTTCAAAGCGATGCATTATTGAGAGAAAGGAGAAAATAACCAAATCTTGCCAAATTGCCAATTGAATCTTACCCTAAATATGAAGAACAAAAGAACACAGATGACTGTAAGCATATTAGCATTGCTCAATCCCTCATCGCTATGGGTCGTATTCCATTGCATGACGCAGAGGAAAAGGCTGGTGTAAATGATGATAGTGTCCATGCCAGACACAATGAATAACAGCATCCAGTGTTTACTAAAGAGATAAAAAGCCCTGCACACACACACACACACGTGCGTGCAAACACATACACATGTACAAACACACACACACACACACACACACAAAATTTTTGTTTAGGATCATTGTGATGAAATGTCTTTCGAAAGCCTTAAACTCTGTCTTCATGCATTAAAGATAAATATTTATTTATAGTCCGTGTCTGTACACAGACAAATGCAGACTCTTTGACTATACATAATTTATCCTTCAGCAGTTTCTTTCATGCAAAGTCCTTCTCAACTTCATGGGGAGCATATAGTACACCTTGTTAGGCACCATATACTGAAGCATTGTGGTGAAATCGGAAATGTTGTAAGTTTGTAATTACAACGACATTGGTTCAAAACCCTGACTGACCCAAGGTTTTTTTTCACGACGTTGTACTCTTAGAAAAGATATTTTAGTCTGCTTTTCTCATTCGACTCAGGTATGAATGGGAATTCAGCTATAAGAAGAGAAATATCTTGTTAAAGTGATAGTACAAAGCTCCTAACAGGATGCCATACTGTATGCCCCCCCCAGGGAGGAATGAAATAGCCTGCTAAAGGATAACTGATGTACAGTCAGTGAGCCTGTATTTTTATGGAGATGCAGAATATAAATCCATCTTTATCTATTTTACGAAGACTCTTACTTAGGCTGGGTACTAATCTACACAAAAGTGATGTGAGTAAAGCAGACTGAAGTATCTTATCTAAGATAAAGTAAAGTAAGTCCCATACATAGCATATGGCATAATGTGGTAGTTCGCCATTGCTTTCCACGCCGGCATTAGTTTTGCCGAATCTGAAAAGACCTAGCTACCCATTTTGCTGCTGGGTCGACAGGAGGGCCAGAAAAATGTGCCCAGAATGGGAATCAAACTCGGGCCTCCTCTACCGACTGAGCTACCGTCGTAAAAGATACCTGGGCCGGCCAGTATGTGAAACAGTGAAGTCATGATTATTAATTCACAACATTAACAACTGGCACTCACACAAGAAATTGTTATCATTGATTAAAAAAAAACAAAAACCCATAAAAAATCCACATATTAGTTTCATAGTGGTATATTGTTGCATGGTGTCAGTGGCCCAGTGGTTTGGCTGTCAGACTTGGAATCACGAGGTTCCAGGTTCAAATTTTGAAACTGTTTGATTCAAATGCTCAGTTTCAAGTGACTTTCCACTTGCTTGACTAAGGTGTCACTGGAAATCAGCGTCCCCTGGGGACTAAAACCTGCGACAAACTACTGTCTTGTTCAGAAGGTGATGCACTATGGGCTGTTTTGTTTGACACTGTAGAAATTGTGATAAGCTCAAGCTCTATGGGCCGTTAAGGTCTTAAAGACATTTTGATAGTTTACATTTTTTGTTGACCATTTCAACCATGTGATGTATACTGAATCATTTCACAGTTTAACTTGAGAGCAATGACAGAGCCGCTAGCCTTACCAAGTTAGCAAAGACATGATAAAAACATGAAATAGACATAATAAACGATGAATGTGTAAGACAGAAAGATCTACAACTTAATTAGCTGTAAGTTATCAAAATGATAGTATTTATATCTATACAGCGTGTATCCAATAGTATCCAATGCTCTATGTGCTGTACAATGCCATATATAGATGATATGTTATATATTTTGTATAGACGTACGTTAAGATCATACTACACAATAAGAGAAATCTCGTACAATGCTTTCTAAAATAAAATACTGAAAATGTCATATTATAAGGCAATTAGTTTAATATTATGCTTTGTACAGTAGATGTACAAGATTACGACAAGGTTGTACCAATGACACAGTCAACATATACATAGATAAAGACAAACAGTGAGGCAAGGGGCATGTCGGAAATGAAGGCAATGACATAAGATAATATGAAAGGGACTTAGGAACAAAGACAGAGACAAATACAAGGAATAGTCAGAAAAAATCCTGGCCACCATGGAGATCGAACCTGCGACCTCTGTGTTGGCACCCATCGCGCGCTACCAACCAAGCTTAGGGACCGTAGTTAGCTCGGTTGGTAGCACGCTTTCTTTTCATGGCGAGGCAATGGGTACCAACGCAGAGGTAGCGGGTTCGATCCCCATGGTGGCCAGGATTTTTTTCTGACTTTTCCTCATATTTGTCTCGTCTAAGGTGATCTTGGGGGTTTTGGTAGGATTTTTACTATTGCCTGGACTGCCCTGTTATTAGCCAAGGGATCTTTAACATGCACAGAGTGTTGTTATCTGCACACAGGTCCTCCTTTTTATCATCCATCTCCGATGGGACTAGTTGTCGATACACTTACCTGGACCAGGGGGTAGATTTTGCTCGAAAAAACGAGAACATTTTTCGTTGGCGGGGCTCAAACCCACTACCTCTTGGTTGAGAGGCTGACACCTTGCCTCTGGACTACCAAGTTCCCCTTTTAAAGTGCACTCATTTTGTTGATACAGGTTAGAAAATTTGCAAAACCAAAAGCAAAAAACAAAAATATGTGACCCAACAAAAACCTGAATATTGCCTACTATTTAAAATTGGAGTTGAACAGAATCGTTTTTAGTTCCCTTTTAATATTTCCTTCATCTTGAATTTCTCTAAAGTATTTTGGAAGCTAGTTCCAGTAATATAAACCCTAAACTGAGAAAGAATGCTGGCCATAGCTTTTAGACGATATTTTGAAATTTTCACAAGAGTATTGTTATGTGATGATCTTAACATTCTATTTGGAGTGTAAATTTTTATGAGTTCAGATAGATACGAAAATAGATACATGCAGGGGCATGTAGACATTTAAAAATATTGTGACAAAATGTGTTTGTTATTTTAAAAAATAAAAGATTTAACAAGACAACGAACAAACAAAACAAGACATTTGAATATTCAAATGTGTTCATACGGTTGCAACACTCATACACCAAATGGGAGCAGATTAAAAAGTTCCCATGAATGTGATCAAAGTCTTTCAGTCTGTAAGGCAAAGTGTAGCTCCATATGAGTTTAATTCATGTAAACAGATTGCTGTAAACATAAACTTCAATTCACGCAACTCAAACTGCCAACGCCTGTATATTATACCAATGCAGTTGATGCATAAATGATGGGACAAGGAACGTGTACTGCAAGAGACAAGAGTTTCAATTGTGGAGAGAGACATGTATGATGTGCAGCAAAAAGATAAACTAGTATACAGTGAAGACTTCATTGCAGTTTAGAAGAAAGACGTGAGATATCTTGATATAGCATGAGATGATATCATTACATATACACGGGCGATTACAACAAACATTGTGATTTATCAAGCACAGAGAACTAAAGGAGATGTGTATATCGCTTCCCTTGTGAGGGAAAAATGCATATGCCACAGACCAAATTTTACAGGAAAGTTATAGAAAATATCTTTTTCCAATGCATAGTAATGAAAAAAACTTTCTAATAATGTTTCAGAATAGTATCACATTATATTTTCGTCAACTCTGATATAATGACCACCACAACTGTGCAGTTTTGACAGCTGTTTTGTGTACTTGTGTGAGCGAATTTTATACTGTCACATTGTGGACATGGCCTCAAGCCATACTTTTAAACTTGCCAAACATTTTTCCCTTCAGTCCTGCAGGCGAACAGGGTGTGGAAGGAAAAACATTATATCAAAATGATTTGTTTTTCGCTTTTTAAATACATGTATCACATTTGTGTCCAGCTTCAACACTCCAAGTTTGCAAGTTTGTGGAGGCCTTAAAAATTGCACGTTTGTGATTCGGCGGTATAAAATCTTTCAAAACACACACACTTTTCTGTAAGTTTTGCAGATTCAGCCAGGACTAAAACTGGGACTGCTGTCAAAACTGCATATTTGTGGCCACTTTCAATCCTCCTACCTGTGTGCATATCCAAATTTGTTGTTTTCATCAAAGACCCTTGCTGGTAACGAAACTGAATTCCTCCTGACACAAGTGATCTGGGAAAAAAGAATTTTAAAATAATCTATGCCATAACTTCAAAGACTTTAATACAATTGAATCATCCTCCTCCTCATCATTAGTATCAAAGCTCTCCACCCCTACCAAGGTATAGGCCACAAACAAACAATTTCCCCTTATCCCTGTTTTGCGCCAGCTTCTTTAGGTCCATCCATGTATTTCTGCTTCTCTTTGTGTCATTTTCAAAACTCCTCTATGTTGCTCGTGGCTTGCCACTCTTTCTTGTTCTTTGTGGATTTAACTGAATTGCTCGGCTACAGTAGCCTGCAGTGTCAGAAACTCATAAGCTTGAACCTCAGAGGATTCCACCATAAATAACAATCAGTGTAGCCTACTCACTCACGTTCCCATCCACTGCTCATAATAAACTACAATCTCATGCACATTCTCACCCACTGCTCAACGTACATTACAATCAGTTTAGCCTACTTACCAATGTTCCCATTCACTCCTCACTATAAATTACAATCAGTGTAGCCTACTTACCAATGTTCCCATTCACTCCTCACCATAAATTACAATCAGTGTAGCCTACTTACCAATGTTCCCATTCACTCCTCACCATAAGTTAAAATCAGTGTAGCCTACTCAACAATGTTCCCATTCATTGCTCACCATAAATTACAATCAGTGTAGCCTACTCATCCATGTACACATCCATTGCTCACAATAAATTACAATCAGTGTAGCCTACTTACCCATGTTCTCATCCATTGCTCACCCTAAATTACAATCAGTGTAGCCTACTTACTCATTTCATGTTCTCATCCACTGCTCACCCTAAATTACAATCAGTGTAGCCTAGTCACCCACACTACTCATGTTTTCATCCACTGTTCACTATAAATTACAATCAGTGTAGCCTAGTCACCCACACTCTCCTCCACTTCTGACCATAAATTACAATCAGTGTAGCTTACTCAACAATGTTCCTGTCCAGTGTTGGCCATAAACTACAATAAGTGTAGCCTACTCACCCACATTCTCATCCACTGCTCACCACAAACTGCAATCAGTGTAGCCTACTCACTCACGTTCCCCATCCAGTGCTCACCATAAACTACAATCAGTGTAGCCTTCTCACTCACATTATCATCCACTGTCACCATAAATTACAATCAGTATACCTCACTCACATTATCATCCACTGTCACCATAAATTACAATCAGTATACCCTTCTCACTCACATTATCATCCACTGTTCCCATAAATTACAATCAGTGTAGCCTACTCAATCACATTATCATCCACTGTTCCCGATAAATTACAATCAGTGTAGCCTACTTACCAATATTCCCATTCACTCCTCACCATAAATTACAATCAGTGTAGCCTACTCAACAATGTTCCCATTCATTGTTCACCATAAATTACAATTAGTGTAGCCTACTTACCAATGTTCCCATCCATTGCTCACCTAAAATTACAATCAGTGTAGCCTACTTAACAATGTTCCCATCCATTGCTCACCATAAATTACAATCAGTGTAGCCTACTCAACAATGTTCCCATCCATTGCTCACCATAAATTACAATCAGTGTAGCCTACTCATCCATGTACACATCCATTGCTCACTATAAATTACAATCAGTGTAGCCTACTTACCCATGTTCTCATCCATTGCTCACCCTAAATTACAATCAGTGTAGCCTACTTACTCATGTTCACATCCACTGCTGACCATAAATTAGAATCAGTGTAGCCTACTCACCCATGTTCACATTCACTGCTTACATTTAATCAGTGTAGCCTACTTACTCATGTTTTCATCCACTGCTCACTATAAATTACAATCAGTGTAGCCTAGTAAAAACACACTCTCCTCCACTTCTGACCATAAATTACAATCAGTGTAGCTTACTCAACAATGTTCCTGTCCAGTGTTGGCCATAAACTACAATAAGTGTAGCCTACTCACCCACATTCTCATCCACTGCTCACCACAAACTACAATCAGTGTAGCCTACTCACTCACGTTCCCATCCAGTGCTCACCATAAACTATAATCAGTGTAGCGTTCTCACTGACATTATCATCCACTGCTCACCATAAATTACAATTAGTTTAACCTTCTCACTCACATTATCATCAACTGTCACCATAAATTACAATCAGTATAGCCTACTCAATCACATTACCATCCACTGTTCCCGATAATTTACAATCAGTGTAGCCTACTCACTCACATTATCATTCACTGCTCCTCATAAATTACAATCAGTGTAGCCTACTCTATCACATTATCATCAACTGTTCCCCATAAATTACAATCAGTGTAGCCTTCTCACTCACATCATCATCCACCGTTCCCCATAAATTACAATCAATGTAGCTTACTTACCAATGTTCACATCCATTGCTCACCTTAAATTACAATGCGTAGTGTACTCACTAACATTATCATCCACTGTCACCATAAATTACAATCAATGTAGCCTACTCACTCACATTATCATCCACTGCTCACCGTAAATTACAACCAGTATAGCCTTATCACTCACATTATCATCCACTGTTTCCCATAAATTACAATCAGTATAGCCTTCTCATTCACATTATCATCCACTGTTCCCCATAAATTACAATCAGTATAGCCTTCTCACTCACATTATCATCCACTGTTCACCATAAATTACAATCAGTATAGCCTTCTCACTCACATTATCATCCACTGTTCACCATAAATTACAATCAGTATAGCCTTCTCACTCACATTATCATCCACTGTCACCATAAATTACAATCAGTATAGCCTTCTCACTCACATTATCATCCACTGTCACCATAAATTACAATCAGTATAGCCTTCTCACTCACATTATCATCCACTGTCACCATAAATTACAATCATTGTAACCTACTCACCAACGTTTACATCCATTGCTCACCATAAATTACAATCAGTGTAGGCTACTTACCCATGTTCCCATCCATTGCTCACCTTAAATTGCAACCTAAATGTAGCTCTAAATTACTCATTCACGTTCCCATCCACTGCTCACCATAAACTACAATTAGTGTAGCCTTTTCACTTACAATCTCATCCACTGCTCACCACACATTGTGTAGCCTAGTCATTCATGTTCAATCCATTGCTCACCCTAAATTACAATCTGTAACCTAGTCATCCATGTTCACATCCATTGCTCACCTAAATTATAATCTGTGTAGCCTAGCCATCCATGTTCACATCCATTGCTCACCATACATTACAACCTGTGGAGCCTAGTCATCCATGTTCACATTCATTGCTCACCCTAAAATTACAATCTGTGTAGCCTAGTCATCCATGTTCACATTCATTGCTCATTCTAAAATTACAATCAGTGTAGCTTCATCTTACCCATGTTCATATCCATTGCTGACCATACATTACAATCATTGTCACTTAAAATTACAATCCACATATCCATTGTCAACCACTGCTCACTATAAACTACAATTAGTGTAGCCTTCTCACTTACAATCTCATCCACTGCTCACCACATTACAATCTGTGTAGCCTACTCACCCATGTTCCCATCCACTGTTCACCATACAATCAGTGTAGCCTACTTACCCATGTTCCCATCCATTGCTCACCATAAATTACAACCAGTGTAGCCTACTCATGGATGTTCCTGTCCACTGCTGACCATAAATTACCATCAGTTTAGCCTACTCACTCATGCTCACATCCGCTGCTTACCATAAATTACAATCAGTGTAGCCTACTCAGCCATGTTTACATCAGCTGCTCACAATAAACTACAATCAGTGTAGCCTACTCACTCAGATTCCCACCTACTATTCACCATAAACTGCAATCAGTGTAACCTACTCACCCATGTTCTCACCCACTGCTCACCATAAATTACAATCAGTGTAGTCTACTCACCCATGTTCACATCCATTGCTCACCATAAATTACAATCAGTGTAGTCTACTCACCCATGTTCTCACCCACTGCTCACCATAAATTACAATCAGTGTAGTCTACTCACCCATGTTCACATCCACTGCTCACCATAAATTACAATCAGTGTAGTCTACTCACCCATGTTCTCACCCACTGCTCACCATAAATTACAATCAGTGTAGTCTACTCACCCATGTTCTCACCCACTGCTCACCATAAATTACAATCAGTGTAGTCTACTCACCCATGTTCTCACCCACTGCTCACCATAAATTACAATCAGTGTAGTCTACTCACCCATGTTCTCATCCATTGCTCACCATAAATTACAATCAGTGTAATCTACTCACCCATGTTCTCATCCACCTCTTGGCCTTCCAAAACCTCCTGAAGTTCTTGATGTTCAAGAATCTGTTAGTACACACAATGTAAGACATAAACACGGTAAGATTAACGCAGAAACATTAACTTTCAAATTTTTTATTGAAAGTTATCCGGTCCACCATTATATGATGTGATCTCATGGTGAAGAAAGAGTAAAAGAAAGGAAGTAGGATTTGCCGTCAGCTACTACCCAACCTCCCACCGGCAACAATAAATACCAACAGAATTTCAGAAATGACATATTACGTTAAGGTACATTGACACACTGTATACAATCTTTTAACGCTTGATGATTTAATAAAACTTGTGACATTCATTACATCAGTTCCCATAAGTACTAATCATGACAGGTCAAGAAGTTGGAGATGAAGCAAAGGTACAGTAGATCACTAAGCACTTATCTATATTGGTTTATTACTTATTTACCCAATTTCACCACACTATATAGGTGGTAATTTCGGTACTTTCATAGTGAAAGCTACTGGTACAATACATTTGAATGACAGCCCTAGTGGTCTAAACACAATGTCAATAAGGTGGGGGAGGGCATAGGGGAGGAGTTGCATCACCTGTTCTACTTAACACTCTAGAAGGTAAATGGGGTAAGTTCTGGTTCTCTAAACCATTAGGCCTAAATGATAACCTTCCTAAACGTTACAGCCAATGCCCAGCCAATGCCGTGGTACTGACATAGTGGGACTTAGGGAAAGGAAAAAGAGTATCATTCTCATTGATTCCCTATGACATCCATTATTATCATCAGCCTGTTGATTTCAAATAAAACGTTACTAAACACTTACACGACTTAAGTATAGGCACTTTCACCATATTGGTTTGAACTCTGCTAAATACTAACACCATTTTGATTTGAACTCTGCTAAATACTTACACCATTTTGGTTTGAACTCTGCTAAATACTTACACCATTTTGGTATGAGAAACTCCCTCAGCCATATCAAGCAACTTCCTCAAACCCGTACCAGACAGAACCCCTTTCTCAAACTGTCTCCAGTAGCTACGCTAGAGGGGGAAACAATTGAAGTAGAAATAGTTATGACGGAGGAAGCATATAAACTTGATGCTTCCGTACCCAGTTTCCAGTTTGTGGGGGATTCGGTAGTCCAGAGGCAAGATGGTTGCCTCTCAACCAAAACGGTCGTTGGTTCATGCCACAAATATTGAACATTTCTCATGAGATTTTTAAATAAAACCTACCCCTCTGGCCAAGGTAGATGGATGAAGATCTAGTCCCGTTGGAGATGGACGATAAAAAGGAGCTCTCGTGTGCAGATCACAACACATTGGGCATTAAAGATCCTTTGACTGCTCACAGGGCAGTCAGGGGAAAATTGAAAATCCTACCCAAATCCCTGAGATCACCTTAGTTATGGATGTGGATAAAATCAGATGATCAGGGGTCTTGCAATGCATGATCGTGGACAGGTAAGTACTACAATGCGTTGTATTACTTTTGACCATAGCAGCTGGCCAGCCGCCTGATCTCGATAAATGTTTCATAATTTTGACAACAAATTGACTCATTTAATTAAGCAAATTTAAACAGATCAGTGTACATTTTGGCAAATCGAATCTAGGTGTTACATGCATAATATTCAAGTACAATTTAGTGTTACAAAATTCAGTTTAATTGACACTTCAATAGAGCATGCAGCTTAGCCCCTCCCTCCATATCTACACGCACACATCCTCATACACATATATATCTATTAGTTATATACAGGAATAGAAAAAACAAATTTGTAAAAATGTGAGATTGAGATCATAAATAACGTTTAGTATAAATTATTTTTCTGATTTAAGTAATTACACATTTTGCAATGAATTCAAGAAAGAATTTTGCAATGGTTATTTTGATTGTTTTTGTTTTGTTAATCGAATGGACTATTCAGTTAGCTTTGAGGAGACATTAGTGCAGCAATTTGCAAAATGGACTTTGAAAGAAACAGAAACAAAAAAGTATATAATATGAACTAGACAAGAAAGTAAATATAATCTAAAACTTAGACCACTGGTAGTAAGGCCAATCCTACATGAGAAAGTTTACATCACCTTCAGTAACTTGACAAACTTGCTAACAGCCTCCTCCTTTTTTTCTCAATTTCCGAGGCAGTTGGTACGTATGGGATAATGGTGTGACACTGTGGACACATCACCTGAGTGCGTTCTCGTTCCTCCTTTTCTTGCAGCGTCTGAGAAGAAGAAAAGCTTGGGACATAAGATACGGGTTCAATTCAATTCAATTCAATTTTTAAAAACTCAACTGTATTCATCCTTAAAAGGAAATTTGTAACATTTAACATCAGCCGAAGATCATTAAAAATGAATAGGAATTTAAAATGACTTGACGACTTATCCTTGTGGTGCTTGGGCAGCACATAAGGCCAACACAGTGGATCGCCATTGAACACAATCAGATGCCAATTTTGTCATCTTCCCCCACGTCCATTCTTGGGTCTTCATCTCTTTTTCTACGCTTTCTCTTCCAGAATTCTTGCAGGCGACCTCTCTTCCTTGTTCCCTGAGGGGTCCATCTGAGGGCTATTTTAGGGATGGCATCAGCATTCATCCTAAGGATGTGACCAGTCCACTTCCATCTTCTCTTCCTCACAATCTGGGATATTGATTCCAGTAATGTTCTTTCTTGAAGGTCGTTATTTGATATCGTGTTTGGCCAAAATATTTTGAGGATCTTTCTGAGACATTTGTTTTGAAATGTGTCCAGCTTTCTGTAGATGTTATTTGTTGTTTTCCAAGATTCAGCACCATAAAGAAGGACAGCTAAAATATTACCTTTGTAGAATCTGAGTTTTGTTTTAATTGAAATTTTTCTTGAATTCCAAATATTATTCAGTGATCCAAATACTTTTCTTGCTTTTGTTAATCTTTCTTTGATCTCATCTTCAGAATTTCTATTTTGAGTAATTTTACTTCCAAGATATGTGAAAGCTTGTATATCTTCAATCTCCTTGTTTCTGAGTTTCACCTATTGTTTTGATTTGTTGTTCATCTTCATCATTTTTGTTTTTCCAATATTTATGTGTAGCCCCAGCTTTTGTGCATTGTTATCAACTCACTGTGTTTTGGTTTGTATATCTGTGATGTTCTGTGACAGGAGTACAACATCATCAGCAAAATGAAGGTCCTCTAATATCTCAGTGAATGTCCACCTTAGTCCTGTTTTCTTATTTTCAACAGATTCCTTCATAATCCAATCGATAGCAAGGCAGAATAGAAAAGGTGATAGAATGCAGCCCTGTTTCACACCTGTATTGATGTTCACAATCACCCTCAATTTATTTCAACAGATTACTTTAGCATGGAAATCCCTGTAAAGCAGTTTGATTATGCTAATTACCTTGGAGGGAATGCCATAGTGTCATAGGATGTTCCATAATGCAGGTCTGTGTACACTATCAAAAGCCTTTTCAAAATCTATAAAATTTGAGTACAGGGGAGCATTCCATTCTTGGCATTGTTCAAAAATTAATCTAAGAGTGAATATATGGTTTGAGCACGAATGGCCTTTCCTAAATCTTGCTTGCTGCTGTCTTCTAAGTTTTGGTTTGACTGTAGTATTTATACGGTTTAGTAATATTTTGCTGAAAATGTTGCTGGTGATAGAGGGTAGCATGATTCCCCTCTAATTATCACATTTAGAAAGATCTCCCTTTTTTGGTAGTTTGACGATGAGTCTAACACTCCATTCATTTGGTAGCTCTTCTTTTTCCCAAATTTCTTGAAATATGCTTTGTAATATTTTAGGGTCATTTCTTTTTCTATCTTAATCATTTCCGCTGTCACCTGATCTTCACCTGCTCCTTTCCCTGTTTTGAGACTCTCTATTGCCTTTTTTATTTCATCTAAAGTTGGGGGTAGCGTGTTGATGTCCAAGTCATTTTCTGCCGGTTTAATGACCGTGCAGAGCCTTGGTGGTTCTCTATTTAAGACACACTCGAAGTGCGCTTTCCATCTGTTCATTTGGTCTGCTTGATCGGTGTCATTTTTCCTGTACCCTTTGGAAAGTTCTTTAGCTGTCTGGTATAGAGTCTTCGTATCTTGTCTTTGGCTTGCTTTTTCTGCTAACATGTCATAGTAAGCTTTCTTGTCCGCTTTGACTGACTTTTTTACTTTTTTGTCTGGCATCTTATATTCATTATGGGTTTGTTCTTTAATTCTTTCTGATCTGGTGGTCAGTAGGCGGCCCTTTGTCTTTTTTCTTTCTTCGATCACTTTCCATGATTGATCTGATATCCACCTTTCTTTCTTTCTTTTGCTAGGTCCCAGTAATTCCTGGCTCAGATCTAGCAGTTCCTGGTTGAATTTTGTCAAGGACAGTTCTTGCTCATCCAGCAGGGCCTGGTAACGATTTGACAATTCTATTTTGAATTTTTTAGCAGTTTCTTCATTTTTTAGTTTTCCAACATCAAATTTTCCTTTCCTGATGTCACTTTTCTTTGTCTTCCTTAATTTTATATGGATTTTAGCAGTCAGGAGCTCATGGTCATTTGCAACATCGGCTCCCCTTCTTGTTTTCACATCTAACAGCGATGTCTTCCATTTCTTATTGATAGTGATGTGGTCAATTTGGTTTTTGGTTTTTCCGTCTGGAGAGGTACATATATCTTTGTGGATGTCTCTATGCTTAAAGATGGTTCCTCCAATGATTAAATTGTTTTCTGCGCAAAATTCCACCAAACGTTCTCCATTGTCATTCATGACTGCAGTTAGTCCTTCACGTCCCATTATGTGTTCTCTTTGACTATTAACTTTTCCAACTTTGGCGTTTAAATCACCAAGAACAATAAGTAGATCATGTCTTGGGTCTTTTGTACTGTGCGAATTTAAAATAGCAACTATAAAACATTTACAATCAGATTAATTAATTTAAGAGCCAGTGACAACAACCAATGCTATCAACAACAGTAAGACATCACATTGTGATATGATAAATATAAAAAACAATGATCTATGCGTATATGAATGTATATATCAAAGATGAAAGTCGCAAGCTGTGTAAGTCTAAAATTATTAACACCTTTTTTCCACTTTTCTAACATTAGGAAGCCCCTATGCTTCATCTAGTTAGGATTCCGTGGCACAAGAACCAATAGAAACCCATATAATAACCATGAGTGATCCATGTATCCCTATTGCGTCTAGTTTTTGACACTTGCAAATTGTTTTTATCTGTGAAAAAATATTAAAAAGCGCAGCATCATTTTCTTTGATTTTCTCAAAACATTAAAAATTGGACTTACACGGTTTGTGATTTTCACCGTCAATAAGGTCATTAGAGGTATTTTGTGTTCAACGGTATCAAATGGTTCTTTAAACGTTAGTAAGGCTTTTCGTTTTCAAGAAGGCAAAGACTATTCTAATATTCAAGTTTTAGTTTTTTTTAACTAGAAAAATAAAATGAAACTAAAACTCCTGTGTGACACTGTTATGTCTGAGATGTGAGTAGTTTCCAGTGTTTGTATTGAGTGCGTTTGATTGTGTATGTCCGCTTACACTGTCTGCGTCTCCCCCCCCCTTACACTCACCTCTTTATTGTCTATGTTTTTATCATTTTGAGCCGCCATCATTGTGGTAACCCCCCCCCATCGCCAGTCCTCCTCGACCGTGTTATGTTTTTTTAAGCCAATCAGTTTGAACCTTATCCCCACTTTCTTTCTTTCTTTCTTTATCAGATCCCATTCTACCTTCCGGTGTATGGGTTTTAGATGCCCGAAATGATCTTTCTCCAGGATACCCTGTTCTGACATTTTCTGTTTCCTTCCGTGAGAGTTAAATTCTTTGCGTTAATGCCTCTTTTATATCTTCTTCTCTTTTTGTTGTGTTTCTGATTTTGTCTATTTTAGTTTTCCTTACTACTCTTCTTAGATATTTCATTTCGGCTGCCATGTTATCTAAAATGTCCAGGTTTCGCTGCCATTGAGGAGAGTTTTCTAGGACAATAAAGTAATTGTAGCTGAACTGTTGTATCCTCTGCCATTTTGGTTTTTGTTGACAATTCTTGTTTATCTAGCCTTTCCTAGATATATATTGCCCTTGCCTTTTGAATTCTCTGGCTGATTTCTTCTCTTAGTTTTCTCTAGGTTGAATCATTACTCTAAGTAGTTTGAACTTGTTCATTCAGCCTAATTTATTTTGTGTATTAGCCCTAGTTACAGATACTCATTCATTGACTGGAGGTCCCTTTTCTGATTTTCCAAACAGAACTTACTGGTTTGAGCTTCCACACACCTACATTCATTTTCTTCATTTTTGAGGATGCCTTTGCGATCCATAAATGTGATAAACAAAAGAGGATTTAGGATACAACCCTGTCTTACTCCTATATCTACATCAAATTCTGCAGATTTATGTTTCCTACTCTCTCACTGCACATGTTGGTTTATTGTAAAAACTTTCAATGGCTTATATTAAATTTTGCTCTACATTGTGTTCTTTTAAGAATGCCATAGTTCGTCCCTCCTCACAGTGTCAAATGCCTTTTCTAAGTCAATGAAATACAGGTGCAAATCAATGTTTCTCTCAAGGAATGTTTCTATTATTTGTCTAATTGTAAATATGTGATCTTGTACACTTCTTCCTGGTCTAAATCCACTCTGGTGTTCTTCAATCTGATCCTCTACTCTTTTTCGTAAGTCTCTATTTCCAGAATCCTGGCATACACTTTTCCTGGTACGCTATTGATATCCCTCTATAGTTTGAGCATTCTATAGTTGATCCTTTTTTATGTATTGGTACTGCTGTTCCCTTATTCCAGTCGTCTGGCACCTGTTTGGACTTCCATGTTTGTTGATATATTGCATGTAGTAGTTTGTCTGCCTCTCTCCCTTTTTTTAATTATTTCTGGATAAATTTTATCTGCTCCTAGGGCTTTTCCTAACTTTTTCTTATAGCTGTTTAGATTTCTTCCATTGAGATGTCTACATCTTCAGCTGTCTCCTCTGGATTACTTGTTACTCTTACTAATTGATCTGTACTCCTATGTTCTGGAGGGGTTATGTAATTGGTGAAAATACTTTCTCCACATTTCCATGATTTTGCTATCTCCTTTCATTATTTCTCCTTTGATGTTCTTAATTTGTCGTATTGGGTATGCTTTAGTCTTTCTCATGCTCTTCATTGCTCCCAGAACAGTTTTTCATTTCCTTGATAGCTTTCTTGAAGCCTTTGTCCAAACTCTTCCCACTGTTCCTGTTTTGCTTTCTTAATTTCCTCTTTGGCAATAGTTATTTTACTCACATAATATGTCCTTTCCTCTGGTCTCTTTGTTTGCAAGTATTTCTTCCAGGCATCTTTCTTTTCTTTGATCTTACTCTTAACTTCTCACACCTGTCTTCATTTACTCTTGTATATTTGTGGATATCTTTATGAGGAAAAAAATGTGTTAGCTATTTTCATGGCAGCAGGTTGTTTCCTTTCAGGGTCCATAGTGATGACAGCTCAAAATGATCAAAACATAAACAATATAAGAGGTGAGTGTAAGGGGAGGGGGGGGGGGGAGACGCAGACAGTGTAAGCAGACAAATACAATCAAACGCACTAAATACAAACACTGAAAACTACTCACATCTCAGACATAAGTGTCACACCTGCTTAAATCATCAAGATATGAATTTTGTTTTTATTATGCAAGAAATGGAATCCTGTCATCTAAGTTAACCAAATCACTGCAATAAGACTGGCTTGCTGGTTGGAACAGCCTTAACGTTACCAATCGTCATAACATGACTACATCTTTCAGGTGCAACACAATGATACCTTTATATGATTCTAAACATGGTGCCAATGTCCCCTGGCAACACCTAACAAAGGAATACAGGACCGCATAATGATCCCAAATATGACAACCTAACCAAACCAATATATAAAAAGAACAAAAAGACCAAGCAACAGGGACAAGACCAGAGCAAGGTTCACCTCTGTAATCCTGTATGGATCCTCAATGGCGCACAGTTTGCACACTGTGTCCCAGTCGGCATTAGTTAAAAATCTGTTGATCATAAAGCAAACATTGATTTCTAAAAACATTTGAAACTAGTCCTCATATAATGAAAAAAATCCCACCAAGACTCAAAATAATATGTTGTATGTTGAGGTTACGGCTTCTGTAATTTGACTTTTTGACTTCAATAATAATAAATATCATTTTTGGTTTGACACTTTTTACTGTTTCTTTTCCTTAATCTAAGTATGGACTATAAATCAATATTATGCCTTGACTTACAATTCACAGAGTGTTATGAAATTCGTCTCATTTGCCTTTCTTATTCATTGTACATTATGAAAGATAACACCTTTTTGTTTTGTATCCTTGAATACATCACATCTTCATAATTATCTTGAGCAACGTATCTGTCTGCTTTCTTCTAAGGATTATTACTTCAAATCGTGAAATTCTTGACACATATCTAAGGTTTCTTTTTTATTGATTATGGATGCTGCATCATGGGCCCATATAAATTTCCCATAAAAAAGTACTGGTCAAAAAACAGCAAAAATCTGTGCAAAAATCTTTTGCATTTTGCAATTATGTGAAAAGAACTTGTTGAGGTTAGTCTTGCTATTTTCATGCAGTTGAAGGGTCCCATGACAAAAGAGACTATATATTCTTTTAATAAGATTGAAGTTGCTACTATAATCTGTTCAGTTTCAAAAGGTCAAAACATTGAAGGAAACATATTTAGCAAAATGAATTATAAGCGAAATTAAAAATTGCTTGGACATAACCCTATTTATTTCACTAGCCGCCTTATAAGCTAATGTCAACTCTTCAAATATTTCAAGTTAACAAAATTTGATGTTGAGGTATTTTGTCGTGCAACCGGTCATTGGATTTCAGTAACATGCTTTTTCTGGTACAGTGCTACGAAATTTTGACAAAGTTGAGAAAGTGCAAAAGACTGCATCCCGCTTTGTCACTAATAATTACATATATATATATATATAAACACAAAAGGAAATACAAAAACCAGCATGATTCAGTCACAATGGATACCTTTAGAAGAATATAGAGCCAGAAATAAAATAAATATTTTCGATAAAGCTGTTAATGGCAAACTGTTTATTCCATAAGATCAGTTTTAACTTACTATGAGAAAAAGCAAATCAGGTTGTCAAACATACATAGTTCCGTCTTTAAATATTGATTGTCACCTGCGCTCATTTTACCCTAGCAGAGTATGGCTATGGAATAAACTATCAACAAAAATCAAACTAAGCAATAACACCGATGACTTTAAAAACAAAATTGGATTAAAACAATTTGTGGTGAAATTCAAAAATCATGCGCTCTGAGCGCTGACAGTTAAAATCTAAGAGTTATAATCAATTAACATTATTACAAAGAAGAAAAAAAGAAGTCAAAATTTACCTGTCAATTTTCCATATCTCTATGGCATTCTGCATGCTCTGATCTAGAATCTGAATTGCTTTTGCCATGGACTGTTTCCGTACAGCAGTAACATTGCTCAAACCTGTGGATTCATCGAAAATGAAATAACTGCCATTTTGCTAGATGACGCATCTTTTCATTTATCTCTTATACTATCTCTCAAATGTCCTGCAAATCTTGCACACTGAAAACAAAACAAAACATTCCCAACCCTTTCCCACTTTTCAAATCTGCCCTCCATGCAAATAGGCCTGTCTGACATATTGTCGTTATAACTATACTCCAATAAAATCCCCTTCCCTATTGTCACTTGACATTTCATTACCTTCAAATAAAATGAAGCAAAAAAAGAAAAAGAAAAAAAAATCCCGGCCCCTCTTGAAGAAAACAACAAAACAATACAAAACTCCCCCAAAAGACGAGAACAAAATACCAACAATCTACCAAATCCCCAGCGTTTGACAAGAAATTATTTATCATACAGCAAGAAATGCTATGAGGCGTCAATTACTGTAAGTCAGCCTAATTCCACATTTTTTATAAAATGATAATATTAATTATTTCAATGAAAGGTGAAATATTTAAGATATCTAAAATGTATTACATCTCAGACTTTCCTTTCTATTATTTAAAAACAAAAGTTGAGATATCATTTTGGATACCTCAAATGTCATTAGTCTCTTAAAAAACATATTTTAGAAAAAAAGGAATTAAGGGAAAAGAGGAATAGGGAGACCAACTAGAAGATGGGGCAGGATGATATAGAAGGCTGGCTCGGAAACACAACAAAACCGAAGGACAAATGGCAACACATCATGTGCTATCCTGGAAAAAAGTTTAGAAAATACCGTCCAATCAACCGATAAGCTTTAGAATAATGATGATATCACAATTAACCCTTGTACGGCTAACCTGCCGGCTGACCTCAATATTGATCGATAATCTCGTTCCGCTATGTACGAGGCTTCTGCACATGGCACCGATAGTTTTCTCGCCCCGCTAATGATGCTGCCGCTCTTGACCACAACGTACCTGTGATTATTGTGATTGTTTTTTAATCTCCATTTAGTTAGGTGACATAGCAGGCAATTCATTTTGTTATTGTTATTGTCATCTTGTTTATTTTGCATTGTTTACTAACAATAACATCTATTACAGCCTACTTTTAGTAAACATGAAAAGGAATAATTCTGCAGTTGGCCCATTACTAATGAAGAGGAATATGAAAGGTGTAATACTAATAGATAGAAAACGGGTCAGGACCGAGAAATCTTCAGTGTGCCCAACCTTCATAAAGCAACAAGGAGATATCGAAACAAATAAACACCAAACAATGCTGGACGAAACTAATAGAGTCATTGATGCAACGACCAATCCTGCAATGTTCATCAACAGAGCAAACCTCATAACAATAAACAAAAAGAAAAGACAAAAAGAAAGAAGAAAATGAAATACAACTGCCATAAGAGAGACGGAGAGAGAGGAGGGAGGATAAGAAAGGAAGAGAGAAAGAGGAAAGGAAACAAAAAGGAGACATGAAGAGAATGAGGAAGATAAAAAAGACAAATAGAGAGGACAGAGAAAATGAGGGAAAGAGAGAAAGAAATATATATATATATATATATATATATATATATATATATATATATATATATATATATATATATATATATATATATATATATATATATATATATATATATATATATAGAGAGAGAGAGAGAGAGAGAGAGAGAGAGAGAGAGAGAGAGAGAGAGAGAGAGAGAGAGAGAGAGAGAGAGAGAGAGAGAGAGAGAGAGAGAGAGAGAGAGAGAGAGAGAGAGAGAGAGAGAGACAGACAGACAGACAGACAGACAGACAGACAGAAGAGAGAAAGAGAGAGAGAGAGAGAGAGAGAGAGAGAGAGAGAGAGAGAGAGAGAGAGAGAGAGAGAGAGAGAGAGAGAGAGAGAGAGAGAGAGAGAGAGAGAGAGAGAGAGAGAGCGAGACAGACAGACAGACAGACAGACAGACAGACAGACAGACAGACAGACAAAAACAGAGACAGAGACAGAGAAAGACAGAGAGATAGATAGATAGATAGACAGAGAGATAGATAGAGAGATAGATAGAGAGATAGAGAGAGAGAGAGAGAGAGATAGAGAGAGAGAGAGAGAGAGAGAGAGAGAGAGAGAGAGAGAGAGAGAGAGAGAGAGAGAGAGAGAGAGAGAGAGAGAGAGAGAGAGAGAGAGAGAGAGAGAGAGAGAGAGAGAGAGAGAGAGAGAGAGAGATGAGGTAACATATAGAGAGGGAGGAGGGAGGCACATGGCTGCATAGTCAGGCTTTACTCAAGCCATTCAATATTAGCGTGGCTGGCTATGTCGAATTTTATGTAGTAGAGTTTCAATGAACAATATTTATCTTTATTTCTAAAGGAATCATTTTCATTCTCACATCTAAATAAAATTATGGAACTATAATACTAATACTAGAGGAAATGTCCAGCCGCATTTCGCTAATCCCAAGACCGGGTCCAATGTGCTTAGGTAACGCATTCCTATGTTGAAAGAAACAGGCCTCCCAATTTATTGCTTTCACAAGTTTGTATCTCCCCAACTGTGGCAACGCGCTCTATCCCAGATCTAACACCTCTCCTCAGCTACATGCTTTCCATGCTTTTGAAAACTCCTCCCTACCCTATGTATATCACTAGTATCACCCTCTTATCTTCTTTACAATGATATGAGTGACCATGGTTTTGTATTCTTGGCTGTTCCCTTCCTACAGTTCAATACTCCACGTCCTCCCAAACAGCCACTACCCCTTATGCAATCTAGTGGTTTTTCACATCTTCCCTCACTTCTGGATGTAAGTCTCCCTCCTTAGTCCTTTCTATACAGTACGAAGATACTCTTGTAGTTTCTAATGTCTATACACTTCAAACAGCCGCCCTTGCTCTTGTCCAGATACCATATGTCATCATAACCATGTAAAATAGACCAGTTTGAGAGATCAAAGTCCTTTTATTGCTGGTCGCTGAACTCAGATGAAAGCTTCAATTTTCCCTTGTTTGTACTGTCAATACTCTAATCTCTTCATTCTTATGTGAAAAAGAGGTGGAGATGTATTTTGACGTATGTGACGTTTGACAATATAACCATCAACACAATGCTCCACCTGATTGGTCAAACCTGAACATGGTTTCTTTCTATTGACTGAAGGTCACGCCCTCCATTCAGGCTGACCATAGGTGTGCAATGTGATTGGCCACTGATATCTTTTATTTATATCAATCACTATTTCTTGCTTGTGGGTGGAGCTTCTTACTAAAGTAATTGACATCTGTCCAGAAGTTGTGTCGGTCATACATAGATAAGAGTCTTTGGTTTTGTCCACTTTGCCGAGGGTCCACAGCCTGTATTCGATAGAGCTCCTCTGTGTTGTTGTATCTCTTTATAAGAAATATATCAAGTGTGTGTTAGCCTCTCGGAAATGAACTATCACTTCCACCCCTTCAGAATAATAGACTTTCTCTGTTTGGCGGGCGTGGGTTGAGCAACGTAATTGGTCAGAATAGAGGCATTCCCAAAACATGGTTTTGAGTGCACTGCAGTGCAGTTATACGGAACCCGCCACTATTGCTTTGTCTCACTGGAAGGCTGGGAGTGAAGCAAATGTATAGGACCCATCATTAGCGTAGGTGGGTTTATAGTGACCAGCGGCATTCAAATATACGGGACACGCCTGAAAAGGGTTAGTGAAGAACGTGAAACAAAATTAGTGATGATACTGGCATGCAAGGGTAAACCATGGATGAAAGGGGGGAAAAAGGCAGCAGTGCATTAGTCCTCAAATCAAGCCTGCCGCTGACCTAGAAAGGACATCAAACCAGCAATGGTAGTAGCATTTATCAGCAAAGTAGTCACCACAATCAAGGACACGTTGAACAAAATCTGAAATACGAAAAAGAAAACAAAACAATCAGTAGCTAATTCACATATCATCCTCTTTCATCTCTGGATTTTAAAAATTAAATAGAGGATAATACTGAAATGGATTTATGGCCTTATATCCCTTTGCACAATGCTGATTGAATACTTTTGCATCATTTATTTGTCTCTTCGCAGATCATGCCATAGAAAGCTCTGACATATTCCCTTTATATTAGGATACAAAAGAACTGTTTGTAAGACATCCCATACCAGAATCCTAACAAGATCTACCCATGCCTGATGCCAGATACTTATTTACACCTGTAGTATGTAAGGTAAGTAGAACTAAAAATACAATCACTTCCAGAGAAAGATTTGACAAGTGTTGACATTTTTGGTGACATGTGGAGTAAGCATTGGAGGCCTAATGGTTTGATTGTCGGACTTGGAATTGTTAAGTCCAGGGTTCAAATCCTGGCAATATTTATTTCCATGTTGCATTCCTTGATACAGTCGCTTGACATGCATTTGACCATTTGATTACCGTGGGTGCCAGCATAAGCCGAATAGTAAAACCTACGACCTGTGACAGACTAACATTCTGCCAAGGAGGTGAGGCATCATATCCTGTTCTACACCACGTTATACAAACCAAAAAAGCTCTGCCTCCTCCATTGGCCATAATGGCCTTGAAGACAAACAGTGAGGCAAGGGGCATGTCGGAAGTGAAGGTAATGACATAAGATAGTATGAAAGCCCCATAGGAACAAAGACGAGACAAATACAAGGAATAGACAGAAAAAAAATCCTGGCCACCATGGGGATCTAACCCGTGTCCTCTGCGTTGGCACCCACCGCCTCGTAGTCGAGCAGGTAGCACGCTTTCTTTTCATGGCAAGGCGATAGGTGTTAATGCAGAGGTTGCAGGTTCGATCCCACGATGACCAGGATTTTTTCTGTCTATACCTTGTATTTGTCTCATCATTGTTCCTATGGGGCTTTCATATTATCTTATGTCATTACCTTCAATGGCCTTGAAGGAACTATGAAAGAAAGATTACTTAAATTCTGATGTAAAAGATTGGCTTGAACAAAAAAACAAAAACAAAAACAAAAAAACCTTAACTTAAAAACAAAAACGCAGGGTGTTTTAGCATCATCAAGCAATATTGTCAAACAATTGAAATATCAATTCAAACAAGGGTGACAAGATCATGGAGACCAAAAGCAGACTAACTTTTTCCCCAACGATCTCTTCATTCGGCAGAGTCTTGTAGACAAGGAGAGCCAAGGCAAGGCCAACAGCTCCTCGGAGGCCACTCCACGAACAGATGAGTCCTTCCTGCCACGTGAGACCGCTTCCGATAGCGCTTCATCAGCGGCATGAACATGAAAACAGTAATGAGCCTAAACAACGAAAACAATAACAAAACTTGATTGATAGTATTCTTTGAGATGCACTGATGCATGATAGCACTTTTACTTACAAAAGCTATGAAAATTGATGGATGGAGGATGAATGATTTATGATAATTTAATTTGATGAATGTGTATGAAGCAAAGCTGATTTGTTATTAATTATTATTTCTTTCTTTCTTTCTTTATCAGTTCCCATTCTACCTTTTAGTGTATGGGTTCATATGCCCGAGATGATCTTTCTCAAGGATGCCCTGTCCTGACATTTTCTGTTGCCTTCCAAAATAAGTTAAATTTCATTGTTTCAATGCCTCTTTTATATCTTCTTCCCACTTTCTCCGAGGTCTGCCTTTTGGTCTTTTACCTTGGGCTTTAGCACTGTATACTGATTTAGCTATTCTATTGTCATTCATTCTGTTTACATGCCCAAACCATCTCAATTGATTTGTTTCTATCTTAGTTTTTATGCCATCTGCTTTGGTTTGATCTCTTATTGTTGTGTTTCTGATTTTGTCTCTTTTAGTTTTCCCTACTACTCTTCTTAGATATTTCTTTCAGCTGCCTGTACTCTACTGTATTCCCTACTGTCTAAAGTCCAAGTTTCACTGCCATAGAGGAGAGTAGGACAATAAACTGTATTGTATACTGCCATTTTGGTTTTTGTTGACAATTCTTGCTTACCTACAAATGCCTTTCCTGTATGGTTATATATTGCACTTGCCTTTTTGATTCTCTGGCTGATTTCTTCTCTTAGTTTTCTCTGAGTTAATCATTACTCCTAGGTAATTGTAGCTTTGAACTTGTTTTAAATACTCCCTGCCCAATTTAATATTTTGTGTTTCAGCTTCCCTAGTTACTAGCATTGTTTTTGTTTTCTTTGCATTTACTCTCATTCCTCTTTTTATTTAGTTCATTGTTCATAATGTTGATATTCAACTGAAGGTCACTTTCTGATTTTCCAAACAGAACTAAATCATCGACAAATGAAAGCATTGATACATTTACTGGTTTGAGCTTTCATATACCTACATTCATTTTCTTCATTTTTGAGGATGCCTTTGCAACTGAATCCATAAATGTGATAAACAAAAAGAGGACTAAAGACACAACCCTGTCTTACTCCTATATCTACATCAAATTCTGCAGATATGTTTCCAGCTACTCTAACTGCATATGTTAGTTTATTGTAAAAACCTTTAATGGCTTCTATTAAATTTTGCTCTACATTGTGTTCTTTTAAGGAATGCCATAGTTCGTCCCTCCTCACAGTGTCAAATGCCTTTTCTAAGTCAATAAAACAGAGGTGCAAGTCAATCTTTCTCTCAAGGAATTTTTCTATTATTTGTTTAATTGTAAATATGTGGTCTTGTACACTTCTTTCTGGTCTAAATTCACTCTGATGCTCTTCAATCTGATCCTCTACTCTTTTCCTTAGTCTCATTTCCAGTATCCTGGCATATACTTTTCATGGAACGCTAAAGTAGTGATATCCCTCTATAGTTTGAGCATTCCATAGTTGATCCTTTCTTATGTATTGGTACTACCGTTCCCTTTTTTCAGTCGTCTAGCACCTGTTTGGACTTCCATGCTTGTTGGCATATTGCATGTAGCATTTTGTCTGCCTCTCTCCCTTGGTTTTTAATTATTTCTGGATAAACTTGATCTGCTCCTGGGGCTTTTCCTAAATTCACTTTTCTTATAGCTGTTTAGATTTCTTCCATTGATATATCTACATCTTCAGCTGTCTCCTCTGGATTACTTGATACTCTTACTAATTGATCTTTATTCCTTGTTTCATACGTTCTGGAGGGATTATGTAACTGGTGAAAATGCTTTCTCCATGTTTCCATGATTTGGCTGTCTTTTTCATTATTTCCTGGAGTCTTTGTCCAAACTCTTCTCCTTGTTCCTGTTTTGCTTTCCTCACTTCTTCTTTGGCGATAGTTCTTTTATTCACGTAATCTATCCTATCCTCTGGTCTCTTTGTTTGCAAGTATTTCTTCCAGGCATCCTTCTTTTCTTTAATCAAGTCTTGGCATTATCATTCCACCATGCTGTTCTTTTCCTATCTCCTTTAATTTGTTTCCTACCACAGACTTCTTCAGTACTACTGAGGAGTGTTTCTTTATACATCTGCCACTTTTCTTCTATTGTGCTATCATTCAGATCCATCTGTCTTTCACTGATAAATCTTTTTTTCCTAGATTGATATACCTGTTTTACTACTGGTTTATTTAGTTCCTCTATTTTGAGTTTAGTAGCTTTCTTCTCTTTCCTTTTCTGTTTGTTTTCTTCAATCAGTAATCTCATTTTGGCAATCACTAAGTGATGATCACACTAAATATTTCTGCTCCTCTGTTTACTCTTGCATCCAATGTACTGTAAAAAAAGGGAGCTGCTATTATGTAGTCTATTATTGACTTTTCACATATGTCTTCATTTACTCTTGTATATTTGTGGATATCTTTATGAGGAATAAATGTGTTAGCTATTTTCATGTTATTCTTTAGGCAAAACTCTATGAGTCTCTCTCCATTTGGAGAAGTTGTTGTTTATCCTTCTTTACCTATTACTCCTCCTGACGTTTCTACATTGTTGCCTACTCTAGCATTTAAATCTCCTAAAAGCATTAATTTCTGTTTGGATTTCATTTGTAAATTATTTTCGAAGATATCTTTTTCTTCTTTAGTTGCGTCTTTGTTTGGTCCATAAGCTATTAATAATTTAATTTCTGTCGTTTTGGTTTAATATCTACCTCTAATAGCCGTAGGATTATAAATTTCCAAATTTCTAGTAGCTTTTCCTGCCTTTTATGCACTAGGAGGCCTGCTTCTGCTCTAGTTCTATCTTTGACATCTACTCCTGAGAAGATTAAAATATGATTCAAAGCCTATATTTTCTATTCCTTTTGTCCTTTTTTCTTTGTTTCTGTAATGGTCAAACTATCTGCTTTGAATTTTTCCATTTCTTCAACTAATTCTAACTCTTTTCCATTTATTGCCCTAACGTTCCATGTTCCAAAAATCACAGTCCGTGTTCATTTCCAATTTCGTCTTCCAAAGATCAAGCCGGTTATATTTCTGTTACTTTTCTGAATCAGGTTGTTTTGGATAAGCAGGGGATTAGCCCACTTTACCCTAGGTAGATGGTGGGGCCCCCTACCAGGCCTTGTTATTTTCTGTCAGGGTTAACTCCCTGAGCCTTTCTTCATTCAAGACCAACATGCAAGGCAGGAGGTTGTTATTTTATGTCATAGTTAACTCCATTAGCCTTTGGTAATTCAAGACTGGCCTACAAGGCAGCAGGTTGTTTTCTGTTAGGGTTAACTCCCTTAGCCTTTGGTCAACCAAGACCCGCCTGCAAGGCAGTAGGAGAACTCATGGAGGGCGGGATCATCTACTCCTCGTTGCTTACCTGTCCACTGCCCGGGTTATTAATTATTGTTCATTCATATTGTTTTCCCAATATATATTCACTCACCTTCTTATCTACATATATTTCTCCTGAAATCTATACATTAATGATTAACTTAAGTTAAATTTGTTTCTAATTTAAATACATTGATATATTCTATTATTTTTCAAATGGAAAATGTGATAACATAAATATAATTTCCTTTTTTAAAGGATTAATAAGATAATTGAATTGAACACTTTATTTTCATTGAAATTTCCCCAGCCCTGCCATATGATCTCAAGGTGAATTAAGAGGAAACAGCAGAATGAAAGACACGTTGAAAGAGTGAAAGGTAAGAACCAGGATCAGCCAACAGATCCCGCTAACCAACCACTCACACAGGTTTTTGATAGATCACTCGACTAGTTGTTACTAATTATTTAACAAGAATGTATCGGGTCTTCCAGGCACATAGGTACATCCTGTCAAGACGACAGGTGTGTAAGATATTGTCTCATTGAGAAGAGATGATATTTGACTGACAATGCGTTACCTGTGACATAATGAGCATCCACCAATCCCACATGAAACAATCAAGAACAAACTTGAATCCACAAAGGAACAAATCGAGAGTACAACCAAGAGCATCATGGAGAAAATAGATTGAGGTGGAGAAAGCAAGACTTGGAAAAACTGCGAGGGAGGTAGAAATGTTGGCATAGGAATTTGCAGGTCTTTGTTGATGGCTTGTGCCCCACAAGGAGTTGAGAGGCTAAGAAGAAAAAGAGAAGTGTAAAATATATGTGTATGATTGTAGAAGAAACTACATGTAACTGGGATATGAACAGCTTATGCAGCTTTGTGTATTTGCTTCATTTATAAATCAAATAACTGTTGTCTCTGAGTGTAACATATGGATGAGAAGGATATTGACATTAAATAATAATATCAAATCACATAGGAACAAAAAACAAGACAAACACAAAGGAAGAGACAGAAAAAAATATTTGGGCATCATGGGATTGAACCAGTGACTTCCGTGTTGGCACCCATTGCCTGGCCACACGAAAAGAGTGTGTGCAACCAACCAAGCTAATTTATTAAAGTTTAATGAAATAACAAGTTAAGTGATAAATAAAATAAAGATACACATCATTTATGTATGATTTATATCTCTTAAGAAGATATGTTTTAAATTGGCTTAATTTTAGTAATGTCTCAAAGGTAATTTCATTATGGATTCAGCATCACCAATTAACTGTATGTCCAGCACCTATCTATTTTTGTCGTAAGATATAGGTATTTATTTAAAAAAACCGTATGTGTAGACATTACCTGATACATTGCACTATGACATAGAGGATGATGAGGACAATGAAATCTTTAGGCTGGGCTTGTCTTAGTGCTCGCTTTGAAATGATCAAACCGCACAAGGCAAAGATACAGGTGTTGCGATAAAAAACAAAGTTTCCCAAAAACTATGGGATTGGATGTAAAAGAAATGGACTGTTTAAGCAATGTAAAATAGTATAGGTATAGAATTATTTTCTCACAGTATTTTTGCTTTATTTTTCATTACATAAAATTTATTTTTAAAGAGCCATTTAGTTCATTAACTTTTTCTATTGTTGAAAATGGTAGAATCATTCATAGAATTTTTCTTCCATGTACCTTTCAACTCTCTATTGTAACATATCATCAATTAAAAATACATGTATGTGGAAACAAAAGCATTGTGTAACATGTTGTAGATCTTTCACCAAAAGGCAAACATTTATTTAGGCAGCCAAAATTAAATGACGTTCTCCAAATATATCCCAATATATCATCAGCCTTAAAACTTTGTGTGACATTGGTGCTCTAGTGGTACACAATCGGACTTGAGATGTCGAGGTGAGGCATTTAAATCCCAATTGCACTAGAATGGAGTTATCTAAGTTTATCCCCCCACGAACCCCTGCGGATAGCAGAGGTCTCCACGAACCCGCAACTTTTTGAGACACAATTTGAGCCCAAATCATATTATATTACGCATAACAGTGCTTGAAGCACCCCAGTTAAGAAACCCCTGCATAAGAGCCAGAATTAAGAATGGCATTTGAATAAGTTTTCCCATCCTAGTCTGGCATGAATGGGTAGCAGCCGTAGCTGGCTAGCAAAGCCTGTTATGGTCTGCTCTACTGCATGAAGAATGGCTTTGTATACACTGGCCTGTTAAACACCACAAAAACTGTGATAAAAACTTCAGCCTTCTAGAGTCGTTTTTTTTGCATCCATAGCTTAAAGATAAGGCTGTCTTACTCCGGAGTGTGATTTCCTGGGTTCAAATCCTGGCACTTCATTGGGCTCCTTGGTCTAGACACTTAAAACATGTATTTTCTCACTTGGCTCAGGCGACAATTGGTATCACCATCAGAAATCTGAGGCCATATCATACCTGTTGCAATTGAATGGGTCATTTCAACAGTGTGACTATGTCCATTTTCATGTAAAATGAGACAGAGAGATAATCATATGGAATAGAAGGAACTTATGCTTCCTGAAAAGTGTGAAAATGATAACATGAATGCACATCATGTTTACAGCCATTTGAAACTTGGAACTCCCAAAGCCAATAGTGCCAAGTCCATGGTTTTTGTCATTGTTATCTAAATAATGTGATTGTAACTTAGGCACACTATTAAAATGACCCCTTCACTAACACTATAGAAACCAGGATAGTTCTTGGCTCAATGGGTTGTGACAGCCTTGAAGGAAATTTACTCTGCTTTTAGTCATGGGGCTCAGAGGCCTTGAATAAGTCAACTTGAAGAATCAAACTTTAATAATAAGAATATTTATGTGAATCACTCTTTAAGAATAAAAAATTTTGTATGTGTATCAAGCTTTAATGATAAGAAACTTAATTTGAACCAAAACTTTAATTGCAAAGCAATATAATAATATACACTGTCTTAGCCTGTCACAATATTACATACCTGTGTAAGGAGTTTTCTACTTCAGGACTAATGCAGGTCTTGTGGTCCCCGACAACGACTCCAAAGGTAACCAAAGCCAGAACGCCAGACACCATCAACATATAATTGGCTGAGGAGAAAGATGGAACTCAAATATCTAATTTTTTGTTATATAAATCGATAGTCCATGAAAGATACCATAATTCCAAATTTCCTTCCTCTACTAGTTCCCCATCGGCTCCTCCTAAAAATATTATCATTATAAATACTATTATCATTAAACTACCATATTACTATTACTGCTATTATTATTATTATTATTATTATTATTATTATTATTATTATTATTATTATTATTATTATTATTATTATTATTATTATTATTATTATTATTATTATTATTATTAATAGTATTACTATTAGCAGTATTAATATTATTTCAGGCAGTGGAAGATAAGCAACTGTACGGGGATTAGGCAGTCCCCCCCACTAATCTCCTGCCACATTGCAGTCTTGGTTGACCAAAGGCTAAGGGAGTTAACCCTGACAGAAAAAACCTGCTGCCTTGCAGGCCGGTCTTGGTTGACCAATAGCAAAGGGAGTCAACCCTGACAGAAAATAACAAGGCCCGGTGGGGGCCTCAAAGTGGCAGACCCACCATCTACCTAGGGTACAGTGGGCTAATCACCTGCTTATTCCAAACCAAACTGATTCAAAGAAAGAGATATGATATACTCGGCTTGAATTTTCGAAGATGATTCTGAAAAAGAACACGGACTGTGATTTTTGGAACATGGAATATAAGGGCAATAAATGGAAAAGAGCTAGAATTAGCTGAAGAAATGGAAAGATGCTAAGTAGACATTTTGGCTATTACAGAAGCAAAGAAAAAAGGACAAGAAATAAACAAAATGTACGACCAAATCACACTTTAATCTTCTGAGGAGTAGATGTCAAAAATAGAGCTAGAGCAGGAGTAGGCCTCCTAATACATAAAAGGCATGAAATGCTACTAGAAAATTGGTAAATATAAATTCAAAAGGAAGAGAAATTAAATTATTAATAGCTTATGGACCAAACAAAGACGCCACCAAAGAAGAAAAGGATATCTTCGAAAATGATTTACAAATAGCTGCAGAGAATCTCAAACCCAAACAGGAGCTATTGGTTTTAGGAGATTTAAATGCTAGAGTAGGCAACAATGTAGAAACGTCAGGAGTAATAGGTACAGATGGAGAGACAACAACTTCTCCTAATGGAGAGAGATTAATAGATTTTTGCCTAAAACATAACATGAAAATAGCTAACACATTTTTTTCCTCATAAAGATATCCACAAATATACAAGAGTAAATGAAGACAGGTGTGAAAAGTCAAGAGTAAGATCAAAGAAAAGAAAGTTGCCTGGAAGAAATACTTGCAAACAAAGAGACCAGAGGAAAGGATAGATTATGTGAGTAAAAGAACTATTGCCAAAGAGGAAGTTAAGAAAGCAAAACAGGAACAGTGGGGAGCAATGAAGAGCATGAGAAAGACTAAAGTATACCCAATACGACAAATTAAGAACATCAAAGGAGAAATAATGAAAGGAGACAGCAAAATCATGGAAATGTGGAGAAAGTATTTTCACCAATTACATAACCCCTCCAGAACATAGGAGTACAGATCAATTAGTAAGAGTAACAAGTAATCCATATGAGACAGCTGAAGATGTAGACATCTCAATGGAAGAAATCTAAACAGCTATAAGAAAAGTTAGGAAAAGCCCTAGGAGCAGATCAAATTTATCCAGAAATAATTAAAAACCTAGGGAGAGAGGCAGACAAACTACTACATGCAATGTGTCAACAAACATGCAAGTCCAAACAGGTGCCAGACAACTGGAATACATAAGGGAACGGTAGTACCAATACACAAGAAAGGATCAACTATAGAATGCTCAAACTATAGAGGGATATCACTACTTAGCGTACCAGGAAAAGTGTATGCCAGGATTCTGGAAATGAGACTTACGAAAAGAGTAGAGGATCAGATTGAAGAACACCAGAGTGGATTTAGACCAGGAAGAAGTGTACAAGATCACATATTTACAATTAGACAAATAATAGAAACATTCCTTGAGAGAAACATTGATTTGCACCTGTGTTTTATTGACTTGGAAAAGGCATTTGACACTGTGAGGAGGGACGAACTATGGCATTCCTTAAAAGAACACAACGTAGAGCAAAATTTAATAGAAGCCATTGAAAGTTTTTACAATAAACCAACATGTGCAGTGAGAGTAGCTGGAAATGTATCTGAAGAATTTGATGTAGATATAGGAGTAAGACAGGGTTGTATTCTAAATCCTCTTTTGTTTATCACATTTATGGATACAGTTGCAAAGGCATCCTCAAAAATGAAGAAAATGAATGTAGGTGTGTGGAAGCTCAAACCAGTAAATGTATCAATGTTTTCATTTGCTGATGATGTAGTTCTGTTTGGAAAATCAGAAAGGACCTCCAGTCAAATAACAACATAATTAATAATGAATTGAGTAAAAGAGGAATGAGAATAAATGCAAAGAAAACCAAAACAATGCTAGTAACTAGGGAAGCTAAAACACAAAATCTTAAATTAGACAGGGAGATGTTAGAACAAGGTTAAAGCTACAATTACTTAGGAGTAATGATTAACTCAGAGAGAAAACTAAGAGAAGAAATCAGCCAGAGAATACAAAAGGCAAGTGCAATATATAACCATTTAGGAAAGACATTTGTAGGTAAACAAGAATTGTCAACAAAAACAACAATGGCAGTATACAATACATTTTATTGTCCTACTCTCCTGTATGGTAATAAAACCTGCACCTTAGACAGTAGAGAATACAGTAGAGTACAGGTAGCTGAAATGAAATATCTAAGAAGAGTAGTAGGGAAAACTAAAAGAGACAAAATCAGAAACACAACAATAAGATATCAAACCAAAGCAGATGGCATAAAAACTAAGATAGAAACAGTTTGGGTATGTAAACAGAATGAATGACAATAGAGTAGCTAAATCAGTATACAGTGCTAAAGCCCAAGGTAAAAGACCAAAAAACAGACCTCAGAGAAAGTGGGAAGAAGATATAAAAGAGGCATTGAAACATAGAAAGTTAACTTTTTTGAAAGGAAACAGAAAATGTCAGGACAGGGCATTCTTGAGAAAGATCATCTTGGGCATCAGAACCCATTCACCGAAAGATAGAATGGGAACTGATAAAGAAAGAAAGATTAATTGAGCGTTTGCGTTTCTGGGTTGTGTTTACGCCTTCGTCAAACATCTAGATCAAGAGAAAATCGTTTCGCTCCATTACCCTTCATAACATTCTGGAGGCTCGTCCGAGATCAGATAATTTGGAATCTAGACCTACATCAAATCTCAATCTAGACCTATCCCGTTAGATCTAGATTTTTACACATTCCATAGATCTAGATTTTACATCATCGAAGGACAGGCAAGATTGAATCTAGATCATCTTTATCTGGATCTAGATCTAGACCTAGTTGAGAAACCCTAGGCCTTGAATCTATGGACATCATCAAAGGAATTACTCCTAGATCTAAACGAAAGGATTACCATGGTCGGACTATTGTTGAACAGATCTAAATCAGTGACCTACACCTTGGAACTGTCTATCGAAGAAAAGAAGTCATTATGTCAGAGGTCATCGCTAGATTATTGGCAGAGTGTGAGGCCATGGGTCTATCAGTAGATGAGAGAAAAGACTATATCAAGAACGGATTGAGAGAGAAGAGGAGAGAGAGGAAAGAGAAAGAGACCGAGAATGAGAACAGCAACTGGGACTGGAGGTGGAGAAATTACGGCTGGCCAAAGAAGAAAAGAAAAGAGAGCACGAATTAGTGATGGAAAGATGTCGACTGGAGGCAAACATTAAAAATAACAGTTCCTCAGTGGTTAATGCATCTACTGCATCTAAACTACCAAAGCTACCCCCATTTGTAGACTTTACTGATGATTTGGATAGTTATCTTTCCAAATACGAAAACTTCTCCACAACAAACGGATGGAGAAGAGAAAGTTGGCCGACGTGTTTGAGTGCTTTTGTTAACTGGAAGGACCTTGGACTGTTTTTCACGCCTATCTCAGGAAGAGGCAAAAGACTATGAGTGCGTGAAGAGAGCACTGCAAAGCCATTACAACCTGATAATGGATGGATATAGGCATATGTTTCGTAACTGCAATCCAGAGGAAGGAGAAAATTCAAGTATGTTTATTGTGAGGCTCAAGACATACCTTGAAAGATGAGTGAGGCTACCGGATATTGACGAAAGCTACAATGACCTAAGAGATCTCTTTGTTTGTTCTGGAACAGTTTATGGATGCCTGCCCGGATGACCTGGTGACACATATCCGCAAGAAGAAACTATCCTCACTGAAAGGTGTGGCAGAAACAGCAGATGCTTTCTTAACAGCAAGGAGCCGACAGTTGAGTAGCAGTAATGGACGGAATGCAGAAGAAATGCAGAGACAAATGAAAATACTACAGTATGTTTCAAGTGTGGAAGGCCTAGACACAGATCGATGGAATGTAAAGCTGGAGGAAGCAAAGATCAGGACGTCAAATGTTTTAAGTGTGGGAAACAAGGCCACACGATGAAAAATTGTGTTGGAGCTGGCGGAGATCCACGTGATTATGACCTCAAATGTTATAAGTGTGGAAAACAAGGAAACACGGCAAGGTATTGTGAGGCATGGAATCAGAAGCATGGAATTGCATTGAAGAAGGTGGGTGCAGTGGTAATGAGGCCCGCGGAGGAAGTGTCAAATGATGGCGATGATGAACGTCCAAAGCCGAGATTACAGACGGATTGCTGCAGCTGAGCATGCCCGTGGTAACAAATTGTGGA